>VXAL01006623.1:204594-333927 GCA_013399475.1 Chauna torquata | reverse complement strand
AATTATGTATTTCCCTAACCTAATGAAATTCTTGGTCTTTCTAAGACTAGCCTAAAAATAGGCCAAGTCACTCAAAGTTGAAAAGATCAAAAATTTTATAACTTGAGTGACTTGATCTATTTTTAGGCCAGTAGTAATTGTACACTAATGTGCTAGGAAAGATAAATGCAGCTTTTTATCACCCTAATTTCTAAGCAGTCCAATTACTACACTTATTAAATATGCTGGAAATGCATATATTTCTTCCTGTGAGTCTGGGATAGACTTCAGTGTCTTTTCAAGAGCTTTAAATATTTCATATCATTGAGACCCTACCAGTCTTTTTAACACACAAGCTGTTGTATAGTGGGGTCATTGACACTTGACCCAGCTTTATCATACTTACTTTATGCTGAACTCATCTTCTTATAAAGCAAGAAGCAAGAAATCAGGTTAAAAATAAATGCTGCACAACAAAGTGCTTCTATAAAGCTATAAAATGCTTACAGCTAGTTTATAAAGTTTAGTTAGTGAAACAATAGAAAAGAATTCCTATAACTGTAGCAGTGTCGGTCTCGTAGCAGACCAGTAAAATGGCAGTTGGGAAAGCAGGAAATCATTTAATTCTCACTTCAGTTTTCAATATGATTTTAATAAAAATCATATTTGAGTAATATAATTTATTAAAGCATCTTACATGATGATATGTGTGAATTAGTCTGGTGCCTGTAGACTTAGATACATTTAAAGTGTATCCTTGGCAGAATTTTACACGCTTGAAGTCATTGAATCTGGATTTTCACATGGAAGATAGATAGTTGAGAAAGTATTTGGGGGGAGGGGGAACAAAAAAAACCAAACCACACAATAACTTAATATGGAATACCTCCTTTGAAGTTGTTAGTAGAATTTGTTTGGCAAAACTTTTTTTTTTTTTTTTTTAGTTTANAAAAAGAACTGAAGGTACTCTCGTTCTTAAGCATGGGAACTATGTTCTTTGTGTTTGTGCCTTTCTGCTTTTTCATCACACTGTATTAGCCCAATCCCTTTAATATACTTGTGTTGAGCCCTAGTTCACATTGTGAAACAGGGTTTGTTACATTCTTTTAAGTTTGAATATTTCGATTTCCTAATCTGTACAGTTGATTTCCTTTCTGTTCTCTTGCCACTGTCCGCTCACTGTTGCAGCAGATGGCTGTATATTTTGAACACAGCTATGTACCAGTTGTGCCTGGTCTTCACAGCGCTCTAAATGGCCAAAATGTGCCAACATTTGTATTCTACAGATGTCTGGGCAATTTTCAGTCCATTATTTTCTTATCAGAAAATAATATTTAAAAAATGTATGCTTATAATGCTACAAAGACAAAATGCAGATCAACATCAGATCAACTAAACTTGCAAAAGATAAGGAGATAAAGCTTTTCTGAAAGGAACAGCATGCAGAACTGGTTGAGGAGAGCAGGATGTACTGCTGTGGTAAGAATAGATGACCCTATTAAAATTGCAAAGTAAAACATGCATTCTTATTTACACCCTTATGGTAAAATTAAGGTATTTGTAGCAAGCAAGAGGTGTATGTCAATAAGCACAACTCATCTGCTGAGTTGTAACTCACCTTACCCTCAGTAGTCAAGTTATGCCCATAGCTGTTGTGGTCCTTTCTGTGGCTGCTGAGAAGTATTTGAGGGAAAATGAGGGACTTCTTTTCTTTCCTTAGTTTTGCAAGTATGTGAATTATCTGCTTGTGCTTCTCTGCTTAGCAGAGAATGCTCCTTTTCAACACAGTTTTAGTTTGTTTCCTGCTTATCAATTCAGATACCTCCTTACTATTTGCTGAACTCCTTTGGATTCAGAGATGCAAAATATTTCACTGTTTGTGGTACTTGGATCCTCCCAGACCAAGATGACAACTGCCTTTTTGAAAAGAAATAAGAATTGAAAATAATAGTAATTAATTCTTGGTAGTATTCCTTAATAAGTATTTGCTCCAAGTTAAAATGGAACTAAATTGTGAAATAGTAACATCCTCTGCAGAAAGGAGTCCGTGATGTGGTTCTTTAGCTATTGAAAAGGGGAGTGTGTTTTAAAGTTGTTAAGTATCCTGAGAGAAGTTCATGTCTCTCTTTCATTATAGGACTGTTTTAGGTTGCTCATATTGTGTATGGAAACAGTCCAGGATTAAAACCATCCATGTCACTGCTAATCAAAATTCACTTTAAAGTTGTATTCTGAATGAAATCCCAGCAGAAAATACAAAAACTCCTACCTGTATTAATAAAAGGAATTGTCTTGGGAGAGTCTGTACATCAGGTAAGACACAGACATAGGGAAGCAGAACCAAAAATATTCTCAAGAGTAAAACTGAGAGGAAAGCAAGTTGAAAACACTCTCATTTTCTACAGAGTTTGTCTGTTCATCTCCTTTTCATTCTCCTAGTTCTGAGATGTGTCACTATTTCCATACAGCAAGAATAACAGAATTTTGTAAGAGTGTAGTGCGGTTCCCAAACCACTGCCCAGTGCCTTTAGGCTGCAATGCAAATTCTGTCTTTTTGCAGTGTTTGCCACAGGCTGTTGGAGTCGTTTTAGAGCATTTGACACCATTTCTGAATCTTCGTCCCTTGCTCATGTTCTCAAAGCAGTGCTTATTTGTGCAACCAGCATGAAATATCATTGCTGCTGGAGGTAAAGATGATAGACTGTCTTCTGCTTTCCTTTAGGCTATCGTGAGTTTTCTTTCACTGCTGAAAGTCTCAGTGGAATAGAACTCAACAAATCAGGTTCACATCAGCTTAATAAGAACGTGGGGGCAGAAAGAGCTTCCAGTTAGTGATGCTTTTGTATTAAACTACTTCTCAGGTTCTTTGAGCCCATTAAATGATACGTGTTTAAAACTGAGCAAAATAGTTCTTGAAATCCTCTAACAAAGGCTGATTGTTTGGCTGGGAGGGGGAAGGATGGGATTGACTTGGTGTTTTGCTGAAAATGGAGCTGGCTGTTACAGATTACAGGTTCTTCTTTACTTGCTTGCTGTGCTGCAAGTGAAGGTACAGAGGGAACATTTGGATGACCTGTGAGTGACTACTTTCCTCACTTTCCTTTACTACCTGGTGACTATTTGAAACTTCAGCTTACTTCATAGCTCTAGGAAGTCAGGATTTTTTTCACCTTTTCTGATCTCCCTTACTGCTTCTCATCAAAAAAGAATTAAAAAAAAAAATCTAAGATGCACAACACCAGGCACAGAAATCAGTTTTTAGTGTGATGGTGAGTGAGAATGGAGTTGCAGTAGCTTTTTTAATACACTTGAACAAGATTTAGGTATGCATTTTGGTTTCGTTGGTCCCAGTTTCCAAAAGTTAATACCCAGTTGTGGATATATGTGCGTAGCTCCTGATAACTAGAATGCACATATATTGTAAAGGCATGATTTAATTTTTACACTGACTTTTGTAGTGGTTTTAATAAAGATAATTTTTGGGGGTAGAAATTTTTAGAGTCATGGTTTTTGTGACTTCCTCTGGGAGGTGGGTGGTAGGTGATACATGGGGGGAATTCTTCCTCATTGTTTTGGGAATGAGGAGGAGGGTCCATTAATGGACAGTTCAAGAAACACTGGTGAGTAGAAATCAAAGGAAGTAACATTTGAGGTGGAAAGATTTTAAGGTCTTAAGAAAATTTTGGAAAGCTTTAACAGATTTTAGTGTGTGTTTCCCATGCAGAGATTCTAAAACTAAAAGAGACCATTATGATGTTTAAATCTAGAGGGCTTTATATTGTTAGGCAGAGATATTCACTGTCTTCAGCCACAAAAGCTTGTATTTGAGCTGGAGACCCTCACATTGTCGTGTGCACAATAATACAACAACTCTTTTGTTTTTCTCTAATGCAGGAGTTAGTTCACAAACGTAGCTTGTTTTATATTATATACCTTAATTTGGTGTCATTATCAGTCAATATAGCAATCCTATACCAGTCCACAGTAGCTTATGTGTCAATATTTGCCTTACATTGTGTTGTATAATACTGGGAGCTTTGCTGTGATGAAGGCAGTGATCTATGCCGCCATGTAAAACAGGTGCATATTATCCTGCCAAAGACAGTTATTTGTTTCAGCTTGTGTTTTTTGGTATTTTTGTACCTTGTTTTTGAGGAAAACTAGTTTTTGCTTCTAAAACAATACATTGTTGGTGTTTTTTTGCAATGTTACAGTGAACGTATTTTTTCTTACCTAGGAGAGTAGTAAACCTATAAAGGTTTGCTAAAAATAATGGTATAATGGCTGAAAAATTCCTTGTGCAATCAAAAAAGGAATAGTAACTTGTACATCTCCCCCTTGTATACATTTCTCATTATAAGGAAGATTTATGGTTGGTAATATGACCCTTTGAGTTCAGCCACTTGCTGCAGAAGATGATTTCAGCACCTAAAGCAGTAAGAACGATTGGAACGCATGTTTTGCGTTTTGATTTCCATCCTGTAGTGCTGACCTTTAGTTTCTCTTCATTTTTGTCATGTTTGCCTTCTATCATGCATACTGTGTATCAGTGCTGCTTTTTCTTCATATTGGTGATGTCTTCGATAACTTCTGTTACTGAACTTCTTTGTTCGCTGGGATGGTTAAATGCTTTAAAGCATGATTAAATGTCATGTTAGATTTTGAATTATTTTTAATAAACATTTATTGTTAATAAAGTCTAAAATCATCTTTAAATCTCACTGTATTCTGTGTGTTCCTCTGGTACCATTGACTATATTCCGTATGCATTTCTGATACTGTTTGACCTGCTTTGATTGCACAGAGTGAAACAGAGAACATTGTGAAAAGAGGGAATATTGATTTTTCCTCTACTTAAGCAGCAGTTTTCCAAGTGACAGAGCTCAATTATATTATGCTGGTTATAGGACTATTTAACATATGCCTTTTTAGTGAAGTGATTCTGGTCAGTAATGCCCTGTATCTTAATTAAACCAACATTGTGAGGGCAGTTGGATAGAACATACATTTGAAAATGTAAATGTCAAGTATATTGTACCAAGGCTTATCTGTTAAATACTGTTAGGTTACAATCCAGATGAGGCTGCTGGGAGTAAGAACAATTGTTCAGCCTTTTCTTTTTCTTTTGTTGCTGTGTAATTGGATCATCATGTTGCTCATTTAATAACTACTGGAAAATGCAAATTAGAGTAAGTTGGAAGTGAGTGTATAAACATGGTATTTAAATCTTTAATTAGTGAGTTGGAGTAGGTGCTCTGCATGAGGTCAGCCTCCAGGCCTCTCACAGAAGTGTTGTCAGAAAATTCCATTTAACATTAAAAAAAATGCTGAGAGAGAAGAAGAGGTGTCTGTTGAATGACAAAGACAGCTCGAGCACTTTAGGGAATTAAATGCATTTTTAAAAATAGGTGAGAAGCTGGCAGTGTATAGCGCAGTCATGATTTGTCTTTATCTAAAGTTTGTGCACCTTATGTATTTACCTCATATTTTGAGGTATGCATGTGTGTGTGGAGGTAACCACAGATTCACCCAGCCTCAAGCAATTCATTGCCTGTTCAGGGAAGCACTGTATAGATTAGTGTTAGGTGGGTCACAGTTTCTATATTGATCTAAAACCAATGCAAGTACAAATAAAATTAAAATTAATGTTAATTGGATCTTATTGGCCTTGCATTTCTGCTTTGATATATGCATGTTAACAGCTGTAACATGCGTTTTGGGTCTTCTGCTTCCAGCTGTTCCTTTCCTTCTGTCAAACCTCAAGTAGCCATCAGTACTACCATCTCCAGGTACTATAAGGAAAAGATACACAAAGAGCAGAACAGTCATTACAATCAACTGTAGCTATGCACTGTGGACATGTTTCTGTATAGTGGGAAATATTTTAAAAGTTTGGGAAGAATATTCTTTTTCAGTTTTCTTTGTATTTTATATGTTTCTGCTTCAGTTACATAGCAAGAATGGTTCCAAGTTCTAAAAATGTCATGCAGAATGTATGATAGAAGTTTACAACTTCTTTCAGCAATGTTTTTAGATTTGATAAGAATATACTGGTATGGTGTGCAATACCAGTATAGTATTATGTCAATGTGATAGAAAGTGTACATCTTACACAGTTTTGTATTCCACATGTTTTTTTTTAACCGTAGTTCAGACTATGTGAAAAGTTCTTAAATCTAAACTATGCCAATTTAAATCTCTTTGAAGTTAATAGAAGAAAGCAACTTCTCTATAGTTCAGCAATCAAGTTAAAAATATGACATGCTTTGTTTGAGGGATAAGTAAGTGGCCGTCTTGTTATCACAGAGCTTCTGTGTTGTTTTGCAGGATGTGACCTTTCTGTTCTGCAAGCCCGTGATAAGGGTATCTGTAGCAGTGATTCTTTCTTAAAATAATGCATAGAGACTAGTGAAAAGAACAAAAACCGAAGGCTTCACCTTGTAAAGTTTGATGGTATTTACCTTCACGATAGCAATACTTGATTGATAGTGTACGTGTTTATGCCACGGCTGCCAAATGTTGATGCATTTCTCTTTTGGCTGCTGCACAGATTTGACACTGTTCGGACTTGTAAAATTTTTGTTCATTTAGATTGGTGAAATCTGTCAGCTGGGGGAAGTTTGTTGAGTGATCAGGCTGAAGAGGCAGTCTGGGTGTAAACTTCCTATTTTGGAAAAAAGTTAAGAAAGCAAACAAAAGCCACTGCACGTTATTTCATGAAGTTCTTTGAGATCTTCAAAGTTCTGTTTTATTCTGCATGAAAATGATAGTGTTTCCTGTGTTTCCCAGCATGTTAGAAAGAGGAACCAGCAGGACTGTCCTACCTTGGAAAGATTAATTAAGACCCTGGCATTTTTGAGATCTTTGTGATCTTTCTTGGGCTTCGGGCTTTTTACCAACTTAAGGGTACTAACTTAACACTAAAGGCACAAAGGAAATGGAGTCCCACAAGATTATTGCAGTTTTATGATCATTCTTCTAAGAAAATATATTCTAATTTTTCCCACTTGTTTAACACAGGCTATGAAGATATGTTCTTCTTTCTGTCTTAAAAATTTGACTAAGATCTATTACTATTTATTCAGTTACATAATAAAAGTATCTGAATGTCATATAAATACGTATAGTTGAAATATTCACAAAATAGAGAATACTTTAGGCAATTTAATTTACAACCAGGATCTGATTGTGCTTGCCATATAGCTATATAAGCCACTGTTGATAGAATAGGGTTGCTGATGCTCTTTAACAACTTTGTGGTTTGCAGTCTATTTGGTTATCTTCCAGTTAACAGAGCGTCCCCTCCTAAGCAAGATTCCCCTTGATGTCTTGTTAACCCACACGAATTTTTGCACTGAAGATGCAGCTCTGTGGAGGGAATATTTACACACAGACACATTACATGAAAGACATTTAGTGACAAAGACAAAGCAGGCGATAGCAATACTGCCTTGATCAATAAGCTGACTCTAAGAACTCAGTGACTGGTCTATGATATGTAACTACTTCTGGGTAATTCTGGTCTGCTCACCGATGGGATTGATTGCATTTTCATTGTCATTAATGTCTTCAGTGCAAAAAATGAGAAATGATAAGGTGAGGGTGTTGTGTTTTAGCCCCGGCGGGCAGCTGAGTGTCACATAGCTGCTCGCTCACTCTCCCCAGGTGGAATGGGGGAGAGAATTGGAAAGGTAAAAGTGCGAGAACTCATGGGTGGAGACAAAGACAGTTTACCAGGTAAAGCAAAAGCAGCGTGCACAAGCAAAGCAAAACAAGGAATTCTTTCGCTACTTCCCATGGGCAGGCAGGTGTTCAGCCGCTGCCAGGACAGCAGGGCTCATCACGCGTAATGGTTCCTTGGGAAGACAAACGCCATCACTCCCAACGTCCCCCCCTTCCTCCTTCTTTCCCCCAGCTTTTATGGCTGAGCACGATGTCATATGGTGTGGAATATCTCTTTGGTCAGTCTGGGTCACCTGCCCTGGCCATGTCCCCTCCCAGCTCCTTGTGCACCCCCAGCCTCCTCGCTGACAGGGCAGCACAAGAAGCAAAAAAGTCCTTGGTTCTATGTAAACACTGCTCTGCAACAACCAAAAGCATCGCCACTATTTTCATCAAAAATCCCAAACACAGCATCGTGTGAGCCTCTATGAAGAAAATTAACTCTGTCCCAGCCAAAACCATGACAGAGGGGAGTGAGAGGGTACAGGAAATGTGCTCTGCATCACCAAGCTGTTCAGTGACACCTGCTAGCAACTCAATTTCTGAAAGACATAGTGTACTACAAAAAAACTGTTTTTTCCTGTGGACTGATGTGCTGCTTTCCCACAGGCCCCAACTCCGTTGGCTTTTTTGCATGTCAGTAACTACCTATGCTAGTTGCCCTGCTGACCTTAGATGGATTTGTTGCACCCATATTCTAGATGTTTTTGCCACATGCTGGAAGTTTTTGCTTACTTGCTTGTGCGAGTCATAATCAGCAGGGCTGCCTTCTTCCTGGTTCAATCCAGAAATGAGCAGCGGCCCAGTGGCCAAGGCTGGTTTGGTTGCACGCCTGAGGTGCACTTCCTCCTGTCGGACAAGCCGACTGCTGTCCCTGCTCTGTGGTGTGAACATGAGCCTTCGCTGAGCCCCAGAGGAGAGAATTCACATTATTGCATTATTCTTGTCAGTGATTTTCAGATTTTGAGCTGGACTTTGGATTCTGAAAAGCCGATATTCCCACCAAAACTCAAGCCTGAAAGACATGTCTCCTGTAGCTCAATACCACTGGCAGCAGTGGTGGTCTTTGCTGTCTAGAGACTCCTTTAACACTTGTGCTGAAGGTGAGAATATTATTACCATATTACTTGGTTAATTTTTTCAACAAAATCTTTCCATTTTGTTGTAGTTCAATCTTGGCTGGACCCTTACTGTACATACACTGCTGGGTTCATGGCTTGAGGAGCTGAGCAGCCCCTGTCTGTGGGGCAGAAGGGCTGCGCGGGGCCTGGACAGTTACGGGGAGCGGTAGCAAGGGGTGAGCGGGAAGGGTATGGATCCATACGTGTCCCTCATGGCCTGATATAAAGTGATATATAGAGAGCTGGAACTGGTCAGCAAAAACAGCAGAATGAGTTGCTGGGTATATTTTTCTTGGATGTATTTCTTCTAATCTGCAATTTTTGTTTCTCCTGAGCATTACTGGGGATCCCGGAGTTGTATCTCTGAAAATATTACCGTGTTTGTTGGGCCTTTAAATTACAGTAGTTTACTTTTAGTCTTAACATTAATGAAATTTTCTCTCTAGGGAGAATTTGGATAGTGAGAGTAAAGAATTGGTGAAGCTGAATCTCACATCTCTGTTGATATATGGGGATTAATGTCCTGTCTTTGAAATTATAAAACTATAATCTATTAAAAGAGCTGCAGGGATGTGATTTGGACCTAGCTATTCAAGAAGAATCAGACTTAAGGTGGAAACAGTATTCAAACCTACTGTGTTCTGTATACAGGATGGGGATTAAAAAATAAAAATAATGAATTTGTCTCAGTCATTAGCTACTGGGCAGTATACCCAAATGGTGAAGTTGGCTTCGATCTGTAAATAATTGTGTCTTGGCTGTACATTGGATTTAACTGGGAGAAGTTTGGTCATTGTTTTTTCAGTACGCAATTATGGAAATGAGGCAGTTTAAGTCAAAGGTTGAGCTCATGTTAGGGCAAGCAAGAAATGTGCCAAGCCTCGTATGTAATTGGATCAGCAAAGCAGTTGTTTCATTGCCATTCTTTGTTAAAAAATTTGCTAAAAAAAATTATGTAGAGTGTTTCCAAATCAGTGTATGGTCTTCAGGAGATAGCAGTGTTTGGGAAATTTGTACCCTTGCTTTTTGTCTAATATTCATTTTGTAGTTACATGAGTGCATATTACTAGAAACAGTGTGGTTTAAGGCAGGGTGCTGGAATTCGGGATAACTGCGCTCTGTAGTCAGCCTCTCTCTCTGTGGTACAGTTCTTGTGGGACTTCAGATAAACACTTGACTTATTTGTCTCTTACTTTTTTCTTTTATGAAACCTGTGTGATACCTTCTAGGTCGGAAAAAATACCATCAGGCCAAATCCACTGGTTTGTGAGCACTGCTCAGGCTCACCTATCGGGAGTGTCATAGAAGTGTAAAACGTACAACCTGGCATTAGGTTGCCAGTTCTTAGTTGCCAGTGCAGTGCATATTATCTTTATTTTGTGTACAAAAACACCTTTGCATACTTACGGATAACAGAACAGCTTACTTCAGAAAATAGCTTACCTGTTACCTGGTGATTCTGACCGAGGAAGTCTTGACCAGGCCAGAATGAGAATTTCTTTAGGCTTGTTTGTGCCGGTGACATCATTTCTGCAGAAGGTAGACCTGCTTATAACGCTAAGTATGAAACAGCATCTTGTTAAGAATTATTTTCGCATGGCTAATTAGAGCATTTCGAATAAAATACATTTTGTATTCATTTTCAGAAGTGTAGTCTTCTTTAAAGTTTCACATCTGTTAAATTTCATTTTTATACGTGTATCAGCCTTGGCAGTGAATACTTTCTGAAAGCATCTTAAACTATATAAATACAACTTCTGAATAGTTTTTTCTTCCCCCACCCTGTTCATAGGTTGTATCATGTTTACATCTTGATGATGATGTCAGGTGCTTTTTAATGTATTTACCAAGTCCTCCTGGATGGGAACTCTGAAGAACTGTTTTGGAGACATGGTTAAATATCTTCTGGTTAAGATGATCTAAGAAACTTCATTTTTTCTCCCAACTCTTGAAAGAGGCTTTATAAATTATTTGGGAAATGCCTCTCTGTTAACCCTCTTGAAATTAGCAGTGAATAAAATATGTTGACTTGGAGGGAATGATTCAAATGCTTCTGCATTTTTTGGATGTACTTTGTAGTTATACTGTGAAATTTGAATTCTGCAGGCATTAAAAGCAACTTGAAGATTGAAATGTTTGCACAAGATGAGATGTTTGGGGACCAGCTTTCAGCTGTGTTGAATTTAAGATGTTTGCTATTTTTTTTTCCCAATACAGTGTTGTTAGGCATATGCAATATAGAAATAAGTAAATATTTATAAAAATAAGTAATGTAAGGGATGTTTTGTTTTTCAAACTGTGATTTTAGGGATGTGAAAGGTGATGTCTCCGTTGAATAAAATGTGAGACTGAAACTGGGGAATCCAGTTTTCTGTTCTAGCTTTTACAAATTTCCAGTGCAGTCTTTGAGAAGAAACATAATTGATATGAGTTTGTTCTTCTATTTGTGAAATAGCTAAACTTAGCTATGCTTAGAAATTTACTTTAAGAATACTTTTTAAAAGAGTCATTTGCATAGGCTTTTAGTCTTAATAGCCTGTTCCAGGCACTATCTTCCATCGCTAAACACTGTGTTGCCTTGCAATGCTAAGTAATATAATTTAAGACATTTGTGTGGAGATGTAAACATACCATCAAACAGTTTTATACTGAAGCATATCTGTCTGAGAGAGTGGGTATGTGGAACAGGTATTTAGCTGCTTCACAGACTCTGCCGAGCTTGCTGTCAACAGCAATTCACAGATACGTCCCCTTAGTACTGGGGTGATGTTGCAGAGTTACACTATGAAGACAGCCATTATAACTGTTGGGGAACAAAAATAATTATGTTTGAGATCATTATTCTTCATTTACAAGTTGAGTTGAAGTGGGTTCTGCCAGGATTTGCCATGTTATGTTATTCATTGAAAATCAGTTCAAGGCTAGGTGAAGGGTTTAAAAAAAAAAAAAAGGTAATGAAAAACAAATAATTGAGTATCAGGGCCTTTCTACACAAACATTTTTTCATGGTCTTTTTGAACATTTTTCCGCTTTCCTTAATTTGCAGAGACCTTTGGAGTGTCATAGTGAAAATGCAGACCTCTTGTGAATGAATTTGGCATGTTAATGCTGCTTGATCTTCATAGCTCCTTTTTGTGGATGTGTTTAGAAGTGGTTTGCAGACCAGCAGGTGTTACAGAGCTACAGGTGAAAACCCCTTGTTTTAGACACTGGGTGTTTATCACAGTGATTCTGTGGTTTTGCTGCAGCCAAGAATGGCTGAAATTTTGCTTTGGAGAAACGGGTTATGTGAAAGAAGAAAGCTGGGTGCTATCTTAGTATGTTTTTAGTATGTATGTCAAGTCCAGGGATTTTAAAAAGTGTTTGATCATTATAGTATTGAAAAGGTCGTAATATAGCATTGTGCAAACATGTAGCAAATCATGTGCTCATGCCACAATGTATTGCTGAGGATTTCAGAGTACTGGATATATTATTAGAGAAGGTGGACTTAGAATGAACTCTGAAAGATGCCTTACGGGAGGAAGCCAAATACTTGAGAACTTTTAGAAGCACTGGAGGAAGCTAGTCTTCTGCCACACACATAAAGTTCAAAGTCCTGTTATCAAAGATGTGTATGGTATTTTGACTGCTTCATTTTATACATTATTGATAGAGAGCAGAGAATGGAATTTATTGATGGAAAATTAAATTTTTTTTTCATGAATTCATGACAGTATTTTTCATTTTTACATGACAGTATGAATGTGCCAGGGTTTGACACTTATGTAATTTGTTTTTCTTTACTTTTGACTAAAAAAAAATAAATCTGGCATTAGGATTGAGTATACCTAGTAAAATGTTGGAAGCATGTCATCCAGTTTCTATTTTCTCCTTTTTGCTATCTTAAAATAAAATAAAAAAAAATGTTATGCACAATTTACATAAAAGTGGTATCAGAAGTGGAGTAATTAAAAGCTTTCTATTTCAGTTGTTATTCAGGAAAATGATCAGAGTCCAGTAAGTATCCAGTCAGGAGAATTATAATGGAGGAGCTATCACACGTAATTCTTTGCATGTAGCATAGTCTAAACTGCCTCTTTCCTGAATGCCCCTTAAGTTGATGGTTACCAGCCTTCACCAGCTAGTAGGCAAAAACTCTGAGCAGTTAACAGGCTGTGGACCACATGATGCTTGGCTTGGCTGTGGTTCTAACTTCTTAACCTATAGCTCTGAAGATCTTTTGAAGGTCTCTTGAACGGTATATTGCTACAAACTGTGTCTTGGGAAGCATAATGCAAATTACATGTTGCCATCTTGCATAGATTGAGGATAATTACATGCTACTTTTCTAGTGATGTGGAAGTTTTCTGGATGCTTTCCATTTCTGTTGTACCCTATGGTATATTTGTTGTTTAGCAGTTGTGGATTTCAGCCTTTGTTTTACAGCTCTCTGCATTATTATTGTTCTTCTTCTTATTTTTTGTAGAGAAACCAAAGAGTCGTCGGTTTAATAAAACATTTTCAGTAATTATACACACTAATGCACTTCCTTTTATTGTTATATTGATGATACAGCCATAACCCCTACTGAATTTATCAGTCCCAGTCAACCATAAAGATAAACTGGAGAGCTGTGATTTTTAGCAGAACGTTTTGAAATACGAACAAATTGAAAAATGACTGTTATTACAAATCATACTTCTCTGCAGCATTGGTGTAAAACCCTTCTTAAGTCTAATACATAAAATCACATTGTGGATCATATGTGAACATTCCTAAATGGCATTCACACCTATTTTTCTATTAGCAACATCTAATTCAGAAGTGCTTTTTTGTTGTTCATATGCACACTTTTAGTTTCAGTAAGTGAGCAAGGTTGAATTATATCGCTGTCTTGGGAGTCTCTTTTCTAGTCATTTATCTATGCATTTTTTTTGGTGGATGAGCAACTCCATTGAAGTGCAGCATGACAGTTTAAAGTAAGGAGTGCAGCTCATCTGTGAGGTACCACAGGAAGCCTGTCCTCCTTCCACAAGCCACCCGCTCGGTATGTTTAAGAGACTGCACTTGTTCTTTTGTCAAACCTTTTTCTTTCACAGCTATACTATGTGGGTGCCATATAATTCTCCCTCTTACACTAAAATGAAATGTAACGTTGGTCAAGTTTTTACTGTGGCATTATTCCTTTTAGATCGTGGTCCATTAGAAGCAGTCGGGCATTAACCAGGCAGCGATACATGCCAGGACTGTTGGCTTCTGCTGAGGATTTGGACATTTTTAAGCTTGTGTTGGAGTTGCCCATAGTTACATGTGTTCCTTAAATGTACAGCAGTAGATTTATAGGCTTGAGAGAAAAAAGTTTTGTTTGGGTGACTGAAGCTACTCCTTGTGGAGAGCCTCTGCGACTCCATGGAGGTCATGGTTGCTTTGAGCTGACATTGAAGGGCTCTGGCCATTCATGTCCCATCCCGGTGTGTTGAAACCACCTGGCCACCTGTGGCAGCTGTCCCAGCTGTGACGTGGGGGGTTTGAAGGCAAGCCCTCCCAGCATCTGTCCCCGTTGCACTTGGCAGCCCAGCGGCCTCCACGGGGGCCTGGCCTGGTTCTGCGCCAGCGCGGCCTGCTTGCTGCTACAGGCGTTGTCGCTGTAGGAACCGAGGTTCGGGAGCACTGCACCCAGCAGTTGCGAGAAATGTCATAGTTTTTTTGATGAGAAGGATTAACAGAATAGATATTCCCCGCTTTAATGTGGCACTTTCTGAAGGCTAATTTTAATGTAACTCATTAAAAATATGGAGATATATATATACTTATATTAATGGAAGACTGCTGAGGGAAGGGATGATGTGTCCAGAAGTCTCTCTTTTCTCAAAACGTTTGAATTGGTGTATTTGTTATTCTACCTCTCTCTATAAACCTTGTTTCTTTAAATTTACAGGAATTAAATACACACTGCAGAGCATCTTTTTCTGGTTTCTTTGGTTTGTCAGGAAGTGTTTTTATCGGTACTTTTGTTTCTCAGTGCAAAATCAATTTACTTTTAGGGGGAGTCAGGTCAGAGGTAAGCAAGTGGGAGAAAAGTTTAATGTGATGACCTTTGATGAATATTGTACTGCTGTTCATGGCCTGAACTGAACATTCAACTTAATAAGTTGAATACATTCAAGTGTATCAAGTGGGATGTGGTTCAGTTTCTTGTTTTGTTATTTTAGAGACGCACAGCGTTCAATGTGTTTAATTACATCGGAATTTAGGGCAACACTCCTTGAATAGCAAGTATTTTTTCTTTCAACTTCAAAACATTTCATGGTTATCTTGCATTTCTCCTTTTCATTCATTTATTTATTTATTTTAACATTTTCTGTAATATGCTGCTTTCACCCTGGATTACTTGGCAATTTTCTAATATTAAATCACAACACAGAGATTAAAATCTGTTCTTCAGCTGAAAGATATTTCTATCTGTGATACTTGTTTTGTATTTTAAAGCAGCCCACATTTTAAGATGAAAGGAAAGTTGCTTTTTACCATATTAGTAAAGACCTAATAATACCAGAGTCAGTGATGGGTGGTGGTGTTAATAATTGGCAAATAACATTTCAGCAGATTCAGGAGTATCCATGAACTGTGAAATGAAACTCTTTCTTTTTAACAAAATGGCTGATCATATTATTTCCAGGGAGAGACAGCAATAAAAAAGGGGAAAAGGTGTATTAATAACTTACAAAAAGTTGTCATTCATAGAAATGTTACTTTTATTGTATATCATAATAAATAAATCAGTTCTCTGTTTTTGGACTTTTTATTCTGGCCATTTTGTCCTGTGTTTATCTGAAAATTGAAATCCTTCATCTAGGAAGGATGGAAACATGCGAAAGGACTCAGGGACTACTCTGTATCGATCGATTTTTCCATTTAGCTGGCTTACAGTGGAATACTGAAAGTTTTTTCAATATTTTTCTTGAAGTTTGTGACTCGATTTATCTGTGATAACAGTTTTGCTTGTTTTGTTGCAGATGTGCAAAATACAGTTTGACTAGGTAGAGCATATGATGCCTAGAAAAATCAGGGAATTTATAAAAGTTTTTTTTTATTTTTTTGGCAGTCTCAGACTTTTAAAAAGCAAAACCAACCAACCAGCCAACCAACTAAAAAAACCTTGCAACCTTATCTGAGAAAATAAATGCATAGAAAAGTGTAATGAATTGAAATTCCCAAATCAGATGGAGATGGTGAAACAATGGGAGAACACTATGTTCTTTGCTGTTAGCTGAAAGTTTTCATGTAAATTGATTTTCTTTAGCCAAAGTAGATTAGTTTTTCATTTATACAGAAACTTAGAATAGCTGTAATATAGTTAATACTATAACTGAAATAGAAATTTCTTTTGAAATTTCCTATTAAAAATGTGTACAGGGGACTTCTGTGCACATATAGGTATTCCTGGTTATTTCTTACCTTCAGATGTGTTTATTCTGGACAGGACTGCTGCTTAGATTCTGGTTAACTTTATCTGTAAAGTGGAAACAGTAAAGTAAAAACAAAAGCAAATGATTTCCTAGAACAAGTGTTCCACACAAAGAGCTGTTCAGAAACTGCCGTTGTGCTTTAAGTGGACTCCTGTGTCAAATTTGAGCAATAAAGAGCTTGATGATAGATGAAGGTTCATCAGTTTACTCCAAGTAAATGAAGCCTTTTGTATGTTTTATTACTTTAGGATTGAAATATCAAATTGTTCTGTTTTGCAGACAGAAATTACATGCTCAAAAGTGAGAGACTGTAGGATATGAAATACACAGCCAATCTGTTTTCAGAATTTTTTTTTGCTTATCTCAACAATTGTTTGTTACAAATGGAGCAGCCCTTGCTGTAAATTATAAACAGGTTTATTTTTTGTGCCTTTCTCTATCCCTGGTCTCCCATTTCAAAGCATTTCCTATAATACAGAAACAAGCCCACGTACTGGCTGATGTGTGTGATGAAATTACTTAAACTACTGCCATAAGCATGTATGCAACAAGTATTTCTTCAGTGTCATGGAAAACTGAAAAAAATCACTTCTGATGTTGTTATGACACACAGATCTCAAAGTGGAGGGAAAACGTGAAGGAGATGTCGGTATAGTTGAAGAGGTGTGCTCCTTTGCTATACCTGGAAGTTAAGTAGTGATAAGCAGAATATTGAAACCCTTAAAGTTCACTGTCTGCCACATCCACATGTCTTGCACAGGTAAAGAGAGAGAAGGAAGAAAGAGAATACAACTTTTTTTCTTTTATGCTGATACTTAAAGGGAACGATTTCGGATAAAACAGATTCCAGAGCAGAAACAGATTGTTGTTAAAATATCAGTTTAATGTTGCTCCACCTGTAATGTAAATCTCGTACTGTCAATCTCGATCATGTAAGATGTTTTTTCAGGCCTTCCAGTGCATCCCTGTGGTGGTGTTTTCCTTAGGTAGGTACTGATTACTGTTTGCTGCACTGACTTTCAGTGGAACTGTTGTTTTCGTGGAGACTACCCCACACTTCTAGCATAGTTAACAGGATTATTTTACTCCTGAACCTTCACTTTTTGAAGAATTTAAGGGTCCTTTTCAGTGCAAGTTTTCAAAGCTACTTAATATGTTGAATTTCAAAGTCTAGTTTTGCATTCTGTTTAACCCTGCATACAAGTCAGATGTTTCCTGAAAAGATATATATGCTGTATTCTGCTCTCTGGCTGAAGACCTGTCATTGTCTGTATTTTTTTTTATTATTGAAGCAAGTTAAGGGGTATTAATCAAAACTTTAAAAGCATTTTGATTTTCAAGGGTAATAAGCAATAATTAAATAAAAAAAAGAATACAAGTTGTAGGTACCATATTTATACTTTTTCATGTATGTGGTAAAAATTTTTCTGCTTTTCTGAAATTTGTTATTTTTTGTGTACATGTATATCTTACAACATTTCACCAAAAACATCTTTTTTTTTTGGTAGTTTTTATGTAGAATATTTCCTTGTTATTCACTATATTTGTTAGTAGCTGATATGTTTTAGAATTATCTGTCCTCCCTTCTGAAGATGCTGATGGTTACCCAAATCTGTTCTCCCACCCCACTGTATTCCCCAACTTCTAAGGAAAATTTTCTCTAGCATTTCAGAAAGGAAAGAGCATGGAAGACATGTCTTTCTCAAGAAACCAAGCTTTCATCTCAGGCAACCTTTGCTTCTTCACAGGGAGCTCGTACACATTGGTGTCCTCCAATGAAGGAGGTCCAGTGAATGTCCTCCAGTGAAGGATACCACTGCCCTGAGGTGCTCCTCTGCCACCTGCATTTGGAACCCCCTCATCCTTCTGGGAGCTGCAGAAAGGAGTAGCTGGCGATGTGAACAGTTCCTTCCTTGCAAATCTTGTTTGTCTTTGCACTTCTGTCTGTGTTCTGAAATAGCCTGAAGTCTCTAGTGATGCGGCGGTGTGGCTGGATGCTCTCGCTGCCCCTGCAGCCTGCATGCACCTGCAGGAGCGGCGCAGGCTGACGCTGGTGCTGTACGCTGCGCAGAGATGCAGCTCAGCGCTCAAAACCCTCTCTATCGCTAATAAATTCAAATTGCTCTTGAACATGGAACTGGCCTGTAAGGAAATGCAGTGCTGTCTTCCTGCTGGTCGGCCAAAGGGCTGAAGGCTTTTGAGAAATATTAATGGCATCATTCCTTTCAGAGATTTCTGAAGCCTGGAGACCTTTTCAAAACCAAACTAATGTTTCACGGAAGGAACGTATTGGTGCTGATTCATTTACTTCACCATTAGACTGACTACATTAATCATCTTCCTATCTTGAGAGCATGAGCAGGAAGCATGAGGGAGCCCAGGCGTGGGGACCTTGCTTTAGGTGTAGGTGCAGGGCAGTGGTGTGTGGGGACCTCCGTCCGTCCTCTGTACACACAACGACTGCTCTCATCCCCTGATGTTTTTAATGAGATCAACTTTTAAGTATAATATTTTCTTGGTGGGAGGGACAAAAGAGGGTATTTTATTAGGTTACAGAGTAAAAGTTCCATTTATCATGCTGCCCTGTCAAGATAGAATTATCAAACTTTTATGTTTCTGTGTCTAGACTGGCTTCTGAAACATGGTTTAGCTTTATAGAGCCTATTCTAGGTTACGTGGAGATCTGCTTTTGGGTGCAACGAGCATTCTTCGTAAATATAAGATAGATTTGAAACAAGTGAGTTTATTAACTGTACACTGATATATGGGAAGTCATCCTGATTATCCAGACTGATAATGCCTTATTCGTCTTGCTTTTTTGCTTTTCATGTGTAAGGTTTGGGAAAAAACACTGACTGCAACTGATTGTGTGAAGAGATTTTACTGTCTTTGCACTCAGTCTTACCTTTGAGTCAGTTTTCCCTTGGTGTATGATTTCACACAGTAGCATTTTTTGCAGTTGCCACTTTTTATAGTCTGGTTGTTGCTTTTCTGGATTCTTAAACTAGCCCTCTGTTCTGTTTCAAAAAACCTGCAGTGGAGGAGGCTGGCATAGCCATGATCATGCCAGTCCCATGCAAGAAGCATATGACTTCACCTGCGTATCTGAGGAGGTCTGGAAATAAATCTCATTTCCCCCTCCGCCTAGAACTTTAGGCCCCTAAAAAGGTGTCGCGTGCTGATTTCTGAATAGTAGTAGAGGTGGGTTCCTAATGGAGGAGCAAAACCACTGTCTTAATACTGAATCCCCTAAACTGGATCTTTCTTGTGTAATTTAATTCTCTCTCAAGATTGAAGTAAATATTGTTAAAGCACCAATTCAGGTGCTAGGAATCCTTGAGTAATTCCTATGTTTCTTATGGAACTAAAGACATTTTAAAATGATTATAAATGTGTAATTTCTAGATAGTATTGAGAAATATTGTTAACATCATTACTTACGAGCTCCTGAGATCCAGTTTACCTCTCTTTAATTTAATTTGGATTTTCCTGACTTGGCTTATTAAAGTCCCTGAGAGAGATTTACATCAAAATTAATCATATCAATGGTTGAA
Source organism: Chauna torquata (assembly GCA_013399475.1). Classification (NCBI taxonomy): domain Eukaryota; kingdom Metazoa; phylum Chordata; class Aves; order Anseriformes; family Anhimidae; genus Chauna; species Chauna torquata. Next base: position 314,100 of record VXAL01006623.1, on the reverse strand, counting down.
TTGCTTGAGTAAGTCGTAGAACTCGATTTTGAATATGTTTTAAGATGCTGTTTAGATAGTATGCTTATGTTTCACAGAATGATTTGTTATAAACCCTATAGATTCTCATCAAAGATAGCCTTCACAGAGGTCATGGCCTCTGACAGGGACCTTGGAAATGCCTATTGTACATGTACTTTATATATGTATTTTTGTAAATTTAGTTACTGAATATTGGAAAATATATTTAAAAAGTAGGTACTGTAATATAAACTTAATAGTCACAAACAGGGTTCTGTGGAAAGTGTTAATTTTTATGAAAAGAAGTAAAAAAATCAAAACTTAGTGGGACAAATAGTGGTATTTCATCATTCTATGAAAAACCGTTCAGAAAAGCTAATTCAGGTTCTATTTTTCCAGTAGCCTTAAAAATGTGTGTTTGTCAGAACTAAAACACTTGTGATTCAACGGTTTGCTGAATTGGTACTTTAGCAATATTTACTTTGATCTTGAGAGAGAATTTAAATTTTTTAAGATTGTGCTGTTGGGGTGGGAAAATAAACATTTTCTCCTTTTCCCAGCAGCTTTGGTTACCCAGTACATTTCTTTCCCATTTTTTGCTTTAAATCACCATAAAGCCATAAATTTGGGATTCAGGATTCTTATTCAATTCCTATTTCTCCTGCTTCCTTTTTGCAGCAATGTAGACCTATAAAAATAGAAATTGTAATTAATATATATGATGAAGTACCTGGTTTGAAAGGCATGATGCAATTACAACAGCAGAACTTCTGTGTTTTATAGAAAGACTCCTAATCATTCATAGAAAGTGAACACGTAAACCATATTTGCAAAGTACTTTGATATATTTAAAAGGTTTTAAAATCTTGTTTAGTTCTTTTTCTTTTTTTTTCAGAAAGGAGTATAAATACAACATAATATGATTTAGCATAATGAAAAACAGAATCACGTAGAAACAGAACACAACAGTGTTACGCTCCTGCTGTTTTATTGTTACTCTGAACAGTTAAGGGCTGAAAAACTATTTATCACTTTGCAGATCAGGAGAAAATACTTGATGGTCCTACCATTGCGTGACTGCAAAACTTGCATTCTCACAGGACGCCGCCTCCCTTCTTCTGAACGTGCCTTGAAGTACAGAGAAGCCCATCAAATTTCAGAGCACCTCTTTATTAGTTTTGACAGTGTTTCCGTTGTGCACTGAGACTTTTCAGAAAGGCAAACAGACTGTTCTTGGAGAAAGAGCGAACTGAAATGCATTGCAAGCAACCTGTGTTCTGGAGGTAACCAGGCTTCTGAAAGAAACCTGTGTAGTTTGTCCATATTTTGAGAAAATTGCATCGAATATGATGTAATCATTGGCTGATGGTTGTCATGTTTTCAGAAGCTGTTACCCAGGACTCTTTCAGAGTTTCTGTAACCCAGAAGGGGTAGTAATGCAGTTTTAAAAATTATGTGGTTAGTATAAATAGAATTTAAATCTGAATATAAATACAATGAACTCTTCAGGGCTAAATAGGGCTTTTAAATAGAGAAGTATCATTCCTGAGGTTATCATACATGCTGATTGTCCAGGCTGACTTGGAACGTATTTTGAGGTTTGTATGGATCAGCCTGATATAAATTGTTGTGGAAAAAATAGAGAAAAACATGTTAGATTTGTAATTTGGAAGTTTTGCTTTGAAACACACCGTGCTTGAAAAGAATAGGTCGGATCAGACCTGAACATGGTGGCATAAATAGTGCTAAATCCAAGACTATAGATTTCAATCAGTTTCAAAATATTTGGATAAAATATTTTTATTATCAATTTATATTTAATTTTGGCTTAGTCTAAATACATATAGAGTATACGTGACTTAGGATGGCCCTGAGCTGCAAACCACTAGATAGCTGAGATAGGAGGTATTTTTTCCCTGTTCTTTTGTCATCTGCTGTTGGAAACTGTTAGAGGTAGAATACTGGGATGGGCAGATCCAGCACGGCTGTGTGTATTTTTTTTTTAAATGCCTGGTTTGCTAGAAATATTTGAGAATTACTTTTTCACATGGACCTAATTGTATCTTTGTACCCATTGTGTATCTGTAATACACATGGAAGGTATCAGCGGACTTCTCTGCTCAAATGTCAAAATGGCCTACTGCTGAATGTTATTACATAGTTAATTTGTTTTAATGCCATTTTTATGTGCATGCTATCTAGGGATGCGATTTCATCATCAAACAGTATTGGTCCCTGCGGATGACTTTAGAAACTAAGGATGCTTAGAGAAACCCTTTGGAGACAACTGTAATTTTGGCAGCTGCTCACTGCAACAGGAGTGATAGGGGCTGCCTGGTGCCATTTCCTGGGAGCCAGTTACGGTGAGATTGGCCCCATACCGTACTGGATGCTCTCCACCACTGAAGTTGTAAGAAGTGCTATTGTCGGTGCACTTGTTCCCCCAGTGGCGTGCTGGGAAAGATGAGATCTCCACTAATCTTCAATATCCCCCTTCTACCAACACTTGGAAAAGTATTTCTCTTTCCTGTTCTTCACTGTTGCATTATGGTTTTATATTTTCCAACTATTAGGTGCAGTAGGCTATGCTGTGTAATTATAGATGAACCTAATTAAAATAGGTAAAGTTGATATGTGAACATGTTAGCNTTTTTTTTTTTTTAAACTGCAGTAGGAAAGAGTGAAGTGGATGCTTTTGTTTAGTGCTTCTAGGTTTATCTTTATTAGAGAGAAAATCTGTCATATCACAAATTTTACTTGCTGTGAATTTACTGTGCACTGAAATGGCATTACCTGGTTGACTTAGTATGTATAATTTAAGATAAGAAATTTAAGATAATATTATAAATTTTTTTCTAAGGAAAAAATAATTGCTCTTATCAGTATTTTGATTTAAAATTCATGTCCTGCATCTCCTCAGTGGAATAGTTGAGATGTTTCAACACAAAAGAAAAGAAAAAGCTAAAAAGAAAACCAAGCAAAATAAAATAACGTAATGTTCCCCCCTACAAAAAACTAGAAAATTAGGGGAAATATTCTTCCTTCCCTTTTCCATCTCAAGCTTGTCTTCTGAACATCAGGCTAATAACTTCTTGCCATGTTCAGAATATTTCATTTGAGTTCTGACAGTAATAACTGTGTTTTATTTGGCTGTCAGGAGCCCTGTAAGATGGACAGGTAATGTGTTCATTCTCTGTCCAGTGGGAAGAGAATACATTAGCCATCTAAAATGATATGAGAAGAATGAGAGCTAGTTAAGTTGATTTTAGGGAAAATAAAAGCAATATATTTATTTGCAGTGGCATCTTGCAAGTTGTTGGTTAGCTGGGCACTGGTTTTTCTTTGTGGGTACTAATACAAACAAAGAGAACACAAAACCACAGCCATTTCTCCTTGAGAATGCAAACGTCCACTTGCTGTTGAGATGCCATCACTTGAGATGCTTTATTGTTTCCTGTACTTTGGGAGGTTTGAACCTTTCTTCATCCATGTTACAGGAGATTTAAACTCTAATGAGAAGTCTGAAGTGATGTACATCTTTAAAACTGCAACACAATTTCTGGGACATCTGGTGTAGAAAAACTGGCTGGTTCAGGCCCAGCGTGGTGTGTAACAAGTGGTAGCTGCGTGGGCACCCGAAGCCTGTTCAGCATGCTTCAAACTCTGAGGAGCCTGACTTGGGGATGAGGAGTAATTCATCCTGAGCCTGCAGGAGTACCTGGCATATGTGCGGGGGTGTTCAGAGACTCGAGCAGTGCTGCATCAAGGGGTGCGGCTCCAGCTCCATCGTCAGCAGCGTGCTGTAGCAGTCAGGCAGTCCTGTCATTTCCAGCGCTCGCTGGACGGTGGCATGTGGGGAGTGGAAGATATGCTTGTTTATTCTAATTGCTCTCTTGTTTTCTCGTTGCCCAGTTGCAAAATGTCAGAATACGTTCCTGATCTCTTGCCTGGTGGCAAATGCATGGGAAAAGAATTGCTGCCCATATATTGCTTTGGTTCTTGTCACTGCCAGCTGCCTGAATCTTACCTCAGTCACCTAATGAGTCTGCTACTTTTGACTGCAAGTCTTTAATGGCAAATAGTCTACGCATGGGATTTCAATGTGTTTGAGAAGATCCATATCTCAAAAGAGCAAAGTAGATGGATCATTAATAGAGGATGGACAGACCTGGGATGCTAAACCTAAACAGCCACCCGCTTTTGCAGTCCCTTATGTCTCCCAAAGAGCTGTGATGAGAGCTCTGCCCTAGTTAAAATAACTTCTTTCCTGGTTGATTGTCAGAGCGTAGCAGGGATACTAAGTGTGATAATTCACTGAGGGAGATCGAGTTATACTTGGCTGCATTACTAGGTTTTGTCTAAAATGGCCTGCAAATGGAACCTGGGCTGTGTTCCTCGTAACGCCAGAGAGCGGCAGTGCCAGCCGAGCGTAGCAGGCGCTGGGCAGAGCCCAAGGAGGGCAGGTGCAACAAAGTGCTCCGCAGGTAAACTGTCATTTTCTTCTCTGCTTGGGGGACAATTTTGGGGAAACTGGGGCAGGCAGCCCCTTACTGTTTTTTGCTTGTGTCCAGACTGCATCTTTCCCAAGGCTGAATACCTTTCAGGTCACGCTATGACCTGTAGGCAATCAGTGGCTGTGGTACATATGTCATGTGCGTGGTTATGGTGATTATGAGTACTTTTAACAGGAATTTTCCCTAACTTGCTTTCAGCATTTTAATTAAAATGACACTAATTTTCCACACAGTCTTCTGTATGACATCAATAAACACTTAACTGATTGCCTGTGTGGCTAATGCAGCTGGACAGTTGTCAAGACAATCTACGGTCTTTTCATGTATTCAAGAGTAAAGATGTCTGAGCGTCCAAATTTTGTTCTGTAGGCCTATTCATTTATTCCTTGAGCACAGTCAACTCTCATTAGGTTGCTGAGTCAAAGACGTGAAAATGACCTCTTGTGTCATTTTGATGTAGTTTGAACTACTGCTTCAAAACAAAAATTGGATCATAAAATGCATGATTTTATGAGCACTTCATATATAACCTTTGTTTCTTCCTTTCAGACTAGCTTTTAAACATTAGCCTCAGTCTGGAAAGAGACTCGTGGACACTGTATTAACAGCCACATCAGTCTTATATATTACATTTTTGCAGCCTTTTAGTCAATTGTTCCTTGATTTAGGCCATGTGGTTAAGATGATGCACAACATGTAATGTTACTATGGTTGAAGTAATACTTGTTCTTTGTATATGTGTGCTGTAGATTTAATGTTTCTTATATGGTGTAAATGATATTTAATGGTAGATCTCATATTTATTAGCATCTAATAGTTTAATAATTGAAAGTACAGCTCTTTAGTTCTTTTAGTGGAATATTACAGAACTCTATTTTTAGCTGCTTCTCTCCATTTCTCAAATACTTCTGTGGTTGAGTAACACAGATGGGTATTTCAGCTGCCTAATTTTAGGCTTCTAATTTGTGCTAAAGTTAAGCTGGTATGGTCGTGTCTGCACAGCTAGTGGGAGACGGTTCCACCCCTGCAGAGAGCCACTGAGCACTAGGCTCTCTGAATTTCCCTTTCTCTCTGCAGAGTCGCAGGAGACCAACTTCTCAAAACTAGAATCTCAGTTCGATGTCTGAAGTTAAGCAATGCTTCTCCAGAAAAAAATATTACTGAAAGGTGAAGTTCGGTCAATTGTTTTACAGTTGACTCCTAAGGTCAATTTGCAAAGCTGTCTGGTGCCTAACAGGATCTAAATGCAGCGAGTTGAGTGTCTAGAAGGCTCTGGTGCACAGGTTGTAGAAAGTATGTCTGGCTGCTGAATAGGAGCCAAGCAATTTAGTACTTGATGCTTTTTGCTGGCTAGCTGTTCTGTTAACATTCTTGCAAAATGCCAGACTTTGGGGTATCAGAAAAACATCTTACAGAATATATGTGAAATGCTACTGCTTTAGGTTTAGCTGGCATTGATAACTGGGTTCTGGCAGGAGTGATTACTGTTTCTTAGTGCAGCAGTGTAGCCTGAATGTAGTCACAAGTTGCATCTTCAAAGCACATGAAACCTTTTAGTTTGTAATCACCAGTAGTCATGCCTGTCACAGATAAATTACTTAATTAACACAGAAAGCGAAATTATGGATAGGTTCCATTTTCTTATTTGATGAATCAGACCTTGACAAAGAGGTATGAGCAGGAGCTCACAAACAACATGTTCTACTAACAGTAGGCTTTGGTCACTGGTCGTACAGGTAACCATCCTCCATTTCTCCTTCTGACGTGCCCCTGCTTTTGCTGATGTTGGCCATCTCTCCTTACTTTGGTTTTGAAGGGAGCACATGCTGCTGGAATTGGCAAATGAATAGTGGCAGAGTGGAAATACACACGTCTCCTGCCTTTCCCCTGGGCAGTCAGGAGGCTCCTGTCTGGCTAAGGAGCACAAGCCAACATTCGTGGCCAACTAGTGCATGTACCATCTCAGAGTGAAGAGTTACTTGGTAGGCTCTGTGCTGCGCATTGGCTCTATGCTGCACGGTCCTTCTCCAGGAGAGTTGCCCCATGCCCAGCTTCAGTGGTTGTGGAGGAGGGAGTTGCCATTCTGGATTTCAGACCAACCAATTCCTGTGTTTTGGGAAGCAGAGCAGACAGACAATATGCATTGAAACCTTTCATCTCAAATTTAGTCATTGGTCTTGAATTATTTTATTACCAAAGGGTGCAGAAAATGAGCTTGGTGGTCCAAGCTTTCTAAAGTCAATCATTTAGGGATTAGAGGAAGGGGGAAGCAGAAGCATCCCCCCTCAGGTTTCACCATCAGGAGCTTTTTGTCAACACTGATGCTTGTGGCTGTTTCCTTGTCTGATTGTACTCTGCCTGTGAACCTTGCAAGAGAAATTTAGAAAACTCTAGTCTCTACCAGCTAGATTTGAGGTGTTTCTACCTGACACGCTTGCATATAGGACATCCTGGACTTTTTATGAACCAATTAAAAAAAAACAAAAACCGTTCTTAGTCTAATGATATAAAGTAAAAAATTCAGCTTGAACATCTGTTTTGTTGAGAATTATTTACATCTTGAGTGCTTTAGTTGAATGATTTTTTTTCAGCTTTTTGAATTATAAAATATGTGGGAATCTTATACTGAATTTTTTTATTTCTGCTGTATTAATTTCAAGATTTTATATTAAAAAAACAGCAGTCTGGGTAAGTCTCATTAAATTAATGTATTTTTTGAATTAATTCCACTAGTTTTGGAGGTACTGGTTTTGTGTTTTTTTGTTTGATTTTGTGCATTGTTACTGGATTTTTAGGATCAAAGTGAACACAGTGAAAAGGCAAGTGGACTGTTAAATATTCTTAATTATTTTGGCTCTTCCAATGTAGCTTTATTTCATAGAATTTTGCTTTGTGCACCAGAAAGTGTTCTACAATAGCCTTGCGATTGCATCTGAACCCAAAAGCTCAAATGCAGGGCTTTCTCCTATGAAATGTTTGCTGGAAGGTGGATGGAAAGGGACTTTGGTTTTAAGTGGAATTTATAAGGATTAGCAAAGTGTAAATTAAGTCCTAATGAACTTCCAACGCGATATTTAGAGCAGTCTGTATTGAACTGTTTATTGCTTTTGCTCACAGGCCTCAAAAGTTGTTTTTGGCTTGGAGACTGATCCAAGCAGTTCCCTGCTTTCAACAGATGTGCATCTTGCATTTCTTCACCCACCATTCCCTGTGTGCTTTGCCACTTCTGTGCAAGAAGCTGAGGGAGACAACCTCTTCCTGAGCCACTCTGGGACAAACCGTACATGTCCTTCTGGCTTCGGGAGTTCATGAGGAGGTAGGGCACATGCCTGCGCTTACCATAGTCCCCAGACCTGTTTTGGGAAGCATTGAGCCCTCGTTACTTCAGGTGTGTTGTGTCAGAATCTGTGCTTCATTCTTGCTCAGAAAAGCAGTGCAAAACACCGAATTAAGTTCTTAAAAATACTTGTCCTGTTGAGTACCTGGTGCCTTCAGCTCTGCAGTGGATTAACACCAGGACCACCATTTCCTCTACAAGTTACAAGTAACTTCACCTGGTGCTTTCCAGTTGAAGTCATTCAGATGCTCAAGGAAGCCCCCTTACTGAGTCTTGAGTCTTAGGGATGGGCATAGAGTGGGACTAGCACATGAATAGCCCCAAGTGGAGCTAGATTTTTTTTGTGGGAGGGAGTGTTGGAAAAAAAAAGTGATCGTGCTCAGTTGTCTTCTCAGAGGACACTTCACATACCAAAACCTTGATGGGATCCGCCTGGGTATCTTCAATATACAGTTTACTAAATTATAACTGAAGAAATATAGCTGATCACAAACCCAAAATAAACATCACAAACTCGTAAATTCAGCTTCCTTCTGTGCAACAAAACAGATGAAGAGGGAACACAAACCGATACAAGGATGGCAGCTTTGTGAGGGAGGCAGGGAGTGAGGATGGAGGAGCCATGGGCCCTTTTCCAGGGGGCAGGATTAAATGATCTCAAAAGAAATCATTCCTGGTCCTCAGCACAAGTCATTCCCCGAATTTCACCTACAAATTAATGTCTGGTAAATCCCACCAAGAAGAGGGAGGCCTGCTTTGTATTTGCTGGCTCTGAGATGTATCCCTCTCATCTTCTCCTTGCTGGCAGCGCATGTGAACATGAGTCTATAAAAGCTTTAATGTCAATGCCGGCGCGGGCACCTGGTCCTGCCAGTCCTTCCTGGCGGGCCCTGCAGCCTCCTGCTCCTGCGGCCCTTTGTCACGAGCCTGCCCCTCTCCTTGGCACGACCGCCCCGCGCTGCCGCCTTCTGCTGACCTTCGTTGCCTTTTAATGCCATCAATATACAGATTTCCTGAGAAAAAGATCATTACCTGTCCACTTACTGGTGCATGGAGCCATGAAATATTTGTGTTTATATGCGTACTTCTTCCCTTACATAAATGCACGTTTCTTTTCAACTTACCTCTGAGCAGTTTTGAGGACACCATCAACAGGCAGTTGAGAAAACTCAAACAATGCTAAGCTGTTGGTGCCAAATTAGAAATGACGTGCATGATAACGTTACATGTTACAATGTAATTTCTCTTTCCCCTCTAGAAATGATTTTTTTTTTCTCCTTTCCTCATATTTCCCCATTACATGTGAATGTGAAGGGATGGCTGAGACAGTCCAGAAGGTGTTTCCCTTTCTGACAAAGTCAATAGCCTTGTCCACAGCCCAAAACCTCCAAAAAAAAGAAAAAAGAAAAAAAAAAACCAAACCCTCAGTGCCACTCACCCCCACCTTCCCCATCTCAGAAATATCTGCACAGTAACATCCACAGCACGGTGGTTAGTGGCAGTCCAGCTTTGGAGTGCGGTGAAACAGTGCTTGAGTCGGTTAGGATTTTTCTCAAGTTCTAATAGTATTTCTGCTTTTTTGGCCTTAATATTAGATATATGTTTGTGGGAAAGTTTGGCATTTTAAGCTTTTTCTTTTTTCCCCTCCTCTGCACATGGATTTTTTATTTTTGTTATTGAGATTAGTTTTAAAAGAAGCTTGTGTGATTGGCAGCCAGTGCTGACAGTGACAGCCTGGGCTGGAAGGCAGCATGGTGACTCTCCTCGTTGGCTCTTCTCTTTTTGTTAGCTGATATGTGCCTTTGCCAGACCGAAGGAACTTTTGCTCTGACATGCAGAGAGAACGGCGTTTTTTCCTGTGTGAAATCTTAGGAAATTTAGTAAAATTCCTCTTTGGACTGAGCTTTGACACCTGTGGCCATGTGGTACCGTTAACTGGTGCTAACCACCCATGCATGTCCTGGTGGAAGAAAAGCAGCTTGGCAGATTTACATTTCTTGTTTGCATTTTTAGGCAGTAGCACACGTCCACCTTTGAGGAGTAATTGCCTCTTCTTCTGCATTAGTTGTTCTAGAATTACATAGAAAATGGAACTATTACATATTTGAAACTTGAGGATTTATCATTTGGAGTTTTAGGGGACTTAGAGCAGGATTTGAACCTCAAATGCTCTAAGTAAACTAGCAGCATTTAAAATTTCAATTTAGATCAGCTTAAGGAGAAAATGCTTTATCAGTGATCTGTAAATTGTATTAGCTACAACTCAAAACACTGAAAAGCTTCCTTTTCAGCCATTTGTCACTTCTCATAAGGAATTGCATACTATGATAGTGAGGCACGCTGCCTAGTACTCCATTAACAGAGAACAGGAGTGGGCCAGGGCTTTCAAGCAAGTGTGAAGTTAGGTCTGAGCAAACCATATTTCATTACCCCCTGGGGGTTTCTGTTTTAACAGAAGAGTGTTTTCTGAACTCTGAAGGTATTACAGCCATTCTGTGTTTCTGAAACTCAGGTCACTTTTTATGAGCCTGATGTTTACACCGGCCAAGTCAACACTGTCGGACAATAAGAAGAATGTGGAATGAAATTTCCTCAAATTCTTTATATGACTATATTTATGTAATGAACATATATGAATATATTTATGTAATGAATAAAAAATACTTAAAGCTGTATATCTGGAGGTAGTTAGCACCACTGTTTTCCAGTGAAAGACATATGTTATTTTACTAGTGCACACAATGCCCCAGTATATACAAAAAGGTGAATTTCAGATCATTCAAGTTGTCAGTGATGGATGGAAGAGGAAAAATTGGAGAAAAATGATCTATCTTTTGCTGTCTACCCTCCTCACTGACCGTGCGAGCTATACAAACGGACCGTGGGTGCCAAGTTGGCCAGCAGCAGGTGATGCTGTAGCAGCAACTGAGCAGTGAGGCTGCTGCTCTCCGCCCTGGCTCTGCAGCCGAAGCTGAGGAAGAGGCTGGTCTGTACACTGCTGATTTGTAAACTGGGAGTGCTGGAGCTTCACGATGAGGAGGCTTCAGCTCCCTGCCCCCTGCTTCTGGCAGCTGACTGTTTTGCTCTTATTCTTGCTCATCTGTTCCATCAGCCATGCGCATGTCTTGCGTGTCTCCTTTCTCCCACTCTTGTCATTTTGAGCTTTGGGTTTTCACGTTGTACTCCATTCTGCTCCGTGTTCTCCACAGGAACGTTTGAGGTTCCTATCTCATGAATTCCTGCCAAGTTCTGATCCCAGCATCTGTTCCAGACATTATCCAGATGCTCTAGTTTTGGGACCTTTAAAGACATGACTTTTCTAATCCTACGTTTCTCTGAAACCCAAGAAACCCAAAGCACAGATATCATTGTGAAAGCATTAGTCTAATAGTTAAACAATAGTAAAGGCATTCTGGAAATAACACGTTTGACCACAAGAGTTTTTGTAATTGCTGGTATGTGCTGAATGTAAATTAATTCACTCTGCTGGGGATAAAGTTACTTTTGTGTAGCTGTGGCTAGATGGAGCTGTCAGAATGTGCAAGACGGTTTGATTTATGTGCAAAGGCTATATGCATTAGACTTTCCTGGTATGTGCTATTCATTCTAGCTACTTATGGGGTTGAATGTTGATGCCCTTTTACTATTTTAGCAGAGATGATATAATGTTTGGTAATTATTTTGGAAAGTAGAGAAATCATTTGGGATACAACAATTAGGCACAGAGACTGTGAAGTAAGGTTTGCCTTCAGTGAGGGGAAAGATTATCTTAAAGCAAGGACGCTTGAAAAAGTAATGAATGCATAAATGTTTCTGATTAAATGCGTATTTTTTGTATTTATGTGGCCAGAGTTGTTTTAATAAGTGAATGGTCTCCGGTGAGGCAAGTAATCTGAAAGTGGTATTTCACATTGGAAAAGGTGACCTCTAATGAAAAACTGTTCTCTTCGGAAGCTATGCTCTCTCTCATTTTCAGTCTTTTCCTTTTAATATTAATTACTGGGATGTTTTAATTAAAAACAGATCTTGAAGGTATTATCTGCTTCCTCTGTTTAGTCCTTTTAAATGTTAATCACTTATGACAGCATAATTTAGAGAGCAACCTGCACAAGGCTTATGCACTGTGTCTGCTTTGTGTAGTGCCAGACTGCAAACTGCACCCCAAAATTGTTTTCAAAAAGTACATACAATTGCAGAGATTTAGTCTGGCAGGAGAAATACAAGGAAAATAGTTTTGTTTTTTTTTTTTCTTTTTGGATGACTTAAAAATTAAATGAAGGCTTAGTGAGACAGTGAGACAGAAAATCTATTTCGAGATGGCTGGAGCTTCCCAAGAGCTGAAGCTTACGCTGAGGGTAACCGGGCTGAATTCACTCCTGTTTCTGCAAGAAGACATTTAGAGAAGAGTGGAAGGTGAGAGGTGAGATTCAAGGTAGTCTTGGAACCTACAAAGTTTTCATCAAACAGGATTGTGAAGTGTGCACAGAAGAACACTTAAAATAAAAAACATACAACCCCCCCCAAAAGAACAAACAACCTTAAAATAAAAAAGAAAAAGAAATGCAGTTATCACGATTCACTGGAACTAGAAGCAATGCGAAAAGGCATACAGAAATATTGAGAGGGTTTTTTTTTTTAAAATATAATGGTCAGTTTCACCTGAGCTCTTCTTTAGATCTCTCTCCTTGATTTGTCAAATAAGATGTCAAGCAAGATGGACGGAGTTCTTCAGGCAGGCTGCAGTTCCTCCTCTGCCCTACCCCAGCACGTGGCTGGGGAGCGCGAGGAAGAAGGCGGCGTGGCAGGAGGAAGGCACAGGGAAGGGACCGATGGTGTGATACACGAACAACGGGGTTCGACAGTGTAAAGAAGAGAGAATACACAGGCAGTTGACACAGTGGCACTAACACTCTCCATGGGGTTAATATTCTCCCTTCTCTCCTTCCCTCCCTCTGCTCCCAGCTCTTCTCCCCTTCCTGCCAGAGCTGGCTGTGCTTGTCCTTTGCAAGGCAAGGCAGAACTAGCTTCCTCAAGCTGCCTTCAGCTGTGGCTGTGGTTGTGTTGTGCTTAAAATATTTTTAAGCTGGAAGTATTTTAAAGCAAAATAGAAATTTTTATAGTTGCAAATCAGCAGAGAATCACTAAATCTTACTCAAAAGGACATTAACTTAATAAAATACCTAACTATGCTATAAGCGCAGAAGCAGAGTGTTTTGCTTTGATTGTATTTTTTAGTATAATTTGCTGAGAAATGAAATTCAGCAACAAAGCCCTCCCAACCATGTGCTGATTTTCAAGGAGTTAGATAGACATGCCTCTCCCAAATATTCGACAAGAAAAGTAACTTTTCTTTATGCCTCATAAATATGTGGGTCCTCATGTATATCCTAAGGGTGTTTGAAAGCGAATGTTGGGTTCTAAAAGATTTGGTTTCTGTAAAAAGCAGCCATGTTTGAAATGCAAACAAAGTTGGGACTAAATTAATTCCTTGTCTAACATAGCAGTTCTGAGTGAAATGAAGATCCCAGAGTGACCAAATCAAATCTCAAACTGTCATAATATTCCTTGGCATTAAGGCCCTTGGCATCCTCTTTCTTACTTCTCCTTTTTGCCTTCCTGTATTCTTCTTTCTCTAAGATTTTTTTTTCTCTGCTTTCGACAGCTAGTTTTATTTGCAATGACTAAAGGTATACTTGTGAGTTTATGAAGCTAAACAATTGCTGGATGTATCTCTACAAGGGAATATATATATTCATATGTGGGAATTACTTTCTAAGAGCACTGGAAGTATAGTTCATAGGATTTTTTTTTTTTAATGTATAACAGGAAAAATTAAAGGGAACTGTAAATGGGTTGCAACACCATTAGTTCAGTGAGCACTACTCAGACGAGTTAATGTGTTTGTAGGTTTAAGATGAATAATCTGCTGCTGCACAAGTGAAACTGCTTGTTTTGTGTGATGTTTCTGAATGGAACCTTTGGTAATCAGATTCCACACACGCTTTAACCTTGTGCAAAATTTAATGAAAAATAGAGTTACTACTGAATATGCTGTTTTGCCAGCTCAACAAAAGATGTTAAGTTCTGCATATTTTTGCATAATAAAGATAAGTGTTGACAGTGTAATGATCCATTTGGCACAGATAAAATCATGAATGATTTTAATAACCTTACAACAATATTTGAATTCACTATGAAATATAATATAGGCACTGGTATGGAGTGCTGTCTTCTTACAACCTTAATTTTTCTAGGAGAGGAAAGAGGAGGAACAGAGAGGCTAGACCAGTCCAGAGGAGACAGGGAAGAATTAGGTCAGCTAAAGAATGGAAGGGATCTGTTTCGAAGTTTTCAGTGAAGTCCTTGTCTGCAGGTTGACACTGGTGGGTTTTGGCAATGCGTCTCCTTCCCCATCTGGGTGACTTATTTCTGTTATGTGTTGGAAAATGCATTCATGTGTATGGGGCAAATGATTGTGCATACAAATGTAATTTCTCTTGAGTGTATCTTTTTAAAAATGCTTTTCAGATTCATGTAGGTATTGTAGGTGCATCAGTCCCAGTTTCCACAGTGATGTAGGGAATTAATTTCCAAAATGACTTCTGAAAATTGAGACTGGAGTCTTTGAAGCTTTCACACTAAATGATTTAGGAGTAAAGTTCCAGCAAAAGTCGCTGTTTGTGTTCCCGTCTCTTTGGTTATAGTGCATCCCTACATAAATAGAGCACTGTCAGGCAGTGGAGTGTTCTGTGCCAAGTAACCAGGACTCATGGACTGATGCAAAACATCATTAGAGTAATATTGGGGATCTTCTTTACTATTCACTCATGTGTTTCACATAGACAAAAGCACTTGACTTCTAGCGAATGTGTTTTGATGTTGGATGTGATGGTATTAACCAGCTAGTTTTCTTCTGAGGTCTTCAGTTGTTAATCATCATTTCTTCTTGCTGCATTTTTTTCTGTTCGTGTTTGTTTTCATAAGCATTTACAGGTCAGATTTGAAAAGCCACTGGGCAGCTTTTAAAAGCAGACTTTCAAAAATATCTTGGAATCTAATCCCTAATGATTTTATGGGGTGTAAGTAAATGAGGTGCCTTTCTGCAACCTTATTTACCGAATTATCGTTGAAAATCCGGCCCCAGATCATTTTGAAAATGATTTTGGCATTGGGAGCCTAGGTTTTAGTGAAAATCTCTGGGGATCAGCTACTACGTTGTTTAACTTGTGGCTGTTTTGTGTGAAATAAACACAGTCCCTACAGATTACTGTGTATAGTGGGTGGATATACTTCTGGATGGGGATGCACCAGGGTATTTTTTCTTCATACAGAGATTACTATGATCCTGTCCGTTGTGGAAAACCGAGAGGCATTTAGTAAGAACTGTAGTATGCCAGTTTTAGGATCCTCTCCCTTTCTGCACTACCAAATGTAATCAAATGGGTGTCTTTTGCTTAAGATCAGAGCTCTCTGTCTGTCCTGTGTTCATATAATAGTCCTGGTGTGTCAAGCCTGGAATGCCACAGGAATAGAGAACCTCTACCTGTTTCCCATAGCGTGCTGCTTACCGTCAGCCCCTCTCTGGCGGAGTGCAAATAGCTGCCGGAACAGCACTGCCTGCTATTTGTTTTGTAAGGATAGTCCTACTGGGCTGTAAGTTGTTGCATTGTTTTCACCATTGTTACATTTTAAAATAATATGAAATGGTAGTCACGGGGGAACGGATCAGTCATTTGCATTAAAGATTTTTTTAGAGCCTTACTTAAAGAAAGGGAGGCAAGAATTATTGACTAGTGTGCTGATTATTTTTGCCATTTTGCATAAAAAGAAGAATATTGTTATTATTGTTTTAACATACCAGAAATAAATGTCTCTCTCTTTGACATTTTTTAAATACTAGATAATGAAGTTAGCTAAAAAACATTCCAATCTTGTTTTTTTAAGGCCTCTGAAAAGTTTCTGGGGGGTGGGGAAAGGAAGTGTTATACAAAAGGTAGAGGGTAGATAGAGTTTTACCTTTTGAACAGACCTTGACGTTGATTTAAAATAAGCCTAATTTAATAGGTATTGTATTGCACACTGAAGATAATTTAGGCTAATGTCAAGGACAAGTGTTATCTATTCCTTTGTTGTAGTGAGGTATTGAAATAATGAGTGGAACAGAAGGGAATCAGAAAATGTTTGAAGTTTTTCATCTGTATCTCTAGATGGGTATTTTTAATCACGCTCTCCTGGCTTTTGCATGCAAATTACATTGAAAAGCACATACTATAAAAAATTAAGAGCTGTATTTTACAAAATGTGTTTTCTTGAAGTTTAATAAGCTTGCAAAGATTTGACTATGCTTTAACTAACTAGATACTTTTTGTACCTCTGCTGAAATTAAAATCTTAGATTTTTAAATGCTGCTGTTTTGATCCTGTAACAGGGAGATTGAAAGCCTTTGGTATTTTTGGAGGTTTCTGAAGCCATTTTTTCCTTGGTACTCAAGGGCTGCAGATCCCAGTGACAGATGAGACAACTGTTAAGATTTAATACATCTTTATTTCAGCAATATATCTTGCTGTGTGACACCAGCCCCTCTAATAACCCCAGTGTCTGGATTACTTACTGCATAGCGTCACCATTTAACTGCTGACCTTTGTGTCAGAAATAAAATACAAAACTCCTCTATGGTCCCCACTGTTGACTTGGAAGTCTGCTGACCTGCGGAGTCATCCCACACTCACAGGCTTAGCTGAAGGGGGAACAGTCTGGGTATCGTTTAGAGCCTTGCCCTCTTAAAAGAGGAGGCAGATTTTTATAGTGCACTAATAAAATGTAAAATTGCTTCCGCAGTAACATTAACAACATTGTCCTGAGTGTAGTTCATGTACATTCACTAGTGCTGAGGGAGCAAAAATGGAGGGGATGAAATTGGCGTATTCACGTGCTCAGATGTGTACCTGCTGCTTTCCATGCATAATGTGCTCTCTTCTGATACCATGTTTTCTTTGCACACCTCTTTAAAGGCAGAATAAATGTATTTTTTTTCCTGTTTCTTTTTGAAATGAGCTAAGGAGATACCATGGTAAATCGTACACTGTGCTAATTTTGTGGAGTATGTCCTTAGCCTTGAAGAAGAGGGCTGTTTTTACAAAGGGATTTTGGAAGAAATCTGTTCTGTATAAATTGAAGATTTAAGGAAATAGCAGGACAGCATTATATTCTATATGCTTTCAAAGGAAGAATCAGTGAAGAAACAATCCATTACAAAAACGCTATTATAAAAAAAACATGATTGAAAAACTTTCTAATTTAGGACAGAGATATTTTCCCCAGCTGTTCTCATATCCCAGATGAGCATGGATTTCAGTGTTTTGGTATCCGCTGTGTGGAGGGACTGCAACAACTGAAGAAAGCAAACTTCTGTGCAATGTTAGTATCTTCATTTTTGCTGAGAAGCATCAAAGAAAAAATAAAGATTGTTTAGAAGAGATGAGAATGTTTTTCTTTATTCTTGCACTCTCATTTCAGCAGTAGTTTTATGCTTAGTTACAAGCTCAGGAAGCTCATTCCCCATAAACTTAATCAGATCCCTTACTTTTGCGGTGAGATGCATCTGTAGTGTTTCTGCCTTTTGGCTTTATGTGGCTGCACCCATCTTCCTAGAGGTCAGAGTGCATCGATGGCATCACCTGCTCTTTCGCCAGGGCTTGGCTGAACAGCAGCCGGTACAGGTGGTGATCAATGCGTTCCATGGAGAAGGCTGGAACTGGTAGCTAATTCATACTGGTTGTGGAGCCTTCCTTCGCGTGGTTAAAGTTAGCAGCAGAAACACAGCATTCGGGAGCATGAGTTAAAGTAACAAAGTGGAGCATTCACTTGTTCCTGACCCCAGGCGAGTATGCCGTACCGAAGAAACGCCCCAGCTACCTGCATACGTCATCTTCTCCCAGTGTGTCAGCTTCCTGATAAGTAGACTGCTTCCACCATTTCTTTTTGCCTTGAATGCCTTCTAACCATTTGGGACAGGGCTGCTGGGTTGTCTGGCAGTAGGAGGTGGCAAATGTAGCTGAAGCCAGCTGGTGATAAAGGCCACCATCCAGCTCTGGCGTTGGACTTGCTGTATCCATACAGTAGGTATGGCTGGGTGAGCAGGTCAGAAAGACTTTGCAGAGTAACGAGTCTGTGCATGCTCTGTACATACTTGTCTGACAGGCCACACACCGGGGCTAGCGGCATGACACTCATTCGGGATGTTACATATATATTTGGTATATTCAAGGTCTGAGGTAATGAAAAAGCATATCCAGCCAAGTTGACAGGCAGCTCAGTGGCATCTACCTCTAATTGCCCCCATAATACTTTTAACACTGTCCAGTTATTGTCTTGTTTCTTGGTCTAAACCTCAGCATGGAGGTCAAGTGGAAAGCAATTCAGTCAGAATATACCCAGAGTGCTTTCCAGGGTGCCATAATCATGCTTGCTTTTAGTCTGTTGCTCAGCAATAAAAAGGGAACCTCTTTTAAAAATATGACGTCTTAAACTAATATATTTTAAAAATAGTCTGGTAAATTACAGTATAGTATCTAAAACTGTATTTAATTCCTACTGGGAGAAGATTAGATTGCAATTTAATATTGCTTCTAGAATTTCTCAGATCAAAGTGCTGTAGGAAATGAATAATCAAAAGCAATGTTTTAATAAAGAGCTTGTATATTTACTTCAGAATTATTTCTTAGATTTAAAGAATTACGAAAGCAGCAGATTCTTAAACTATCTGTAAAATTAAAGGGTCCTTTGAATTAGTAGATGAGTTCTGATCTTGCAAATATGATTTAAGTTGGTACGTTATGTTGAGCTTCGAAAGGGAAGGGTATTTACTTAGTCAGCAGATTTGAGAACGACTTTCAATTAGACCTGTGATGTATTTTCCAGCAGTGATTATTTTATATCAGGGGGTTTGGAGAGGGCAGAATATGTTCAGCAAAGGCAAATGCGGAGTCCTGCACCTGGGCTGGGAAAATCCCATACAGCAGTGTGGGCTGGGGGCCCACTGGCTGCGTAGGAGCAGACCTGGTGGACAGCCTTGTGATGAAGAAGACCCGCTCCATCCTAGGGTAAATTAGCAAGCGTATAGCCAGCGGGTTGAGAGAAGTGACTATGTCCCTCTGCTTCTGTAGTATTTTGGCTTCCCCAATACAAGAAAGACATTTCTATGCTGGCCCAGCCAGAGGCCACCAGAATGGGTTAGGGGACTGGAGGATATAACATGGGGATGGAGGCTGAGACCTGGGGTTGTTCAGCCTTGAGAAGGGAGACCTTCAGGGGTGCTCTCTGCCCTGCGGTTACCTACCTATGGCACAGCATTCTCTCTGTGACTGCTCTCTGTCATGTACAGAGAAGACGGAGCCATGCTTCTCCCAGAGGTGTGCAGGAGCAGTGCAAGAGGCAGCAGGCACAAATTGCAACAAAGGAAGTTTCAGTGCAGTGCAAGGAAAAAAAGTCTTTAAAAGCAAGAGTGCTCAAATACTGGGAAGGGTTGCCAAACCTTTTTTATGTCTGTGGGCAGTGGTGCCTTATTTGTTAAAACGTCCCTTTTTTTTCTGTATTTCCTCTTACCAGTTCATTGATACAGTACTTATATTTAAAAGGGTTTTTAATGAGCCATGTAGAAAAGTGAAGCTCAAGGAGTAATAAATATTTAGGTATGCCATGATGTCATTAAAGTCAGTTCAGTCATCAGAAAGCATACAAATTGATTTCATATTTTGATTCTTTGGCATCTAATTAATAATTAGCTACTACCTTGTTAATTATTTTCCTGAATTTGTATTTTTTCCTCTTACACTCATCTGTTCATTCACACGTGCAGCAACTTGTATTTCAGGACACTTTGGTGTCTGAGGTGCCATTAGCTGAATGTTGATTTACTGCTGGGCCTTACTAAACGAGTACTCTTTAGTTCTGCATTGTAGCATGGACTGAGTAGTAGCCCATGCTGACTGCTTTGGGTTACACGTGGCTATGGCCAATTCTGCAGGGTTTCTACAGAAATTTGCTGGCAGTCTCTTGAACGTTCTTCAGTTGTGTTCATTGCAAAGGAAGTGTGTAGTCAGTTATGTGGTACAGGTTTGCTTAAGACTGCATAACTTTTGAAGAAGTTTTAGGCTGAGGAAAGGATGCCGGTGATGCTCTTGGTTATATTTTCTGCCAGCCTTCGCCATGTCCACTTTCTATGTACAGCAGATGTCTGAAAGTGTATGGCAATGCTGTCACGTCAGCAGATCAGGTGGCTGTCTAAAAGTGTGTGCAGAAAGAGACCTGTACCTGGGGACTGCTCGACAGGGCTTGGCATAACCCTCTGGCATAAATTTTTAAATGAAATGCTTGAAAGAGCTATTTTGGCTAGAGATGATTCGAAAGGCCAGTTTAGATTGTAGAATCTCGTTTGGACCATCAAAATCTTTCTCTTCAAGATCCAAAGTTTCCTATGGAAGTTATTTAGTTCAGTTACTAGAACTGAGATCTTCTTGGTGCTAAGCATGAAGTGAGAACCAGAATCCTTGCCCATGTCAGGGCCTGGCCGGAGGTGGACGTTGAGCTGCAGTGCTCCTCTGAGCTGCCTTGGAGGTGCTCTGCTATACTCTGTTGGAAGCAGAAAAGTAATCACTTGTGTGAAAGGCAATTTTGTATGCGAAGGGACATCCTGCAGGAGAAGATGTGTAACATACACTCCAGAAGAGCACAGCAGCTGTGTAAGTGAAGACCACATCTGGAAATTGTTGTATGGGCTGGCAGGGGAAGTATACAGTTCAGCCAGAGGCATAGGGACACTTTTGATTACTCAACAGATCAACTGCAGAGCAACTGGTCACTGAACAGTGGAACAAATTGGGAATGTTCTTGTGTGAAATTATCTGATAAGCGTCCTTCTGGTGAGAAGAAAACATACTTAAAATAGCTCTTAATCATTCAAAAAGATAAGTGATTTCAGTTTTACTTCATGTTAGAAAGAGTGGACAGGAATATGCAGAGGATATGAAAACCAGAGTAATGTTTGCTGTGTTTCTGGTGTGAAAATAACGCTGTAATCCCAACTGATGCTGGAACAAGCCTGAAATCTTTACAGCTGCTGATGCCTACACATGAGACAGCATCAGATTCATCAGTGTATTACAAAATGATTTACAAGTTTTGGAGAGACACTTAGGAACACGTAAAATTCAAGCGATCTTTTTGTCAATCTAACATGTCATAGGGAAAAATTACAGCAAAAGTTTCTAGCTTTATGGATTTTTTGTGGAGAATCTCTGGTTTTGTGGTGAAGGATGACCTGCTTGCACCATGTGATAGTGATGAATTGTTTTATATGGTCTGAGTATTTAATCAAAATGTAAACAACCATTTCTGGTGTGAATATTTTTTTAATCCAGTTAATTAACATTTAAGTACTTAATCTAGTCTATTAATTAAGGCTGCATATGTGTTTACTAATTTTTAATTACGTTAGAATCAAAGGAAATTGTAATATCAAATGTTGGAATGCAGACTGCTGCTGATGTGTCAAAATAAGTCATTCTTTTTGCTTTTTATTTATTTGAGTGCATATAACCTGGCTAATATGATATGTCTTGGACAAAGCAATAGAAAAGCTCATAATGGTATCCCTTTCAGAAAGAGCTGAAATAAGACTGGAACTAAACGTTGGGGAAATTGAATGAACCTTTCCATAGGTTGTAATCTGAACAAAGCTCCTGTCTTTATATTTGAAAGTGCCACTGAATACCTCAAACATTTTTTTTATCTTGAAAAAAGTGGTACGTGCTTTCACTGGGGATGAAATTCTTAGCCTGTTCAAACTGATATTTCTTCCTGTGCCAGTTTACATTGATGAAGGATGTGGATCTGTATTGAAACCTCCTTTCCATTGCTATTATAATTAGAAATGTAAACATGTCAGTCTAAATTAAGCCTACCATTTATTAAATTTGTTTCAGGATAACAACGAGGTTTGTTGCTACTGAATTTTATTTGTTAGTTCCAGATTTTTAGTTCAGTGATTGAAAAATGCAGACAGCATGTCCTGCTGTAGCCTATTAACCATAGTTTTACTTCTTTGATGTGTTCAGATTCAGGTCCCTTGGAACAGTGGGGCTGGGGGGAAATGGTGTAAAATATTATTACTATTAATACTATTATTATTTATTTATTACTGTTGTTGCTATGATATTTGGTCTTTTGCTGTGGGTTTTTTTTTTTCCTTTTTTAATGGATTCAGACAAGCCAAATGGCTCCAATTTTCACTAAATTTTGGTGGAAGATCTTTTAAAGAGCTGATCTAATATTAAACAGCTAAGCCGTTTTCTTCTTTCTTTGTGCTTTGGTATGGTTTGTTCATCCCTTCTGCTGATTTCCAACATAAGAATGGTTGGTGTGGTGGATCCTCAGGTCATTGCAAATGATGAGATCTAGGACTGAAAGATGGAGAAAAGGAGGCACACGTGGTGCCATGTATTGAAAGTAATTATCGCAGAATAATTCTGGAAAGCAGTATGCAGTCCATTGTATTTGAAAATGGACACTGTGTGTGACTATGGTAATTTCAGTTGTTTTAAAAAATGAAGGAAAAGAAGAGAAAAGAAAAGAAAAAAGGAAAAGGAAAAGAAAAAAGGAAAGGAAAAGGAAAAGAAAAAGGAAAAGAAAAAAGGAAAGGAAAGGAAAAGAAAAGGAAAAGGAAAAGAAAAAGGAAAAGAAAAGGAAAAGGAAAAGAAAAAAGAAAAAGGAAAGGAAAAGAAAAAAAAGGAAAAGAAAAGGAAAAGAAAAAAGAAAAAGGAAAGGAAAAGAAAAAGAAAAAAGGAAAAGGAAAAGGAAAAGAAAAAAGAAAGGAAAAAGAAAAGAAAAGGAAAAGAAAAGGAAAAGAAAAGAAAAGGAAAAGGAAAAGAAAAAGGAAAACGAAAAGAAAGAAAAGGAAAAGAAAAAAGGAAAGAAGAAGAAGAAGAAGAAAAAGAGGAAGAAGAAGTGTGGAAGCTGTCTCCCTACAGATGCTGTTGTTTTCAGGCAAGATAGTCATCTTTGTTTTCAGCGCTCATTGTAAACCTGGTATTTAAAACCTATCAAAATATGCTTTTAAGCTGCAAAAAGCTGGTCTAGTAATCTGTGTTACATGCTTTGCCAAATTGGCACTATCTGTTTGGCCTTTGAACATGACTGGCATGTCACTGACAGGCCATTTGCTTCCTTGGCATAAAGCAACTGTTATTTCTGCGGATTCCCCTACACAGGATTCTTGGTAGGTCCAGTGACCTCCTGGTATAGCTTCTCTCCAAGGAGCCTTTTGGTGTCTCTTAATGTATGATTTCTGTTTTGTTTCTTGTTCCTGCAAAAATGGTAGTTGAGGTGTGATTATGGTAAGATCACCTCACTGGTTTTATGTAGGAAATCTGGGACCGAAGTGCACAGGACATAGACTGAAGCAAGCCGCATACTTCTGTATGCAGCACTTCACATGGATGCACTGTATAAACGTGTGCCATGTGGGTAGCAGATGAACTGCTTTGAGTGTTGGGTGCCAGTCTGCAGCGGGAGCTGATTTGCGTCACCACTGTGCTCCTGTCCTGGATTTCTGGTCTTCCAGAGGCACAGCAGTGTATGTAATTCTGTACGTTGCTCCTTGAAGAATTTCCCCTGATGAAAATTAAAACCTGTTGGAGAAACCAGAAATTAATGCTCAGTATGAGAATATGGTGGAAGATATTTTGTTTGTCCTTGTTTTCTGTAACCTCGCTGTCATCCAAAGAGTGGCATACCAAGCTCTGGAGATCAAGATCCAACACTCTGTCATTCATTTTAAGTCTTCTAGTCCTCAAGACTATCTAGCTCGTTGTTAGGGATCAGTGTACTTTGTAAAACTGTTTTGCAACCAACATCCTGCCTAGTGTAGCTGAGCTGCTGCAAAACCTGTGCTGAATTGTAAGCCACTACTGCAGAATAAAATGTAAATCTAATTAGACTTGAAGAAGGCTAACACTGCTTGTGTTTCTTTACAGGTTATATGCAAAAATGTTACAACTTGGTATGCTTTTTATTGGAACTGAAGCCTTTTGAAGGTTGATGCTGTCAAAATGGCGAGTACCTGTGAAAATATATAAGATCAAAAGCTGAGCTGGAAATGAGAAGCGTTCAGTTTTAGATGTCCTGAAGTCATAGGTTGTATGGAATTTGCTTTGAATAGGCAAGAAGCTGCAGGGAACTTACACTAGAACATGCATATATATATATTGATATGCACATACTTTTTTATATGGTTAATATATATAAAATACTTGCAGCAGCATACAGGGATATTTTTTAGTCAGTCTTAAAGGAACAGAATGTAATATGGAGATTTATCTTGATACATGCTGTAGTAAAGTAGGAGAAGATTTGATGCTTCATCCTTGGAATTCTTAAATGCATCCTTTCTATTTTGTTCTGATACCTTGTGCATTTTCACTTGTGGATTAATTTATTTTCAGATACTGGAGATTTACAATTAGCTTGTTACAAAACAGATAGTCAAAGTGTTACGAGAGTAAAGTGTGTTGCTTTTGAGAAATATGCTTCAATTCATGTAAGCATTGGTGTTTCTCAATGTGTTAGAAAATTAACTGTCTCATCCTATTGAGGTATTGATGTTTTAGGTATTGTCACATCTCTTCTGGTGCTATCTTGTTAGATTTCTCAAACATAAAATAGTGAAGTGTATGTTAAAAACATGCTCACTCTATCTGCTGCTGCAGCCTGGTTTTCCTTCTGCTGCCTGCCTTCCAAATAGCCCTGGAGAGAGCACTGACTTTTACCCATTACCAATTTGTTTTTTCTCTTTCACACATGCCAGAGCCTAAATTTGCATTAGGTATGGAATTATTGGCAGAAGTTTGCTACTCTGCAATTTCAAAACTACTCATTAAAAAAACGTTAATGCCTGAAAGGAGCTGCAAAGGCTGTATTCCCAAATGATTTCCACTTGGGCTTCCAGTTGCAGTTTAAAAAAATTTTTTTTTTTTTCACCAATGTTTGTGTAAGTCAGATTAGAGTAATGGGACTAATATAAAAATCTGTAGGATGAGATGATGACAAATTCACTCAAAGAAAAAAAGGAAAAAAAAGATAGAAAATTACTTTTCTGATACCTTTAGGTTATACGAAGCTTTAAGTGTTGTTATAACAAAATAAACAATTTGCAGAGATCAGCACAGGTTTAAGCTGATTTGCTCCATTTACCCTACCAATTTGGACAGAACAATGTAATGCATTCTTGGAAATGTCTTTCAAATATTACATTATAGATTAATTTATAGGCTGCAGAATGCTGTTATCCATAGGACTTTTCTACCCATCTTGAAAATTAAGTTCTAAAATTAAATGTGTATAAGAGCTGGCCTTTTCTTTTTCAGTGGGTCACTGAAGATAAATTGGGAGAAACTATTTGTTTCAAATAAAAGCATTCATATACAGTGGAAAAAATATCTCACATTTACTGAAAAACACCATGTTGTTTTTTCTATTTCCCTCTCAATGGTGAACACAGGTTTAGTAAATCTTTATTAAATTAGTGACTTGGCTAAGTTTCAAATTGGGCTTCAGTTCTTATTCTTTTCTGAGAGAATCTGAATGCAAACAACACAAATATTTCTGAAAATTTGGCTAATGAAATTTGCAAGGGAAGCCCACAACTTAAACCATATTAATAGATTTCAGTAGGTGACAGATTAATAGATGAAAAGATAACTTGTAATGATTATAACACTTCAGGGTGGCTTTGTATCTTGCTTGTAGTTTTCAATGTGTGTTAACATCATTTCTTATTCTGTGTTTTTATTCTATGAACTTGCATTATTACTTATGATTTGACTTTGTAATAATGATGCATATAAAGGTATCAAAACACTGGCAATAACTTCCAGTGCACAAGCATTGACATTCAGGTGATTTTCTGCATTGCTGGGTAAGATTAAGGGGTTTACTGGGAAAGGTGTGACTCTTCCTTTCCTGACTTGGTGCATTCACTCTGTGGCTTGCAGTGTTGGGTTTTGCGTCACGTCAGAGCTGTTGACCCTTGGCACTAGGCAGTTAATGGCTGCCTTTCCTTGGGCTAATGTTGTGATCTAGATATTGATTTGAGTCATTGCTGATAGGCATTTCTTGCTGTTTGTTGGGAAGAAATGATGAAATACTCATCTACAATGGCACTTTGATGTTGCTGAGTGTTTCTTTTTAACAGTAGATTAAATGTCGTTTGCAGCTGGTAGCTGTGTTCGATGAGCAAGATCCACACCATGGAGGTGATGGCACCAGCGCCAGCTCCACAGGCACGCAGAGCCCGGAGATTTTTGGCAGTGAGCTTGGTTCCAACACAGCGTCAGCCTTTCAGCCGTACCAAGCAACGAGTGAAATTGAGGTCACCCCTTCAGTCCTTCGCGCAAGTAAGTAAATGTTCTCTGTATCTTGACGTGTTTCATCTTAATTTACGAGGATGCCAAGTGTTGTTACCCATTCATGCTGCTGGGAATGTGATTCATTATCTGTCCTTATTGAAAGCTGATCAAAATTGAGAAACTGCATAAATGCTGGTTGCTTGCAAGTAAATAAACCTGTTTTAATAAATTATTTATAAGCTGCTTTTAGGAGCAATAAGCTCTTTCTGTGCTGCCAGATTAAAATTGTCCTAACACTGAAAATCACAGCAAAATTTCCAAATGTAGTTGCTGCATGCTGTAATTTTCAGTTTGCCAGTTTTATTCCATTTAATGAAGAAAAGGGTAAAAAGAGACTAAAGGTAGGAGCACTTTCTACTGAACCTATCAATGTTGCTAGGTTATGCTTGTCACCTTTCCGTAAAAGCACCTTGTCATATGTGCATTTGCTGTGTTCGAAAAAGATACTTTCCAAAAAAATAAAGTATAGCCAAGAACATCCCTTTATTTTGTTTATTTCAAAATGCGGACAATTTGTTGCAAAACCATGAAGTATGAACTATATATCACCGTTCTTGTTCAGGCAGGATTTTGAATATTTCAGCTTATTTAGAAGGAAAAATGGCTGAATGACATTTGCAGTGTAACTTTCATTGTTGTTAAAAGTTCCATGCAAACAAGACAACATTAGATTAAGCAATGTGCCCCTCTTACTTGTAGTATCTATCATTTCCTACATTGAGGTTTTGAAGTAGTGACTCCATTCCAGAAAATTCTTAGCAGAAGTTAGCATCAGTCAGTCCTTTGATATTCTGCAGATACAGTGTTTCAAACAATGATTTGTAATTCCCAAGAGATTACTTTTCCATAGGTGTTCCTTTAATGGATAAAATGTGTGCTTAAGTAATCAGGTAAAAACACAAATAGAAAAGTTAGAACTCGCTATTTAAAGTTTGAGGGATTTTGTACCAGAATGTTTTCTGTAAAAATAAGTGAACAACATTTAAGAACTTGCCTACATAGACTTGAACGCGTATCTTTTCAAACTGTGACTATGTTTCATTGTAATATAGAATTAAATTAGGGAAAGGATAAATGGCAGATGAGAATAAAAAAAGCATCCTGGAATTTCAGGGCCCCTTAATTTTGCTGTCATTAAAGTATGCCATTGCTAAATGCATATCTCATTTCTATGCGTAAGCCAAAAAGCTGTCCTCCTGGGTTCTCTCAGGGTGGCTTAGAGCAGATAAATACATACACATTTTCTCCTTAGTGTGATTATCTGGTGTATTATTCAGTACATCGATGTTAGTGCATCAAATACATATAGCGCAGATAAAATTCAGTGATATGCTGGACAGCTCACTTATCTTCGGTGTCATTCTAGAAAATACGTGTAATACTTAGCCAGTTCACTGATTGTTAAAATGACCAAAAAGTGCATTGAGACCCAGCAATACAAAGGTCTGTAGAAATGCGTAAGCGTTTTAAAACTGTTGGTAAGCATTATAGCTCTTTTGACACGTTTTATAAAATCATGCAAAAATAAAATAGGTGAAACAATTTGTCATAAATGTTATTACAAATCAGAGGTGTTCTCTTACCTAGCTAATGCTTTTTTTTTTTTTTTGGTGTTGACAATTAGATATATTTTGTTTGTAAATGTTCCAAACCACAGCCTTAGACTCCCAGTCCAGTAATATTACCCCATATTAAATTTACCTGTTTCAAGAATTTCATTTAAATATACATTGAAAATGGAAATAATATCCCTATTGTATTTCCTTTATAATTTGTGAAGTGAAGCATAGCATACAAATGGTATTCTCAGTATTTCAAATAATTATCTTCTTACTGTGTAAGTTCTATTCAGCAAATAAAACCCATCCAGTTTTGTGGTAGATGCAGATCCCGATTATTACATGTTGACAAGGTCATATATCTATTAATTGGATTGGAGATGGGATACAAAATTGCTGTAATTATTGTAATTTTCTAGCTAATTGCAGGGTTGGCAGTGAATATTTTACTTCTAACAAATGAAAAACAGTATTCCGCCTGAAATTGGTTTATAGCATTTTAGACATTTTGTTTTACATCTCTGGTGCTTTTTGCTCACAAGCTGGGCCCTGTTCCTCAGCAGTTCGTGCACAAACGCGCAGCTTTGTGCCGTTCTGCTGCTGCTCACCTGCACCCGAGAGGCCGGGAGCGGTCCCTGCGCGGAGGCACTATCTGAGCGGATCAGGCTGGGGCTCAAGGGCCTGCTGAGATTTTCGTCTCTTTGTTCTGGTTGCCATGCTACCCCTTTTGTTTGTTTATAGATCACGCCACCATTCCTCTCCCAGCAAGGGAAAGGTTAGCTAGATCAGGTCCAGCTGGAAAAGTAATATTCATCTGGATTCCCTCTTTTCCCGTGCACAAACATAACCTGTACTTTACACGTGGGGGGTTGTATCAAATTGAATCTTCCCATCTAAATGTGGAAACAAAAATGATTCTGGTCGATACCCCCCTATGTTATTTTGCATTGGGAAAACGCAGTTCATTGATGCAAGCAGCTGGTTTATGCTTCTTATCTAGCTCTTTCTCCTTTTATTGTTTTTCTGTAACCTAAGTTAAACTTCCTGTTGTTGTATTTCATCCCTTGAGCTGCATTTTTTTTGTAAGCATCCAGTACACAAGGCATTTTTTGTGTGTGCCTGTGTGCTTTCTGAGAAGAGGCTGGAAGCTCGCCGCAGAAGATTGTTAAAGCAGACTGATGTTTATTCCCTGCTGAAATATAAACTCGAGGCGCAGGTGAAAATTGCCAAACCTAATGAGCAATTTGGCAGATAAGACAGGATGTCAGGCAATGACAGTTCAGCAGCGGGTGCACTGCCTGTGAACCAAGTTGTTTGTTTCACAGTACTGCATTTAAATATTGTAAATAAAATCCCGTTTCAGCTACATGAGTTATGGTGAAAAGGGCCATCTCTTTGTCTAGTTTTCCTTTTAAGTTATTTAGCTTGGTTATGTATAATAACCAAGGGCGGTCTTGGTTCTTGGTCTTGGTGTGATTATATGTTACAAGTCTCTCTGAATGTTTCAGCGGTTACAGTTAAAAAGCATTTTTAACATAAAACATTATTTGGGAAATGTATTAGGAGAGGTTGAGAAGGACTGATTTTTTTCCAGTTCAGAGTAAAGAAGAGTCAGGGAGTTGGGAGATCTTCTTTCTTTCTTTAGCTTTATCTAAAATCTAAAGCTAAAATTTATCAAATGGGAGGCTATCAGGAAGATGAAGCTAGACTCTTCTCATATGGGCACAGTGATAGGGCTGATGGCAACAAACACAAGTCGCAACAAGAAAATTCCAGTTTCTCAAGGAACTGACGCAGCTACCAGTAAGGTTCTCTTAAAGGCTGGTAGCCTAAGAAGTTATTAAGAGCCAGCTGGAAATGGTGCACTCTGGTGATGCATTTGCTCAAGTGATCTATGTCATATATTTCAGTAGCACTCTGGACATCAGTTTCATATTCTGTTCTCAGAAGCAGAGTATGGCAAAAATGGTCTAGATGAGAATATCATGCAGTGATGCACCGCTGGCTGTAAAGACGTGCCAAAAGTGCAGAGGAGCAAATAACTTGCTGCAGTTTCACATCTTGTTTACGTGGCAGTATGCCTGTTGCTCTGAGGTAACCTGCGTGCATGTGTGTTCTTACCCTGCAATGGGAACAAGTTTATTCCTCACGGGTAAGAGCACGCATGCAGACTGCCACTGTGAATTAGTTGATAGATTAAAGTTCATGACCTTGCGTGCCTTTGAATTTGTGCATCTCTCTGTGCCCTCTCAGCAGTTTTTAGTATTTCACTGGCAAATTAGAAGGACATATCAAGTATAGTCCCTGAGGACTCTCTTAGGCTAAGGACTGTTGAGTATTTTAATAAATCTGAACTGGAATACAGAGTACTGCATAAAAAGCAAAGATGGTGTTTCAGGTACTTTGGATGTCAAGGTTTTGGTTCAGCCTTCACTTCATACATCTATAAACTATTTTGAAATCAGTGAGATATGCACAGTCACTACATCTAGAAGGAAAAAAGTAATTTGCCAGGCAATACTAGTGAACAGCTAACTGCACAGGACTGCAAGAAGGCTCTGGGCATTGTTATAGTGCATCTGGGCATTATGTTCTACCATCAAAGGCAAATGCTGTTGTGGGCTCACTGAAGTAGGTGTAAGCAGGAAGACTGAAGCTGCAGTGACCAGTTGTGGTGCCAGAGAAATTGTAAACCAGTTGGAGAGAGTTGAAATAGAGCAACAAGAAGATATGTTTGAGACTATGACCTAGCATTGGAAGGATTTGTTTATTTAGTTAAGATAGAATTAATAGGATTCAAGTCTGCAAATGTATTAATTCCTTTTGTTCTCTGTGTCTAGTAAGAGAAGGGCAGTTGGCATTTCCTGGGGAAAAAACATTTTTTGTAATCTGTAAGCCTTATAGGCATTTTTACACAAGCGAGTACATACAATGAGCAAGT
Organism: Chauna torquata; assembly: GCA_013399475.1. Lineage (NCBI taxonomy): Eukaryota > Metazoa > Chordata > Aves > Anseriformes > Anhimidae > Chauna > Chauna torquata. The sequence goes on along the minus strand of VXAL01006623.1, from coordinate 283,288 downwards.
CTGTGTGAGAATGGTTCAGAGGCATCTTCTGCTCACTGCTAAGCACTGTCAGGTGCTACACTGTAAGGCAGGAAGGCAGTCAGTCACCTGTGGCAGATCTGTCTGGTTCCTGGCTAAGCCATTGGGTTGTTTTGTAACCACGGGCAAGCCACTTCTTGCATCCCTTGTAAATGTAAGTCTTAGCATCTCACAATTAGAGTGTTCGAAAAATCAAGTACTAAGCAAAACAGTTCAAGGTGTGAGTGCGTAAATAAATGGGTGAATTTCAAGTGCTTTGAAATTGCACTTCATTTTACTTCTGATTTGATATAAGTATTTATGCATTGAGTCCCAAATGAATATTCTTAGAATTAATTTGTTGATATTTCTGAGTGCCTTTGTTTAAGGAATTGGAGTACTGCATGTTACTTGTCAAAGAGTTGCAGAGGTAAGTTGATGTTTATTCCAGTTTCAAAAATGATTACGGTTTCACCACTCTTTCCCACATATGTCCACTAGAAACTTTTTCATTCTTGTTTGTATCTCTCTGTCTCCTTATTCTGCTATGAGTCAGTTTTAGATATGGAAATACAATCGTTTTCAAGTGTTGAAGAACTAATGAAGCAAGAGATTAGAAAAGGGAGGAAGAGAAAGATGGGTTCTTCAAAAACCAGATGTTCGGAGCTTTATGAGATGGAGTTGTCTTTAAGGTTAAATAGCTGCTTAATAAATGTAGAGAAATTCAGCCGCATTTATAATGAAAGATTATAGCGTTTGAGGCAAAGCTTGCTAATGTCAATGGGAGGTTTTCCACCAGCTCCACCAAGCTTTAGGTCAGGTCAGCTTTCCACAGTGAGAAACCTTCATTGGAACCAATGTGAAAGTGAGGTGTTCAGGTGTCCGTTATTCCAGTGCAGTAACAGGAATGAATCCCTAAAGATTTCATAACCATCATTCCCACTTTTAATACCTTGCCAGGTTCTCAGAAGTTTCCTTTACTGTGTCAGATAATATTAAAAGAAGCTAAAGCTGAGGCTTGCACCGAGCTGTTGGCAGCTGAATAAGAAAGGTTTCTCATGCGTCAGAGTTTGAGGAGAAGATTTAGCAGTGTCTGTTTCCTCACCTTCTGGTGCTCTCGCCATTCAGGAATTTTTATCACAATTATCCCTGTAGCTCTATCAAGGAAGTGATTGTTTTAAAGCCAGAGTTATTGAATCAAAAAATCAGTACCAGGTGCTGCTTTCGTGCATGAGGCTAAATTTGTTCTCTCTGCAGTTCTGACTTGAGTGATCTCCAGTTGGTGTTTTCTCCAAGTGTAGTGCTCTGCTGTTAATTTGGGATTGTTGAGCAGTATAAAAACCATGTGTTTTTGATGAGACCGTGACAGGTTTGTAAAAACAAACGGATTTTAAACTGCTTCAGTTTCTAAATTAACCTTTAATATCTTCAATCTTCTCAGTATCATCAAACAAAATACTGTAGCTTCTAGTAGGATTAAAAAAACCCCGAAACCAATAAAGTAAAGAATTTTAGAACTCACCGGGTTCTTTAAAGGAAACCTTAGTAATCATAGGGCATTTCAAGATTTCTTTCCATATGGTGAGAGCTTCTTTCTTTGAGTATTGATAACGGGAAGTACTAAAAATATGGTATTGTATCTGATATGTGGTGGTATTTTGTATCATAGCTACAGAATATAGTACAAGACAGAAAATAAGGAAGGATTATGAAGATGTCAGGTATTGAATTTGAATAGTTTAAGAAGTCAGATTGGATATTAGTCTGAATTTGACATGTTAAATAGATTTAATGATCACTTGAACAAGAAGCTATTATGGAAATCGCAGCTATATTCCAAGAATGTTTTGAGATACACGTGTGTTGTTGTTGATGGTTTTTTGTTTTCCCCATTCTTTGAATGAGAGGTAGTTTTTTTCCTTAAGGGAACTGTATTTTTATGTATATAAAAATGTTATGCCATTTTATCCAACCAGACGTTACAGAGTAGCTGTGCAAGTCCATTGTATTCTGGTATCATGGGTTTATTCCCATTGTGATAAAGCTATTTGTCTCTGCAAAGAGTTTACACATGTGTATCAAAGTGTAATAACCCTTTCTATAGATAATTTCTTGATTACTCCTCTAGTTATTTCATTGTAAGCAAACAAGAAGGAGCACAGTGTAGGTAAAGAAACATGAATTTGAAATGAGTAGGAAATGCCTTTTCATGGTACGGACAACTATCCTGTTACTTATTTATTTTTTTTACTTTAGGGATGCATGTGTGTATATTATACATTGGAGTCAGGTGTAGCAGTCCCATTTATCCAACTCTTTCTGAAAAACTAGCATAGTATATAGTTACCTATTCTAAAATGTGATAAACACTGTGCTTCAAGGCATCCTTAATATCCAGAACCACCAGTCCACAAGAGTGACGGGTGCCCAGGTGTCCGTTTGCTTTGCTTTGAGGCAACAGCATTAGTCTCTGCGGGGGTGCAACACTGACATGAATGACTCGCAGACAATTTGCCAACAGGAAAGGATGCAGAGTTTGTCAAATGTACTTAATGATTCACTCAGTCCTAAGTGGGATGACCTTATTGAAAGGGTGTTGTAGGGCTGGCGAAGAGCATTGCGCTGCTGGGGGCTCTGTGCCTTGCTCCCTGCAGGGTTACTCAATGGCCTCAGCAAAAGTCTTCAGCACAACAGCAGCACACTCCCCCCAGTGAAAACAAAGCAGCATGTGGCTTATGTTTTTGACCACAAGCACAAGGCTGTAAGATATTATGCTTAAAGTATATACTTAATTACACTGAATTTATGCTTGAGTGAGAGCCTGTTACTTGTTTTTGTTCTTAATTCATAAGGAATCTTCTTGCTCCTCTCTCTGTTGTATTTGCAGCATGTGAACTCACATGGTCTTTTTTCAGATGGGGACATGTTTTTGAGATAGACCATCTCTTTTGCCGATTACTGGGAAAAAGTTGCTTTCAATTCTGTGTCTTTTGACATGTGCTTTCGATGGGGATGAAACAGTGACAGATGGCTGCTAGTTGAATAGGCTTGTTTTTAGTTTTATTTTATTTACTGTCATGCTCTGGGAATGAAATGAAGGATTAGATGAGAAGTAAGTCTCCATTAATTTACTGCTTGATTTTGTACTTTTAATAAGGTCAAATTTGTTCCTTCTCCCACCCATCTCTTGTTGTAAATCTTAAATAAACTGTGTAAGTAAGATGAGCTCCAGCTTCAGAAATGTGCTGGGTTCATGTTAGGGGCAGGTTAAGTATTTAGGGTGAGAATCCAGCATATATCTAGAAGAACTTTCCTACAGAGATTTTGGTCCCCAGTCCCGCTGGACGGAGTTGACAAACCCAGCCCAAGCCTGTGAGCCCAGATAAAGCCGAGCAGAGGCAGGAGCGCACCGCCTGCTCTGCTGCTGGCTCGATGTGGCTCAGCTTGTGTCCCCGTTTGGTCTGTGGACAGGGCCCCCTTGTCTCCCACTCTGTGACACTGCAGGGGCACACAGGGTCCCCCTTTGTGACACAGTGGCCACCTCCCGGGGTGGCTTTCATTGCCCGAGCTGATGCCAGAGCTCGGCTGTTGGGGATTAGAGGTGGATGTGAACTCGGGCTGTGGTCCAGGTCGGTATTTCTTTCCTCCATTATGGATTTAGGTAATTAATTCTGTCAACAATTATGGATTTGTAGAAACTTGGAAGTGATTGTATAAATGGGAAGGGAGTTGAGGAGTGTGGGGGTTTACAAACAGAAGCAAAAAATGGTGCTTGGGTTCACATAAAATCCTTGTACTCTACTTCCATGCATACAGTAAAGGGGAAGTACAAAGACATCAATACAAAGCTACTGTGTTAGCTTCTGGAAACTGTGCATACAAGTTGGAGACTAGGCTTCTGAAAGCAATCTTTTGGTCAACCACTAAATTATCGCTAATGACTGGATTTGATTCAGCTGTCTGTACAGCACCGTTCACAACGGGAAGTAAAATTGGGACTTTTTTGGCAATCTCTGGGCAACAGCTGATTCAAAGCAGGCACAGTGGATGTGATGAATACTAACAAACTTTAAGTTCTGCATCTGATCTAAACACTCAAGGCAGCCCTCCTTCTCATCCCTGGGGAGGGACAGACACCTTTAGGATGTGTTTGTCTGATCTTTTTTACAACTTATTTCAGGATGAGATGGAGTATGGTTTAGACCAACTGCACTGGCTGGTCTCCATTGATGAGGGAGAAGTAGTGGTGACGAGTTCTGAAGTAGGTGTCTGCAGCGGTGTGAATCCCATTCTATCTGTGATTCACAGTCTGTAAAAGTAAATTTTTATTTAAAAGATTTTTTTTTTAAATAAAATAGGATGTTGCCTTAAAAATGGTCATTTGTACTTCTGGAAGAGAAAGGCTAAGTGGCATTTTACAAAGCCAAAGGCTTCTGAATGTGACCTGCAGAGCAATTTTACTTAGCTCAAGGAAGTTCCTGCACAGCCGTAATTACGCTTGGGAAGTATATTTGGGTTGTCTGTCATGAATGTAGATAGTACCATGTTAACTTTTTTCAGAGCAAAATCGGGTTCAACAAGCTTTTACGAAATTTTATGGTTAAACCAATAATGTCATTGTCTTGGGTCTGAACTGGTGTATAGTCACTTTAGCAGTGCTACTCCCAGGTTGGTAAACCTCAGTAAAGAGGCAGCTCTGCTTTTTCTTGCAATGCATTCTTGGAACCTGAAGCTTAATGTAACGCTGGCCCTGAAAGTCAGCCTAGACCTGGAGGACCAAGCGTGACATGCAGGTAATGTGCGCTGAAGGACTTAGGCTGTCTTTGCTGTTCTGTGTAGTCAAGTGTCTCCGTACCGCATTCCCTAGTGCACCTCACAGCATCGATGTTGTATGGCTGCCCTGGCTCTACCGCTGCTGAGGGGGTGTGCTGGGGAGATGAAGGCTCTCTGTACGTATGGCCAGCCTCTGAGCGGGTGGCTGGGGAAAGAAGCCATCCCTGCAGCGTAGGCTGTGAAAGTAAATGCCTTTGCAGGTCTGCAGGGAGAATGAGAGTAACAGTGAGCAACAGCCACTCAGACTGTTTCAAGTGAAGTGATGTTTGAACCAATGCAAGCAGTTCATTTGTTTACCATTTTCTGATAAGCTGGAGGATGAATAGATGCGCGTATCTTGTTAACCAGCACTAGATGATACATAAATCAATCTCTCCGTGGTTTTTGATATGTCCTCTCTTTATCTCTCTGCTTTTGGTCTTCTTGGAACCAAAATCTGAGAAATGTTTTCTGTGTATGAAAGCTTTCTCCACCAAATAGAAAAATGATGTTAGCTTCTTCTATTCCAATCCATTTTAAGCTCTGATCTTTAAGACCTTCATTAGATGACACAGGGATTTTAGGTCAAGCACTGCCAGACTTTCACGATGATTTCCATCTGAAGGGTCTTGCATAGTGAAGTCTCTTGATGTTTTTTTTAAAATTTTAGTTAGGCTCTTGACTCATGGAAAAATAAATAAAAATGAAGGGCTTACTAGAAGTGCTGCAGTGAAAAAATTATGGAACTGCTTTTTCAAATGAGCTACGTGACATTTATCTGTGAGAAATATTCATTAAGTAGGTGTATAAAGTTACTGCTCTAGTTTGACATAGTAGGCAGTATTTCTCTGAGTATGGTACAGGCAGATGATTTACCTCTACCTCTGTTTTAAGTTCACCTTTAAAGCAATAAAACATAAGTGGACAAAGTCTTCCCGTAATCCTGCTTCCCCATAGCTCTGTGCTGTGCTGTGTTGTTTAAAAGGCGGCATTACAGTGAAGTAAGTAAGTGTTTTTATTTCTTGCACTCACAAAGGGTAGGGAGAAATCTGTTGGCAGTTCCTGCTGATGCTGAAGGAAGATTTCTGGCGTGCACTTGGGCAGTGACCAGCAGTGCGGGATGCGGGGCTGGAGGCTGTGGGAGAGCTCTCGGCCAGGGCTGTAAGCGGGGCTGTCCCCGGGAGCGGGGCGAGGCGGCGAGGCCACGAGGCAGCAGTAAAGGGAGGGGAGAGAAAGAAATCTCAGCTGCTGAAAACCCGCCCTCAGAAAAGCAAAGGGTGAAAATGCCTCAGTGAAACCGCCGCTGAGAACACGTACAGGCGTTTGTTTATTACAGCTTGGTCTGCATATTTCTTGTGTTAGCGAAAGAGTTTATCCTTAATTCTGTGTGTCTGTTGGCAGTTCATCTATGCAGCAGTGTGCTGCGGTGAGAGCAAACCCAGAAAGCCCACAGAAGATGAGTACCAAAAAAAAAAGTATGCTTAAGCTATGTCCTCGGTGAGGCAGGGAGCGAGCCGTTGTGTTCCTGGGGTTGCCGGCTGCGGCTGAGCTCACGGAGGAGTGCAGGTCATGCACGTGTGAACTCATCTGAGCGTTTATCTTAGTTTTTCTTGAAATTCTCAGTGGCTGCGGGTTTGGGGATGACCTTTGTGAAAGCTGCTCCTTTAATCTGGCCGAAATTTGCTGTGTGGCTCTTGGAAAGTGTGCTTGGAAAGCACATCCGAACACATGCCAGCTAGTATTTTTATTTATATATTTATTTTATTAAAAGAGGTTTAGGGCAGGTTGCTGTAGCACTAATATTTATACACTATTTACCTGGTATGTCTGCATGCCTGCTGATGTACGAACAAGCTACTAGGAGCCTTATTTCTCTGTATTTTACCAGAATGATTTTGTGGACGTGAATTCTGTGCATGGGATTCCTGTTAAGGACTGAGATGAATATTCAATTACTCCTCAAGCCCTGGAGGCAGTACGTCAGCTTCACTCACACTAGGCAATCTGTGCCATGCTATATGTGCCATGTACAGCCTTCAGTTTTGTAATTCTCACAGGGCTAGAATTTTGTTCCATTCATTTCCATTTTTCTTTTTCAAAGTCAGAATGTTTTACGAAGGGTCAAAAATATTTTTAGTGAAGTCTTTTTAATTTGTTCTCATGTTATTGGCTTGTAATCCCCCCCTCTAGGTTTCAGCAGATGTTTTAAACGTTTTCTGAGTACATGTGCTTTCAAGGTTTTTCTGAAAAGTCAAATAGTGTTTACCAGGCACTGAGTCCTTGTGAATTGAGGTTGTGTTTTCATCCGCTTATACCTCCCTGTTCTGGCAGATGTCTTGGAGTTCTGGGACAAGAGATTTTCAGTGTTTTCTGTATGAAAGCAGATAAGATTGGTGCATAGTTAGAATTCACTGTGAAAGGAGCAAAGTTTCAGACCTCTGTGGGAGGAAGGCATTTCATGGACCACATTTTTTTGGTAGAACTTAGAAAGTTTAGTAAATAATTAAACTCAGTAATGCATCCTATGCTGTATCAAAAAGTGGTGGCTTTTGTAAAGAAAGCTGTACTTGTCTTTTTTTTTTTTTCTTTTTTTAACTTGAGGGCGGCATATGTCACATGTAAAGAAAATACCATGTTTGCTTGATCTTACTGTGGAAAAAGTTCTTGATCTTAAAATCACAGCTTTAGCAAGACTGATGGTACTTTTTACTCATGGATAGATGTGCTTAACTTCAGAGTTTTATTTTTACCATGACCAGAAAAATTAAGTATACTCATTTAATTTTAGCTATGATTATTTTTTTTACCTGTATTGCAGTATAAATTCTGTGTTTCCTTGCTTGATATTTTTTTTTCCACTTTTTTTTTCTGTCATTCACTTTAAGACACCTGAAGGATCATTTTAATCAATGAAAAGTAAGGAAATGTCAGTGGCAGGGTTACCGGCTAAGGCTCTTCTTGTGCTACGTGCTTTCTGTCTGTAGTTAGCAAGCTGCAGAACATGAGATGCCCAGTGTGTGTGGGGACCCAGTTGTAACCTTGCGCCAAGGTTGGCTGGTGACATGACATGATGCTCCTTCCTTCTGCTTCCATCTGCTGACTTCCAGATTCAGAAGCTCGTGAAGCTGGGTTAACTTGATGCTTCATGAAAATTTTAGTTTTCTGTTCTGAAAATTTCTGTTCATATCAGCCCATGAGCAGAAACAGAGAGAGCAAGGAAAACAGAAGGCATGAAGAATTAAAGAGCAAAGGAGCATGAATCAGAAAAGCAAAAAGGAGCTAGTGGCAGGGAATGCTTACCTCCCTGAGGACAAATAAAAATACACTGTTTCCTTGATGTTACTTTGCCATATAAACAATTACTCTAGGAGCCATGTAAATGATGTATGACTATGAAAAAAGTGAGTTAGTTTCTTCTGCCCTCCCTCTTTCCCTTTCTTGCTCTTTGTAGAACCATCTTTAGAATCTGACACCTGGTCTGTGCCAAAAACAGAAAAACAAACTAACAAACAAACAAAGAAACCCCCCAAAAACATTAAAAGAAATGAAAAGGAAGGATAATCCCACATGATTACACTTTTGTTATTTCTCAAGTGTTAATCACAAAATGAGAAATGGTACTGTGTGTAATCTTAGATTTGTATAAGTGCATGATGACATTTTGAATTACCTTTCCTGAAACACAAGCTGTGGATGTCTCAGACACAGCAGACATTCAGTGAATTGCAGAGCTTTAAAAATGACAGTCCTGGGGTTTTGATGGATTCTCTGTCTCCTGAAGTCTTGAAATTAAAGTCAATATTTTTCTGTATTTCCAGCAGAAGTTAAAGACTAAACGCAGACATTATTGCACAGCATACCTGGGCTTATATAGGTGTTTGACAAGATGATCACAGGGTGTCTTCAGGATTTGAATTGTGAGGCTTGTTTGGAGTCTTGCCGTGGTTCTGCAGTGTGTGTGGTGAATGATTCTTTGCATACTTGGCCTTGTGCTTTTCTCATTTAACATTCTTTCTTATTTATTTTCTTACATTTTCTTTTTTTGTTGCAGTTTCTCCAGCTGCACTCTTTTCCCGTGATTACTCTGTCTACTCCAGCCAGTTCTGTAGTCTTCTCATCTCATCCCATTTCCCCATCCCTACCTATACTGCTGTAATCCCCTTTCCTCCTACAAAACATCCAGCAGCCTTCTTTCTCTTTCACCCATGCCCTGGTTTGTTTGTAGGTGGAGAGCCGGTAGTATTGTTGTTGTTGTTGTGTTTTTTTTTTTTTTTAGGAGAAAAGGGAGAAAATTTACTTTACATTATTTTTGCACTTGTGCTTTGATTCAGTTCCTCCTTCATGCAGACTGCAGCTGTGGAACAGCATCTGGTTCCTTCGCCATGGCATGGCTTGGTCTTGGTCTCCTGCGAGACTGACTGGAGACTAAGCTGCTACCCTGGAAACCAGGGCTAATAAACATTCTGCATTAATGTTTTACACTTTCTTGACCCATTAACAGAAACTGATCTGGTTTGGCTCAGCTAAAGAATGGATATCTTGAGCCCTTTTTCCCAGATTATTTCTCCACTTAACGGTACTTTGTGGCCAACTGCTGGTGTAGCTGTACCAGTGAAAATTCCTGAAATGGCATTTTGCAAGTGTGGTTCGATTTAACTGGTAGAAAAAACAGCTTATATCTCTGGCTGTGCTGGGGGCTTTATACTGTTGTGGCATGACGGCTTATTGTTGAGCCATCAATGCAGAAGACCTAGTTTATCTTACAGATATATATCTTTTTAAAATAGGTTAAAAATGTAAGGCACCATGTAAATGCTAAGTATTGCTACAAAATGCAAAAATGATGATGATACAAAATTCTGTGAGAAAAGCCGTGCAGGAATGCCTGTAGACCTAGGTTTTCACCCCTTTGCTTTCACAGAAAAAGACCAAAAATGCTTGTGTGATATTAATTCAGGATATACAGCAAATTGGCGTTTGGAAGCATTCAATTTTCTTCATAATTGTTCTCCATTCACTTGGCAGATTATCAGTAATTTCAGGGAATTAGAGATGCTCCTTTCAGAAGTTTCTAGTGAACTCTTTAGAATTGTCAAACAATGACAAACCTGCCACTTAGGCAGCAATTTTCCCTCTCGCTGTCCTCACGCTAATGTTATATTGCTGTTTGGAAAGGCTAGACGAGCAAACTGCTGTACAGTAAATCAGGAGAAATTTTTTTCAGCCTCATGTGGCTGAATTTTGATCCAAGAGTTTTTTTCATGTGTTTTGTTCATACAAAGGCTTTTATCCTCCCGGGTGGTTTTGGGAAGGTTGTTTTTTCTTGGTAGCAAGATTTGCAAAAGTATATTTTGCTAAAGAACTTAATACTATATTTTTGTAGATTAAGCTTGCATTTCTTTAGTAATCTCCAGATGAGTCCTACAGGATAGGAATTTAAAGTGTATGACATCCAGGTCTTCTGTCTTCCTCTGCCGTAAAACGAAAAGGGGAACAAAATTAAAAAAGGAATGGGGTAGTGAAATGCCATTACTGAAAAGGTGGCTTGCTGTACTCCGTGGCTGTCACAGGACTTTCTAAATCACCGAATGTGCACAGGAGCAAGATTGCAAAGCTCCTGTGGACAGAAGGGACATGGAGGGGCATTGCTCGGCATGGTTGTCTGGTTGTCTGGGACCGTGATTCGGTGACCCGGCGGGGTGTGCTAGGTACCCAGCTGCGGGTTTGGAGGTGCTGAGTAGCATCTCTCTGCCTCTCCTGGCATTCGCGGGACAAGGGGACCAAGTTCCCAGTGCTGCCCCACAGGACTGGGGGCTGTGGACATCTGTGTGTGGGGTTAGGTAGTTTTGGCTCCTGTTCGTCTCGGTGCAACTGCTTCCCAGCTCTGCTGCGGTGCTGCTGCTGAGGAGCAGCAAAGCTCACAGAGGTGTATAATTGCTTTTCTCTCCCCCAATATGCAGACAACAGAAATGACTATTCTTGATCAGTGCATCTAGCCCAGTAGTTGTTTCTGAGATTACGAACTGCTTCAGAGGAACGTGTGAGGCAGTTTGCTTTGGACAAATGGTTTTGTTAATCTCAGAAAAATGCAAATAAACCTGTTTTCTTTAATCTACCTGTTTTAATCTGTCCTTCGTTAGAATTGCCATAGTAATCACACAAAAAGTACAATGATGCTTAGATTCCAAGAACTACGAAATGATAAAGACTGGGGAAGGTGAGGGTTGCTGCGTGTTGACTTTGAAACTGGGAGCCAAACCCAGCGTCCTTTCCAGCAGCACGTGCTTTGTCACACCTGCGTCTGAGAGCCCTTCCTGCATGGGTGGCCTTTCCAGTTGTTGGCTTTTTCCCCTCTCCTAGAAATATTCTGTTCTGGGGAGGCAGGGACAACCCTCCATTATTAAGATTTAGATTTGATTTCCCGTATGTACTTAGTCTTGGCTCCCCGTTTAAATTTTTGAAAAGGTTTGCATTTTGTACACATGTTGCGTAACCAGTGGATTAGTTTTCTCTGCTCCTAGATTTGAACTTTGAGTCTAAGACAAAGGGTGTTAAACATACTTTGGAAGTATTTTCAAATGCTTAAAAAATATACAAATCCAAGTCTATCTGAGACACCAGCTGGAGCTATGTTATGAATTAATAAATTTTTAAGTAGTTTTACAAATTCTGGAGAAGAAACACAAGGCAATGAACTTATTCTCAAAAAGCTATTTAGTTTCAAAAAACATTTAAGAAATATTTTTAGTTTAAATGAATGAATATGCTTCATATTCACTTAAAGATCCCAACTAAATTTAATGTGTTTCTGTATGAAAACAGATTTACTTTTGTTCTGTGGTGGACTTAAAAAACATCTGCATGAGCGCTTATAGGGTTCTGTGTTTCAAATAGCCTTTTTATTTGTAGGGATGAGTAAGTATCTTAGATACTGTTATAAATGATATATTTTTTGACATCTGATATGAAATATTAAATACAGTAGCTCTCATATAGTTGATAAAATGCCTACCTCTGCCCTCAGAGATGACATAAACATAGGTAACTAAACAATAATCTATTTCTTTGCTCTCATACGTTTTACATGAAATTCAATATAGCTACTTTTATTAAACAGGAAAAGTTTTTAGTCAAGCACCATGTGTGATGTATGAATACTGTAGTTTGGCAAAATATATGCGAACAGTTTCTTACGGTAACTTTCAGATTTTGAACTAAGTGCTTCAAAAAACTGAGGCAGTTTCCTGCTAGAAGCACTTGAACTCCTTGATGCACACTGCAGAGAAGCTGATGATCTGTGCGAGCCTGTAGATGTTCTCCTACTTGCAGTCATTTGTAGATCTTCCCCACGTGTATTCTGCGAATGTCCAGGTGCTGTGTACAAACCTCGTAAGGATACATAGATTGAAAAATCAATATGCTAGGGAGGTTGTAACACCAGAAAGCTTTCTAAATTCTGATATAAGAAAAAAATGATGATACTAAGAATTGTTCCATAAAATCCATTGTTCTCAGGTGGGTTAAAAAAGAAAAAAACCTCCATCAGTACAGGAGATGACTCTTTTCTCCTGTGGCTTTCTTTTTGTGGTTATGCAAGATAACTTTCTGCCTTTAAGGAGTGGAAAATATCCGAACTGCATTTCACAGAGCCTTTGTGGATAACTTAAGTTTAAAAAAAAAAAAAAAACCAGTGATTTTTACTTTTGGTTGAAGCAGCAGCATCTTGCAGGTATGCAGCTACAAGCTGGGTAGAGGAATCCTGAAGATGCTGAGAACTGGTCACCATGGTGCTCCTGCAGCCTTCCTTTACCTACTGACTGTGGCATCTATGAGCAGCCTGGGGTGCTCTCACGCAGAAAGGTAGCTCCTCCCCTGCACGTTGGCAGTTGGATTAATAGTGACCCTCCCATGTTCCTGTTTTACTCACGGATATGTTTTCTCGTATACTGAGGCAGTTAGCCGTGTTATGCTGCAGGGGCTGTGTCGGGGTGCCAGACATGCAGAGAGGTGGGTGCTCAGCCAGGGGCAGGCAGCCCTGGCCAAAACCTCCCAAGGACTAAAGGCCCTGAGAAGCTGGGGATCTTTTGTTTCCCTTGTTTCTCTTCTGTCCATGCTAGGTAGAGGTTTTGTCAGCTTTGTTGCCAGCCCGTTGTCGGGCATTATGCTATATTTCTGCAGGGAGGCTTTGGAGAGAGAGAGGTACATGTAGGAGTAGCACGAGGCGCTTAACTGGCTGCAGGTGGCAGATTGCTCGTAACAGCATTTTTCTTCTATTGATAATCTTTTTTAATAATAATTTTTGTAAAATAAAATACGCCTGCCTTATGTCCCCTTCCTTTGTGCAGATAATCTCAAATTGTTGTAGCACATTATAGGATGATGTAACGAGTGAGGCTTGTGGTGTGGAGACAGCTTGGAAAAGTTAGCTGCTGGGAGCCTGACAAATTCTGGCATGATGTATATACCATAGTATTTCAGTAAATATCTTCTGTTAGTTCTGGCTAAAGCTGTATCTCCACTAAGAAAGATGATCTTCATCTCTAGGCTAGAACCAATCACAAATTGTAATGAAAATTGGCAACTGTAAGCCTGATAAGTCATTGATCCAAAAATTCATGAACTGTCTTTCATGTAGTGAGATTTCTTTTTGAACTTCAGCTGAGGTTCTTTTTATTTGCTTATTCTTGGTTTTGAACTTTTAGAATAATTTTTGACTCTCTTCAGCCTTAGCAATGTGAAAAAATAGAGGTGAGAGATGAGTAATTAAGCATGCAGTGTAACCACATGTTTCCAGGGTTGTAACAGGGAGGAGGGGGGAATGTTGCTAAAGTTTCTGCAAGGTGTGGAGAATTTTCTACGTTTCCAGAACAGACCAGTTCAGGCTCCCTGTTGTTGTGAGGGGCTTGGTAAATTACATGTAAATATAGATAGGAAGGCTCAACTTTGCACATGCTTCAAGCAGCAGCTAGGTCTCCTAACACTCGTTAAGCTTGGTTTGAAAAAAGAAGGGGATAGAGTTTATTAGTGTAATCTTCTTCTACTAGGGGAGAGGAATTAAGATGTCTGTTGGTCCGTCACCCCTTGGAGAGCCGCACATGTTCTGTTTTCTTGTCCCATTGTGGGCATTATCTAAACAATTTAACTGACAACTTCCAGTGTAGTCTAAATTGCCTTACCCCCTACTTGGCTACTGGAAACACTGGAGTTTTTTGCAGAAAGTGATCTTTAACCTTGAGAGCTAATGAGAAGATTTCAGCATGTTGTGCTGATAGCTGGAGCATCTTATTCCCCACTCACGTAATTGGAAAGAGCTTGTTCTGATGCCAGTAGGTTTGTGTTGTCCCCTGTTGGCTCTCACAGCTTCCTAGACCATACTCTGACCTACCTCCAATAAAAGGTAAGGCATAGCGTCACATCTCTTTGCACAGAGCTGTGCTGTCTGCCCTCCCGTGTCATATGCATGGCAGCTCCATTGCTGCACATCCCCTGTCAATGAGGAGGGTTGGTGGCATTTCATCTCATTAGATAAACACACAAATACTTCATTTGTCTTTGGGGATTCAGCTTGATACTTGCAGCTGAATGATGGAAAATAGTGCTCTTACCTTGAGATCTTCATGCTCTGTGCTTTGCCTTTGAGCTGTGTTGGTCCCCATGTGCAGAAGAGCATTCTGCTAAAAATTATTTATCTGAGCATATGGGCTGACATGACATGGTCTTTTCCTAGCTCTTTTGCTTGTCTTGGTCACCAGCAGCAGATATGAGATCAGTGAAACATTAACTCACAGGGATTTGATAACGCTTTAAATGAGAGCGTGTTTCGTGAGTTTCAACATGTTTGTAATAATCATAATAAATATTTCTGTCATGGAAACAAGAACAAGTGCCGTTAAAATTACAGAAGCTGTTAGTCATTTTTAATAGTTGTTCAGGACTGTGTACATTGTATCTTGTTATAAAAGTTAATTGCAATTTTTTTGGCCATGTGAGAAACTCAGTAGCGTGCAGTAGAACCCGTTCTTTCCCACACCTTTTTTCTTCAGATTTTATGCATACAGATATGAAAATATATGCACAGATTGTTTCTGATACGCAATCTTTTAAATTATTGTAGTAAGTTTTCTTGGTTGTCATACCTATCATATTTCAATTGGAAGTCTGTCTAAATAATTTCTGTAATAAAACTATGTGGATTTTGGGCAACACAGGTTCAGCTCCACCTCCAGGTGTTGATACCCCAAACCTGTTGCTTTCTGCTGCCTCACAGTGGCCTGTGAGCTGGATGTGAGCGTTTTCATGTCTTAAAAAACCTCAACTGGATTTTTGGCAATTTCTGAACTTCTCTGAAGTGGAGTGAGGCTGGAGCTGGCTGTGCGCACCCTGGTGCGTGGGGAGAGGAGGACAGGTGCCCAGTGCCCACTCCACGGAGAGGAGCCTTTGCTCCGTGGAAGTATGGAGATGCACCAGATTAGCATCCAAACACTTTCAAACAGTATTCATCTGAAGATTGGCCAGGAAATACCTCTTCCTTCGCTGTTTCAAATGTATCCAAGGTAAACAGTAATCCTACATAACTCATTTGTGGCTCAAGTATTTAAGATACAAATAGCATCCCCGCTGCCATCTGTTACTATACCCTGTATACACACAGGCTTGTTTGGTGGTAGTCCTGGTGTGATTTTTTTTTTACCAATCTAGAAGCCTTTTTGTTTCCTTTTTTCTAAACCTCAGCAGAAATGCTGTAGGTTTTCATTTCCTTGCTGTGTGCAGTGCTGTTTGCCCGGGACACTGTTGGTGGGTAGGGTTTCCTCTGCCTGCTGTGTGGGTTGTGCTGCCGATGAGCAGCAGTGATGCTCCTCGGCCCTCTGGCACCATGCAGACCTTTACAGTTTTGAAAAGTCAACTGGTTCCATAAATCATGAGCCAGTGGGTGCTGCATTGGGTTCTGATGGAGAGTTGGGCAGGAAAGAGGTTTCTGTTCCAGCTTTGTAAGGATTTGTGTAACAAGGAGTCCCCTGCTGAATTACACACACACCTGCTGAATTACAATTAAGCATATCTAACTCTTTGGTATCTGGACACGATCCACATATGAATTTCCACCTCACACAGGAGATGATGTATGAGGCTGTGTCAGCAACAGAT
Organism: Chauna torquata; assembly: GCA_013399475.1. Lineage (NCBI taxonomy): Eukaryota > Metazoa > Chordata > Aves > Anseriformes > Anhimidae > Chauna > Chauna torquata. The sequence continues at coordinate 267,334 of VXAL01006623.1, read as the reverse complement.
GTTGAAAGTTTGATTCTAGGGAAAGTCAGAAATGGATGCAGACTAAAGAAGCTGACAGATAGTTTTGAACCCCTAATATCTTGCACTGCAGAGTAATGACACTTTCTGCCCACCCCTTTTGCTCCTTACATAAAGGCACAGTGGTGGCCTGGGGACCAGGAGAAGGCAATGTGACAGTGGCAACCACAGCAGGTTTTCTCTGGTTGAAACTCACTGATGAAAGAACCATAATGTGTATTATACAGATTGTATCATTCCTGGTTCTTCCTAATTGAGCTCTTCAAGTTGCATTCTAAATCCTGTCGTTGCATCTATATTTTTTTCCTTCTCTCCAGGAAAAAGTTGCAACTTCCTCCTCCAGGTGAGCCTTTCCAAGCCTACCAAAAACATTTAGACCATGAACAATGTACAGTTTTCACATCACTGTATTATGCTCAGTAACAGCAGTAATTTTACCAATCAGTTTTAGGGGATTTTTCAAAGTTGTGGCAAGAGTAATATCTGCCAACTGTCTTGGCATTATCAACTCAAAGTAGTTAGGAATTTGCTTATGTCAATGCAAACCTGTGCAGTGCCTGTGCCAACTCTTGAATGAGGATGCAAAAATAGTGTCTTCAATATAAAATACTATAACTAAATATCAATCAGAGTCTTATTAGTTAGTCTTGTTCTTTGCTGTAAGAAGAAATGCTTTGGTAGTAGTAAAGTCGATGGTACTTCTACAGTCACACAAGTGTTTGAAGAAGTAACGAACAGAATGCTATATGACAATAATTTGTAATATCATGGGCTATAAGTACGTTTTTCTTAGGTTTGTACCAATGGTGTGAAAATAGGTAAAGAGGTAATCCAGAATGATTTAAGGATATCCATGATGAATGTACCCAAAATACTGAGACTACAGCTCATTAAAACATACTGAAACATAATTTTTGACAGAGATAAGTAGAATATCTGACATTTTTGTCTTTTCTTTTGGCATGCAAAGATATTTGCATTTTAGAAAAAAGCCCAGAGAAAGGAGATGGAGAGGGTGTACGTAATTAAATTTTAATTTCAGTTTTTAAAGATCTTTCCCTAATTAGCTTTAAAAGTCAGTGTCTAAGTAAATTGAGTTTCAAGGTGCAATCATCTTTTTCCTCCTAGATCTTAGTATTCAAAAGTAAGAAGAAAATATTAGAGAAAGAAGGAAGACTGTTACTTTAAAGGCCTTTCAATATAACGATTTAACATTACCTCATTATTAAAATATCTGTGGCAAGTTGATGTTTTCTTATTTTTAAACTTTAAAGTCATTGAGCAGGCATGGTTGGGAAAATGGAAAACAGGTTCTATGAGAAGAAATTGAAAATGATATGAAGTAGATACGGACTTTTCTGTCTTTTGCTTTATGATAAGACTTTTTTGATGGATGGATTGGTTGCATTCTTTTTACTGTCATCTATTCTTCCAGAGGTGATATTTCTACATTATTATTGGTGTTTTCTGAATAGGTTAAGACTAGAATAATATTTACAAAAAGAAACACCAACAGAGAATTAAGAGAAGCCAGAGATGAAGTTATGCAGTGCTTAGCACCGTGCAATGGTGATAACCATATGAAATGCTGTAATTGTCTGTGACACATGAAAGGAAAAGATAGTTGTAAGTGAAAGGGAGATAGCTAGTAACAGAAGGATCAACTTGGGGAAGTAATTTTTTTTGAAGATTTTGACCAAGTAGAGAGTATTCACTTTAGGAAATGCTGCAAATTCTTTTATTAAATTATCGTTACGTAAAAGTGGAATGGATTCTGTAGGGGAGAAAAACATTGCTCTGTGCCATGAAGAGAGAGTTAGTGGTGTTTATATGCTTTTCCTTTGCTGTCATGTCCAAAAATGTGTTTCTGAAAAGATCTGTAACTGGTAATGTGTGGCCATGTAGTGCTACCATTTAGCATCCCTCCCAACATTCCTCTCTGTGTTGCATGCCTGGGTTTACTCTTCCACAGAACATGACATAGTTGTCCAGGGAGTAGTTCTTTGCCTCCTAGAACTGCTTATATTTTTAATATTTTTTCTTTTGATTTGCGCTGTTTCGTTAATCTTGAAGAGAAGTGCAGGCTTATGTTTGTTGCTGTTAGGGTTTAATGCAGTTTGTAGGTAAGTTCACAGTCAGTTTTTTTTTCTTTTTGTCTCCAACTGGTTTTCTTCTATCTGAAGAGAAAAAGCGTTGAAAAAACCTGTGTTGTAGTCCAGTTAGCAACAGCCTCACTGTTCTTTGGAAGTTATTATCATCATCTCGTCTCTAGAGGCTTGCAGGAATGAAAGTTGATCATATTTTGGGGATTTGAAGTTCTGAAGGTCGTAAGGGATGTTAGTGTCTTGCTGTGTTCAGCTGAGTGGAACAAGGAGCTGAACTGGACCTATTGAAATTTGAACCGTTGCTCTAGGAGCTGTGCTGGTGTGTAACTCAAGGCTAATCTAAATATTTTTAACAGGTACTTCAGTTAAATATTGATGAAGTCTTAGCTTGTAGTTTCAAATACTTTAAGCTGAAAGAAGCAGTGCTGCTTTCCTCAGCCCCACCATGGACCCTAATTCATCCGTTTTCTTGAAGGCCAATGAGGATTTGAGTGGTAGGATGAACTGGATGGGTGACACAGGCAGTAAAACTGTTGAATCTCTATCTCCCATCTGCAGACCAGTTTTTTGATGCTGAGGTAGGATCTCTGCATGTCTTGTGTATACAACATAACTCAATGTACATACGTGCAGGCTCACTTTAAGAAACTCAGTCTAACCTGAGAAACTTGCTTGTTAAAACCTAGTCTTTCTCAGAGAGTTTTTATGGTTTTACTGAATCATCATTTTCCTGGAAAAACTCTTCAGTGTGAGGGGGGAAAAAAAAGTCCTATTCAGGTCTACTCCTCAGTCTTGGGCCTGATAGTCTGTGTGAGGTGGCCAAAAATGACCTTAAGACCATTTTTTCGTGTCAGTATCTTAAAATTCACTGCATGCCAAACTGCAAGCTGCCAGTGACACTGAGGAGCTGAAATCAGCTGAAATCTTCACAGAGAAAAATTGTGTTGTCTGTGCTACATATATATTTCTTTTTCTAGTCATACCCTCTAAGCCGATGTCTGAGAGGAAATTGATACGGGAACATATATATTAGCACCGCACTGAAAGACCACCAGCCTTTGCATTGCATGGTTGCAGGCAGGACGAGGCATTCAGCTTTATGGATGAAATTTGCCAGAACCTCTCATGCTTTTGCTCGTGAGCATGTTTGAAAATCAGAAAAGGTGATGACCCTTTTAAAATAAAAATGGAATTGCTGGCAGGAAGGAAAGGTACAACTCTGTGTTCTTAGCATTTAAAGATGGTTATAAAATGTGTATTGGCTGTTTTTATAATTTATAGTGAAACTGCTGTTGCTTTTAATAAAATGAGACTTCCAGTCAGAGTTTCATGATTATGAATGTGGACATTTTGTTACCCAGCTTGGATTTATCTTACAAATAACCATTTTCAAACATAACTGTAGCCATATACATAACTTAATGGGATTCCCTGTCATGCATAGTTGTTTCTCAAGTTCTAGTGTTGGACTTATTGCTGAATGCTTGAAGTCCTTGAATATGGCTCAAGAGCAGAGTTAGTGGTGACTTTCATGATTTTTAATTTAATTTTTCCTTAATTCTTAGACTTTCAAAACTTCCTGTAATTCATTGTTAGATTTACCATTTCAAGTGCTTATTTAAAAAGCACCTTAGCTGCAGAAGCAAATCAATATTTACAGTGCATTAGTGCCACAGAGAATTCGAAGCCTTGTGATTAGAGTTCATTGCTGTTTTATCCACTCTTCAAAGAAACCCCAGACTTCAAACGCTATCAGCCATCATCCTGAAATCAGTGACATGGCATTGGTCCTGTGCATACTTCATCTTGTAGTTTAATTATTAAGTTTCTTTCCTTTGATTTTCCTTTTAATATTTCAAAGTATATCCTCTTCAAATCTATAAATTTAAGGAAAACAGAAGATTGTAACCAACAATATATTGGTAGAAAAATCTGTTCAATCTATTCTTTTTGTTGTTGTTTTAATGGACAGTATGGAGACCGAGCTAGAGCAGTCTCTCAGAATAGATTTGAAGAGAGGAATACAGGAGATTATATTTACAATTTGTGGTTAACACACCATGAATAAGATTTAATTCCTGGATTAATACCTGGTGAGGTATTGTCCATTGCCAAGGAGCATACCCTAGAGCTCCATGTGCTTGTCCCATTTGAGTGATTTAAAAAAAAAAAAAAAATTCCACGTCTAAATTTCTAGGTTAACTTGGAAATGCGTAGATCTAGCACACCCAAATGATTGTCTTTTAGAATGTACTTTATTGTGAAGTTTGGTTAGTAATACCAGTCACATTTCCTTATATTTTCATAAGCAGTGACTAGAAGTGGTCAAGTTGTATCTTTGTATTGACCAAATAACATTTTTTAGGAGATTTGTGGAAATGTTTGATAAATGTCTGAAAATACCTCAATAGGCTAACCTTAATAAAATAAAATGGGTCATATTAAACGTGGCTCATCAGCAAATAGATTTTTTCAGAGAAACTTCTCACATTGATGTTTTCTCTGGAACATTAATATTTGGGAATTCTGTTGCATAATTAACTTTCTGTATTGTGAAAAGTCTCTGACGCTTAGCATGGTTCAAACTGTGATGTTCTAGCTACAAAGAAAAAGGCAATGCAGTGATAATTGCTCTCTCTTCTCCAGAAGTGCTGACTTGAGTTCCATTTTCTTCCTTTATTTCTTTGTTGGCAATTCAGCTTCTCCTCATACAGAAGTTCACTGAACTGAACTTTGTTTTGTCAAGTAATTTAAAGAAAGAGTGTAAAAATACAAGAACATTTTGCTATCGCCGTGCTTATATATAGATGTACGAGCATAAGGAGCAAGTAAACTCATGTTTGAAAATTGTAATTCCTTGTTGTAGAGTGCGTAGCTAAGGCAAACAGGATAATATGCATGGGCTGCTGCTTGGAACAAATATAGATTGGTATTTTTCTTAAGTGGCACCACTCATACTACAGACCTACTTTCTTGACCAGGCTAATCCAATAAAATGAGAGTGTATGTTCAGAGCTAAGCCAGAAGCACAGACACTGCTGTTAATGGGTCACTTCATTATGCTTTGTGGTGCTGTTGCCTGTGACCACAGCTGTGGCACCTTTGTTATATAGATCTCTGGTGATTTGATAGTGTACTTTTATTATGTTTACCATCTAGCGGGAAATAAGGGGCTTTGCCTTCAGCTGCTTCATGAAACTTAAAGTAGTTGAAGACAAGGCAATCAAAGAAAAACCCGCTGTTATGGGTTTTATGAGTATATACTGAGTAATCAAATTCTAAGTAGAGTTGACTCAGACCATAAATACTTTTCTGCATAATTAACATGGTCTTTCCTGAAATATTCTTTTAATTACTTCTCATTCCATTATACTGTTGTATATACATATATATACACATATAAAAGAAAAAAAATCTTTGCTGGAAATTAACTCTTGTGAATGTCTTTGTTATGAAATTAAAAAAAAAGAATTTTCAGAGGGAAGAGAAATGGTACAGTGTTTGTGTGAAAAACATTAATTACTTCTCTGTTATTCTTGTTTACCAGATTGGACATGAAATAGAATAACTGTTTTGGTGTTTTGTCACGTACCACTTCTGCATATCTCAGCAGCACGAGTCCTAGTTGTTCCAAAAAACCCCTTTCATATTTTCTTTATGTGTGGCATGACCTACCATATTTCTCAGTGTCTTTATAATGCCATGCAAAATAAGATTTTGTATTTTAATGTTGTTATACGTAGCTTTAACATAAAGATACTGTAAAGCTTAAGACTAGTCACTTATCCAACTGCTGTCACTGTGTTTTCGTACTGGTATTGTGAGACATGGACCTTCAGCTTCTTCAGGAACTGTTTGATCATGGCATTAAAAAATAGTCCTGGTTATCATCCTCAGATGTTGGCCAGTGTGCCTTTCCTAGTGACTCTGCTGCTTACGTGTCATAGTTTTCACCTTTTTCTTTTCTGCTTTGCATTCAAGGTTCTTAGTGCAGCAGTAAAGAGAAATAAAACTGATAAATCACATCACCTCCATTCTAGTGTTGAGTGGGAGAGTGCTAAGAGGTCGCAAATGCAGGCAATGAAACTTCTGTTTGGGCATGGAGACTATAGATGTGTGGGTATTTGTTGTAGGATAATAAATGAAATCGGAAAAATTAAGTTGTATTTCAAGAGAAACTAACTTTAATGTGCCATCAAAGTTTCCAGGCCTGATTTGACCTCCACATATATTAAAAAAAACCTATCTCTTTCCAGTCAGTCTGCCTGCCTGCTGCATCGTTTATTACTAATGAAATATTTTTCTCCTGTCAGTCATGCCAGCTGGAAAGCTAAGGGAATCGGTGTAAATCAGCACAGATCTTGTTTCAGCTGACAGGAAAAGGAAGAATGCAGAACAGAAACCAGTCACTTCCATAAGTTCTGAGAAAGGAACGGAGAGTATATTTTAAAAGGAGAGGAGTTTGCCTTTCCATGCAGAGAGGCTGCTGTGCCACCTCATGAGCATGCTCTGGCTGGCAGTGCCCACACTACTACAGGCATGGCACTGGGGTGGGAGAGGTGTGGTCTTAGTCCACCCCTTGTTTTGGCATCAGGCTGTTTAGACCTTTGGCTACTTGCTCTTTAAAATACCTATAAATAACCTTAGTCTGTTGTTCAGGTTTACGCTGTTTTTTTATTTTATTTTATACAACAACCAACAGATGTTAGCGATACCATGTTTGTACTTATAAAGCCAAAGAGCTGTACTAGGTTAAAAGAATTTTGTTTGGCCCTCATTTTCTTCTCATGTGGTCAAGCAGCAAGGCTGTGATTTTAAAGGAAACAGACCTTGTCCTTGAGAAACTATGCTGAGGTCAATAACTGGTTACCCTGCAGAACCACATTTGGTCAAAACCACCCATCCAGAGCTTGAAAAAATATTTTTTCCTATGTGAAAAACATTTTAAATCTAGTCAGTGTTTATTTACTATCTTTTGTTCTTCAGATATGCCTCTTCATGTACGGCGGAGTAGTGACCCTGCACTGATTGGCCTCTCAACATCTGTAAGTGATACAAATTTTTCTTCGGAAGAGCCTTCACGGAAAAACCCTACAAGGTGGTCCACAACAGCGGGCTTTCTCAAGCAGAACACCCCTGGTGTACCCACTACTCATGAAAGAAAGGTATATTTCTTTCGCCCTCTTCATGCAATAAATGAGAAATGTGCATGTGTCTTGTTTTGTCCTTCTCTCATCTATTCCTGGTTTAAACCTTTGTTTTCAGACCTTGTCAAACAAACCACACTATTAGCAGAACACTGTGCCAGTCGCATGTGTACCTTCTTCTTAGGAAGCCATCAGTGATACCCACAGCAGGTGTTACAAATGATTTTGCCATTAACTGGCACTGGAGCTCTGATTACTCATTACTCTGCTAAGCAGGGCCTAAATACTGTCACATGTTTTCTTCGAATGCAAATAGGCAGTGTCTATAATGACTTCTGCTCATCTCCGCAGAAGTCCTAATGTCAGTGAATAATCTGCATGCCTACAGCCAGCCTCGCTGTGTCTTTCTGACATAGCAATGCTAGTTTTCATTTTCTGAGGCCCTGGTCAAGAAATACAAAACAAAAATTGCAAATGCTCTCTCTCCTTGATAATGTTATTTTAGTTTTAAAAAAATTAGAAATTTAGAGTGACTATTATTTGCTTCATTGTTTCAATATGATTTCAGTATCTCTACCTGAATTGCTTTATTAGCTGGAGAAGTCAGCAGGAAGCACTCTGTTCAGTGCATTATTGAAAAAAAAAAATTTGGAAGAACTATTCCCTTTTGAACAGCTTCCTACATTGCCCAAAATTGTGATGGTGTGGTGTTTTTACCCAGCCAGACCCAGTACAGATGGTAACTTAAAAACAAAACTCAAAAGGAAAAAAAAAACATTTTTTTCCAACAGAAATGAGTCATTTCTATAGAAAGTTGCACTTTCGGTTGCCATTCTGACTGCACAGCACAAAATCCTGTTGGAAAACAGGCAGCTTATTATGGTTTTTTTTTTTTTCCTTTATTATTGTTAATTCTGTGTTGTATAAACACAAGCTAAGAACAAGTCTTTACATAGTGCTAATGAACTCATCTATCTCCCATGGGATTTTGGTTATTTCAAAAATACTATTAAAGACACAGTGCTCATAGGCATTGAGGTTCACATTCTTACAGAGGTTTCAGTTTAACGTGGTATCTTTAGGTCTCTACTTGATCAGGATTTTAGGTGGGTACAGGTATATCTTCTGTCACTTGTACTGGTGTGGCATAGAAGTGTGTTGTTTTGAAAAATATTTTATAGTATTCTGATTTAGAGAAGAAAGGTGATATTCTAATGCCTTTGAAGTGTTAATATTTTCAGTTAATTTTTCTGAAATCATGAGACTGCACTTCATTACTCCACAAGCATAAATATGAAGGGCCATACATAGATTTCCTTGAGTGTGTCATGTTAGCAGAAATTGGAGAGAATTGAACAGCAGTTGATCTTTCACACTAGTCTTCTTGCATCATTAGTTGTTCATCACGTACTTACTCTAGATTTTCATAAAAATATTTGATGTCTACTGGAGCATGGTGACCAAAATGGAAAGGAATTCATGTGATCTCATGTAGTGATGGGAATGTAGGCACAAGAGAAGGTTAAATCAAGAAAAGGCTATAGAACTAACGTTAGGTTAGTTAGTGCAACAGATATAGTTAATTTCCTTTACCTATTTGTTTTACACATTGTATACATCAGTCCTTCAAATAGAGAAGCACTAGGTAGGCTATTTTTAGTAGATAAGATGCAGTAAACAACTGCAATCGAATAATAATTGCTTGTGCAATATGTGTTATGAATTAATACTGAGTTAGTTTGTGCTAGATTGTTTATTTGTGTTGTCAGCATCTTGATTTCTTTACATGAGTCAAGATTTAATAGTGAATCCTATTGCTCTTAGGAATTTATATTAATAATTCTCCTTTCTTGTCCCAATATTCGCAACAATTTCATTTGTGTTATTATTCTAAAAGGTGCATTTTTGAAGTCTCTATCAATTACCAAAGTATTAACACTGAATTTTTGCAAATGTATTTAGGTTATTTGAACTGTAAAAACTCCTCACCACTATTGTTTTCTTCAGCTACTCGGATAACAAAAAGAGATGGCTGTGCTTTGTTCCAGACTATTTCGTTGATTATAGATGACACAGACGTTTCAAGCAAAGCAATGAGAACAATCTTAATTTTCTGCTCTGTGCATTGGGCTTGAGCACCCATATATCTTTTGTGGGCGGTTGGCACTACGTAATGTTTTCTCTGCAGTTCCTTCTCTTGACAGCACAAGAACGTATGTTCTTAGGCTGAGATTTGCAGCACAGTTGTAGATTAGCAACTTTACCCCAGCAATATCAGTATGTCTCTTGCAGAAACAAGAAAAGGGTTTCTGGGAGAGTTGCCAAAAGCTTCATCCACCTACTGACTCCAAGAAGTGACATTACTTTCAGCCCGTCACCTCTAAAGAGAAATAATTGACAGGTAGAAACCCTGTCCAATTTTTGGAGGAATTAGCAGAGGGAAGCTGCATGTTTGTGGCAGAAGGGATTTATTTCTCAGGGGCAAGTGAGAGAAGACTCCTTATTGGTGTTTATTTCATTTTGGGTAAGAACAATTTGAAATGGCAGGAAAATGGGCAGATGCCCAAGATCAGATGAAATGAAGGGGGTGGGACTGCTGCCATGCACTGAAGGCTGTGAAGAGCCAGGACATATGCCAGTAGTTCTGGGCAAATAAAAAGGGAAAAGGGCACTGGGAAAGAGGATAAATGTGGGAGGTTTGAAGGATCCCATTGAAGAAATTATAGTGCCTTTAGGTATTAGGGTGAAAGTGATCTCTCATTTGTTTTTCATATCACTACATTGTAAAGAAACGTTTATTTTCATGATATCCCAGTACACTGTTTCCTTAGAACTAGAATCTCAACCTTTTCTGTTTTCTGTGTTGTTCACCTGTGCTTACACCGTGTAAGAGCAGCTTGAAACCAGATGTTGATGTCCTCTGTCCCAAAGTACTTATGTATTTGAAGAATTATCATTATTATTGATTATTTAAAAGTTATTATAGTGTTAGTGACTGTACTTAGCTAGATAATTCCTGACCTCTGTCCTTCTCCTGAGTGGTCTCAACCAAATGATTAGGTCTCCTCATCTGTGCAAGTATTCACAAAGTTGGCTCATGATAATCAACCACTTTCTTAGGTAAATTCACTTCTCAGGATTCTTTTGAAACTAAATATTAAAATCACTTCCAAATACGTTTTTGTATGTGAGACATATCCATATTACATAGTGATTCAAGGCTTGACTTAATCATGTCTTTTGCTTCCTTGAGCCATTCTAATGAAACAAGAAATCTCTTAGTAAAAATATCTTCTCAAAGGCCTGCAGTAATACCTGATTTGCAAGCTGTAATTTTGTTTGAATTGTATTGAAGTTTGCAGTTGAACAGATTGTATGCAGCTGAAGTGTACCGCGTGTGGTTGCTTCCATCGCAGTAAAATGTTTTTTGATATTGTTTTTTTCTGAATAACTGTTGATTTGGATCACAGTCTTAATAATGCAGTACCAAAACCTATGGGCTTAACTAGCTGCCCTTAAAATGTGTGAGCTGGAGTAATGAAAATCAGGTTTCCTTTCCCTCAGATGTTTGTGTTAGTGTACAAGACGAACATAAATGCAACAACCAGATACGTTGCCTCTTGTAATGACTGAGTTAATTATGCCATATCTTTTTAGCGTTTTGTTGTTGGTGGTGTTGTTTCTTTTTAATTTACATCTGCATTTGTGGTGAAGAATTGCATGTTACTACGAATTAGTTATCTGCTTTGATCCTGCTTCTCTGAAATATGCAGGGCTTATATAGTTAACCTACCTTGCTTAATACGGGGATATACCATGGCCACCTGGCTTATGACAAATTTCCCACTGTGACTTTTCTGAGTTTGATTCATATATTGTTGCATCAGAGATAACAGCATTGGTATAGCATAAAGAGGTGAAAATGTATACTAAGAAAGAGAACTGAAGAGAGAGCAATGAGAGAGAAAAATGATTGTGCATGGGCTTCTGTGCCTCTCTTGCTCCTGGATTCACCCACCTGGTGCAAAGTAAATAGCATGCAACATGCTCTGCAGGATGGATCATCATCAGCAAACACATAGCTGAGTATACTTGGCATATCATTTTTTTTTCTTCTCTTTTTGCGTTTGCCATTTAGTCAGCAGCCAGTTGTTTTTTTTTTTTTTTTTTTTAAATAGGTTTCCTGCATATATATTATGAGGTTGAGAATAGCCATGCCTTGTAGGAATAACTGTTTTTAGAATGTGCTTTCTTCCTGCTTGGAAGCTTTATCTTTTTTTGGGCTCTGTAAACTGCAGAGGAAGACTCTGAAGCCATATGAAAGTGATCTATGTTTCATGTAGTGTCAGATCCCTTACCTGTAAAGCACTGTTTCTCACCATCTCCTCTTGCAGATATTTTTACTGTTCCTGTTGGGTTGAGACAGATAGTCAAATTGTTGGATTGCTTTTTTTTTTTTATGTGAAAGATGCAATGCTTTCTAATTCTCTTTGTAAGCAGAATATAAAAATTATTTCTGTAGTGAAGTATGTCTATATAGGAGAAAAGCATGCATGCATTATAGGAGATGTATATACCATACAAAAATGTTATGTCCATGTCAAAATCAAATTCAAAGCGAAAGTTAGTTTCATTTAGCTTTGAGTGTTTTTAAAGCTGGCTTAGTGAAGTTTGCTCTATCTCTGTCACCAAAGATGTGATATTTCAATAGATTTTAACTATAATTCAGAGGATTGAAGAACCTTATATTAAAACAGTGTATGTGAGTTTCATTTTATGGCCAGGCAATCTGAATCGCAGACTGGAAATTCGTTAGACTGACTAGGGAAAACTGTGGACTAAAAGTCTGGGCATCATTCTGGGAACAAGCTCATTTGTTTTTGGTGAGACATACACAGATTTTGTCATTTCAGATGTGACTGCATATAGAGTAGAATAAGACGAAGGGAAAATGAGAGAGTTATTTACAAATGCTGAAATAAGTGTTTTAATGCAGCAAATATTGCCATGGGAGAGAGATGGATGGATATTTAAAAATCAAAAGTTACATGCACCAGTTTTCTTTCTTTGTGATTGAAAATCATTGCTGGCAGCTTGTCACGTGATGTTTAGAGGAAATATACCCAGACAGTGCAATATGAAATAAACATTGTATCTGTTGTATTTGTCCTGGGTAGTGTTTAAAATTCATGACTTTCATAGAATCACAGAACAGCTGAGGTTGGAAGGTACCTCTGGAGGTCCTCTAGTCCAACCGCTCTGCTCAAAGGAGGGTCAGCCAGAGCAGGTTGCTCAGGTTCGTGTCCAGTCAGGTTTTGAGTATATGTATCTCCAAGGTTGCACACTGTACCACTCTCTGGGCAACCTCTTCCAGTGTTTGATCACCGTTACAGAATTACTTGTATTTCAGTTATGTGCCTGTTGCCCCTTGTTCTTTCACTGGTTACCATCGAGAAGAGTCTGACTTTCTGTACAAAGCAGCTAGTGATATTATAGTACAATAAAAATTAAAATCTCTATGGAAAAACTCAGCATTCCTGACTTCCGAAAAGTGAAAAGAAATACAGTATTTCTCACCATCAGCAGCATTTTGGAAACGGAAGATATAAAATGACAAATCCTTGCCTGGTGCACAGAGAAATAACAGACACTGTGTATGACTTAATGCTGTGCTGTGCTGTGCTGTTTGCTGAGTACTGTGTACACAGTCAGGATTCAGCCATTTTGGATCCAAAAGTCAGTCATGAGCAGACTTGTTAAGAAGCAGGGAAAAAGCCAACAACAAAAGCAACCAATCCAAAGTGAAGTTACAATTTTCTCCATCTCTTGTTCTTTTACCTTTTTTTGCTGTGAGACATCCATTTGTGGAAACCCAGCCATCAAATTTCCTCTCTGTCCCCTGAAAAAGACAGATTATTGGGGCAGGATGCTAAAGAGGTCTGAGAGCTGGTGGTGTTTTTGCACTTCCACTCTGAAGCTGAGCAGGTGTGTTGATCACTCTCAATCTCTGTTCTTCATCAGTGAAGTAGGAAGAATATGTCTTTTTCTCCCAGTGCTGTGTGCACCCATCTCTCTCTCTCTCTCTCTCTGTCTCTCTGATGGGCAAGGAATGTCTGGGTGAGCAATGTCTGATCCATAGGTAAGAGGACACGGTGCTGCTGGGAGTGTCCCATCATGAGCTGGGAGTGCCAAGGAGGGTCTGGGTGAGCGAGTATCTTCCTGGTGATTAAGGAGTGGTGGAACGTGCATGGGATGTTTATCTTTCCACTTTAGTAGCGATGGTGTACAGCATCTCCTGGAGACATGGTGAAGGCTATAGTGAAGACACAGACCATGCAAGTACATGGTGCAGCAAAATTTAAGTTATAAAGAATGGCTGACTTTTCCTCTGTCATTTGTCTAAGTGTACGTGTACTTGTAAATTCCCATGTTTGAATGTTCATCTCTGTTTCTCCTAAATTTTTATGTTACTGTAGCTCTCGCTGGGTTTGAGGGTAAAAAACATGTGGGCATGAAAGAGTAGCTTGATAAAAGATTGAATAATTTAAGGAAAGACAAAAAAGAAAAATGAAGCTGGACATTCAGGTTTAGTGATTTTATTTTTTTTTAAGATTAGAAATGCACGTAGATTTTCATTGGCAATAGTTGGATCTGGGTTTTGACCTGTCGTCTATTCAGTTGTAACCCAGAGCAGTGTATTTATGTTGCATTTGCAGTACATACTTGTGGTTCGAGAATTTCTGCAGATGCATACTCATATATTTGTCTATCTGCCTTGTTTTCATATTATCAAGGTTGTGTATTGGTGCGAAGCAGATCTGGATTTTGGCTGCGTGAGTATGTAGTCAGTCACATTTGAAGTACAAGCCACGCAGCAGTCTGAGATTTCCTGTGGTGTCCTGATGTGAGTCTGAGCAGTGTCAGCAGTGATTATTTCAGCCTTTTTTGCTGTATTTGTTTTATTTTTAAATGAATTTACATCATTGTGCGATGAATACTAGGCACGCAAGAAAACAGACAAAGACAACCAGGAAAAGTAGTCTCATACTGAAATTCAGAAGTGTCCATGGAACCAATACATACGAAGGGATAGTGTGATGGAGGAGGAGATGGTGAACTGTACTGGGTGGGATTTAAAACCAGGAAAGTCTAGTCACCTGCTGGGCTTAGTTGTGTTACAACTGAATTTGGGTCTGAAACAGATGCAGCTTATTCTGTCCTAGTTAAGCCCTTGGGAAGGAATCTGGCCAAGGCCTGAAGTGAATTTGCAAGTTGGCTGAGTTGACTGCTTCCCTCAAAGCTGAGAGCTTTCCTGGGAGTGCTGCTGAGTCCTCTGTTTATATTGTTAAATATGGAAAGCAGCGGTGATTTTGGTAAGGGCTGGCAGGGTGGAGGGGCCACTGGTGGCGGCGCGGGGAGGGCATGGCCACTGCCTCCGGGCCTTGCTGCTGCCTGGGGTGCTGCCGCCCGGGCTCGTCCCCTAAGTCACCGCCCTGCTCCACGCCTGTCGAGGTACGGAAGAAAGAAAAATTAAGTTTCGTTAGCCTGAGAACACAGAATGGTTACCTCATCCCCCTCACAACATTTCTGTTGTTTTCAGGCCTGCAGATGCAATTTTCTTGACATGAAAACAGCCAGTTGAAGCTCTCAAATGTTTGTTTCAGAGGTATGGCCACCTGAAAGCACTTACCTACACTTAAAAGGATAGTGCTGGTGGTTTGTAAGATATTCTTCATTTCAAGATCTAAATATAAGATTCTTGTGAAGTTTGCTGTACCTCGCTGCTTCCTGTTTCCCTTACCTTTCCAAATATATTTAATATTAATATCCTGTTTGTTAAATCCTGTCTTCAGAGCTTACTTTTGAAATTACTTAATTACAAGCTTTTTTCCCTTCCTGGAATTTAATTTCTTGGCTGTCCCAAGGAATCAAATGAAGGGATGTTAACATTAAAGATTAAACAAACAACATTACAAATGCTATTTTACTGAATCCAAATTGACATAAAGCATTGTATAAATTTGGGTACAAAATCAAATATCAGTGAAAATGGCAAGAATGTGCGTAATTCCATTATTGCATATAAACAACTATATAAATTCATACATAGCTGGACATAAACAACTCTTTAGAGGCCTTTAAAGTAACAAAGCAAATGAGGTGGAAGTTGACTGAGTCTAGAAAATTTCGAAACAGGAGATCTAATTGTACAAATCATGTGCAGTCCCATTGGAACTGTCACTTGGTAGAGCACTGTATAAATCAGCTCTTTTTTTTTTTTTTTTTTTAATTTGTATTTTGGACATTATTTTACTAGTTTTGAAAGAAGTCACAATGTGATTTTTTTTTTAAAGCACACTTTCTAGGAGATTTTCTACAATTGGTCTAAGAGAATATTTCACTTTTGTGAAAAAATAGAAGGGGAAACTGCTTTCAAAGTATAATGTGTACAGGAATCAGAACTGTAGCTTCATGGCATTTTAAGTTAACTGATTCATTTATTTTTCTTTAAAACGATGCTATAGAAAGCGATGCCTTTTTAGTGTTGATTCAAGAAGCTTACAGAAATAAAATCTAGCTTCAGAATTATACTTACAGAATATCAACTGCCATATGTTATTTTGGTTGTTTAGCATTATCTATCATGAGATTTTATTGTGAGATCAATAAGTAAAGAGTGAATTGAAGAAGAAGCTTTTTTTTTTCCTGTCCCTCAGTCTGAGAAAAAGCAATATATAATGCCCGGTAAGTTTTGGTTTTGCATATGTACATGCAAAGGTCATGACATTTTTATTTTCCTTTGTAAACAAGAGAGATCAACAGAATGATTTGGATAGGCAATGTCACAGTTCTTAGTTTACTCTTAGCCCGTATTCTTTGACAATGAATAGCTACATACAGCACCAAATGTACAGAAAACTGTCCATTCATTGTGGCCCCTACTTACTGCTTTTTTTTCAGGTCAGGCCTGGCTTGTCAATCAAAAGATAACATGGAATATATAAATTGGAATTGCATAACTTTGGAAATTTCTGAAAATAAGGTTTTAGAACTTAACCATAATATTGGCTTTTAAATTGCCTTTCTCCTCGTTGGCATCTAACAAGCTATTGTCAATGCATAATAAATTAATTCCATTCATGGAACTGTAAAAGGGGTCATTTCTGAAGACAAGTCTTTCTAGATTTTCTAAAGGCATCAGTATGACTATGGAGTTGTCATTCTTCACATCTATTTCCATCATAAATAGGGAATACAATTGACCGTGTTCTTTATTAGAATATTAGATAAGCATCTTCTGCATTGTAAGACAGTTTTTACAAGTTGATGGAAATGATCCGTGTTGCAGGTCAGAGCTAAGAGGAGGCACAAAGCTAAGATAATTCTTTATACAGGAGTCCTCTCTTTACTCCTTGGAAAATGGCCTAAAATTAGAGGCTCCTGATATTGGGTGACTGGAACTGGATCCTTGTTATATGCATTTGGTGGCTGGGCTGTAACCAGATTATTGCAGCTTCTGAGGTCCTGTTCTTCAATACATTGCAAACAAAGCAAGTTTTGAAATTGAACTACAGAGTGATAAAATAAACTGAATCTTCTGAGAGGAAAAGGAATATCACCCAAGCAGGAGTATCAGATTCTTAAGATATATGGATGTCTGTAAAGTGTTATGTACTCAGTGACTGGTACAGTTTGTTTTGAGGTAAACTGTTGAAATGTGGTACAATTTGTTGATAAAATCTGCTGATGAATAGAGAGATCAGATCCAAATCTGACCTCTATGTAAGTTTGTGTTATTGAATTTCTGTAAGTACATCACATCTACTGGCTTAATTAATTTCCCATATATAATGTATTTTCCCTGTAAAACAGACATTATTTGTACAGTTGGTTTTTTTTTGAAATGGGGATCCAGTTGGTCTTACCCCTCATTTATTTATTTAAAGTCCATTAAAAAAAAAATCAAAAAAACCCAACAAAACAAAAAAAGAGGGGTCCATTTACTGGACCTTCAGACAGCATGGAAAGTGAGTATATGTGTATATTACTGCATTAGTAAACAGATGTTTGTATCAGACAGCTGTTTTTATATTAATTATGTGGGTGTTTTCTTAACTGCAGCTTTTACAGTCCTGTCCGAGTGTGACATCAAACTGTCCAGGGTCTATCATGGACACAGTGGAGCATAAAAAGAAAGAAGAGCAGTTTTTATAGTGATTCAACCAATAAATATATTTATATGCATTTACTTGCCAAAGTCGGTCAAATGAAATGGTAACCTCAAAAGATTAAACAAAGTCTGATCTCTCACCAGCATGGAGATATGGCCTCAATCTGAGGCAGTCACATGGTGTCAAAAGCAAGCAAACAAAACTCCTTTTCCAAAATGTGCAGCATACAAGAAGAAGGATAAGCAAAAAATTTTCAGTGCCCCAGATGGTCTCTTTTAGTCAAGTTCCTGAACGAGAGGTATATAACTTGCTGTAGAAATAGTTGAAGTGAAAGCTTGGTTGAGATTTTTGGATCTCCTTCCAGAGAATTGCTATGAAAAGGTCTTCAATCTGTTTTACTCCTGTTGTGTTGCTATCTAGTAGTAAGAGAAAATACCGAAATTCACTACACTTCGCATTAGACATACAGGAGGCAAAAGCAAAGAAGAAAACCCTGCTCTTTCACTATTTGGAAAGTGGTGTAGTGGCAAATGAGGTAACAGGCAAGGACGTGTCACCGTATGATGTGGAGGACATTCTGGTTGGGTTAGTAATGCTGGGAGTCTTTAGTGGTACGACTGCAGGTTAGAATCACTAATGAGTTTATGCACTGACAGCTAGTAATTAAAGTACACGGATCATACTAATGCATCATTTCATCTACATGCTGTGGAGTCTTTGATGAGGAGCTTGTCATATATTTCAAATCATCTGAAATTAAAAGTATAGCAAAATCACTTCACTTCTGTCCCCTTTCACCCAAGCCTCCAGCAAAGCCCTGCAGGGACACCACGCTGGACTAAATCTTAAGGAGTTAGATTCTGTATCCTCATTAAAAATACTGCAAAATGCTACGATTAAGTGTAGTGGCAATATGGTGATTTGACAGTTTTAGTGTTATATTGATCAATTTCCATTTCAAACCTCATAAACCTGCCATGGCCCACAGTCCCCAAAGATGTTTGGGAAAGAACCTTTTTTTAAAATTACAGCATTTAATTGTAACTGATGATGCGTGTCAGTACCAGTCTCAGGAGGGCTTCCAGCTGCAGCTCCAGAAGAAAAGAGAATTCCCTGCATGACCCTGATGGCTTCTGCACCATAAAATCTTTCTCTTTATGGTATTGAAGTTAAAAGCAACACACACCTTTCCCAGTCAGATGTGTGGAGCAGGCATGCTAATGCCGAGTCATGCTTAATAGAAGAAAAGCTTTCTGGGTTATTCATCTGCATATTTTACAACATGTATATGTTTGTTTGTTTGTTTTAAATAGCAAACAGCATTGCAACTGGTCCAGTTAAGTCCCAGTGTCTAAGCTGCAGCTATGTGTTTTTCACTTCCACCTCCATGGTTCATCACAACTGCTATCTTTGAATTAAGTCTTGCAGTAGCAGTAATGGAGATCTTCGTGTAGATGGGATGCCAGGCTGCCAGCAGCATCTGGAGATTTTGTGCAGCTGACAGAAGGACCACGTGTGGCAGGGCTAGAAGTGCTGGTCGCTGCGCTCCTGGCCCAGCTCCCTGCTTGCGGAGTACAGGGATAGCTTTTTGCCAGAAAGCAACAACAAAGAAACGAGTGTAGTACTTATCTATGGCAGGTTGTTTTTCTGATCCTTTACTGTTTGGCTAACACCAGTGTAACCGTGTGTGTGATTCAAGCCCTGGTAAAGTATTTTGTTACATGCTGATGACAGCACTATTTTGAGTGGTCTCTGAGCTGCACTGCAAAGCACAAGAAGTCACAGGGACCACATCTCTGTCCCATTCCAGCTCTTGTTTCCGCTCTCAGAAAAGTTGCTGAGCAACTTTGAATGCCTTTTGTATAGAGTAGACTGGTGTACAAGAAAAGCAATCTTCTATGGAAGTGGACTACAGTAGAAATATTTTGGTAAATAGGTGGAATATATTCTTCTGGTCAGCACAGGTATTATTAGGCATAAACTCCTTGCAGAATTCTTGACACAGAATAGCTACACCAAACAGATGCCGGCCTAATATAACTCTCTTTTACTCATAGTGTAGGTAATTTCACCCGTATTTTGTGCTGCGATGTTTTAAGATGTTTCACAGCAGGAAGTTCCAATATAAACTGTAAGCAAAGCTGTAGTCCTGCATAATTCAGGTCAGAGACACTTGGTGTTTGAATGATTGAAGAACACTTCCCTGAATACATCCCTTGATGAACTTTTTTCTTTTTTTCCTTCTCTTGCTTTTGCAAAAATCTCTGTTGTACATGGCTAAGGGGTGCTGTGTGGAGAGAGATTTTTGCATAGCATAGAAAAAAAAAAGTCTCTTTAAAAAGTTTGTATTGAAGATTGTAAACATGAATCAATAAAAAAAGGAATTATATGTAAAGTTTAGAGATACAGAAAGCATCTCATTACATAGGAGGAAGAAATTTGTATTCATTCAGACTGTCAGATAACAAGTTACTGTCAGATGACAATAACTCGTGCACCAACTGAATGGTGTTTTTTTGTGCATAAAATGATCCTTCTTTATTTCTTTGTCCAGATTTTGATTTTGTTGTTATACCTTTCTACCACTTTGAGTAAGAGAAATTGTTGTTTTGGCTTATAGGAACTGTACCATCTCTGTCACCAAATGAGAACTGAATAAGACAAGCAATAGGAAAAAATCAATTTCTGCACACTGTTTCCTGTCTTTTATGGCTCTGCTGAGGGACTGTTGTACAAAGTACTGACTGACTTCCACTATCCCTTTTCTAAGCGAGAGACTAGTTTGCTGTGTGGTTAATAGTACTGGAAAACTGGAATATTTTTAGTAGTTGAAAGATGTGAAGTTCTTACTCATTTGTGGCAGGTTAAACTAATTTATGATGGGGATTCGTTACGCTGATTACTTGTGCAGGCATATTTTTACAGGGATATCTTGTGCTGGTTGAATTCAAGCTTTAATGTCTTGAAATGGAAGATTTCTTTTATGCTACAAAGTCTCTTTCAAGAAAAGAACTTGTCATCAATTAAGGAAGCTTAAGTTTCATATGTGTGGAATCACTGCTCTCACCCAGGAAGCTTTTGAAAACTCCGCTATATATCACATAGTTATATAGAGAGTTCAATTTCCTAGCAAAGCATGTCATACTTTTACAGGAAATCAAATTGTAACAGACAATTGTAAGGGAATTGATGCTACAGTCTGTGTTTTAGAGTATTGGACTAATACTACACCAGGAAAAGAAATATGAATAGACTAAATAGGGGAAGGAAATACTTATGCTGATGGAATTAACTATTGATTTAAAAAGGGGTCAAAACTTTGCTGCTTTGCTGTGTGCTATAAATAATAAAACTATGAATGTGCACTGGTGGTTTTTTTTTTTTTTTTTTTTTCAGAGAGATTTTCAAGATTCCTGAAGTGGTAGCAATGCAAAATATGTGGAACTGCAATCCTGTTTTATTTGTTCATGAATGACTAAGAAAAATAGATACTTTTTCTAAATTATCTGATTTGGTATTAAGATAGACAAACACTGACTGGAAAAAATACTCTGCTTCTGAAGGAAGGATCCAATCTGCTTTTGAAAAGCTGAGGAGAATTTCAGTTCCATGTATGCATTCAGTTGGAGGGAAATAACGTGTGTAAATCATCAGTTGTTCCATAGACTTTGGGCTAAGGGTAACTCCCAACATTAAGGATCTGCCTCTTGTGTTTTTATTATTTTTTGGTGATCAGACTGGGTGAGGACTAAGTACCATTAGAGGCTGAGGAATTTGTGCTTGTGGGAAAGATGTGCAGAAAATTTGAACTATAAGTCATCAGTTGAAAATAATTATTTTTTTAATTGGTCTCAATGTGATAAATATATTTCCATCAGCACAATCCCCATCTGCTGCAGTTTTACAGATAAGATTGTATTTGTATATCCTCAGGCAAACCAAGCAAACAGGGACAGGGAAAAAAACCCTCTAACCTGAGAAAAGCAAGTTTGATAACAACTTTCGAGTGTGAGTTCTTTACTTAATGTGTTACACATAAACACTTAATATTGAGATGTTAAGGGGAAAGAAGCATATCATCAGTAATAATCTTTCCTTCTGTTGTAGGATGATAAATTCTAGTTCTGAACTCTCTACCATGCTATTCTAGTGTAAAGGACACTACCTGGAGCAGTGAGACAGCTTTGACTGTAAAACTGACTACATAGACTTGGGAAAATTATGTATTGGCCCTAGCTGTCACTAGATGAACGATTGTATGGTGTGTTTGCTTTTGGGAAGAATGAAATTAGGGAGCCTGGTACTCTGAAAGCCTTGCTGAGTACCTACCTGGGAAGTCCATGCACTAGAGATTTGAAGTTGGAAAAGGGCAGCAGTGAAACACAACAGAGTGCAGGAGCTACAAACCCACCATAGGCTGTGTTTGTACTTCACTGGTACTAAGGAAGGGGACATTGCGTGGCCACGTGCACACACCAGGCAGTCGAGTTGTATGTATGTCTGGTCCTTGGGACCAGCCAGACCTGCTTTCTCCTTTGTCTGTGTTCCCTTTGTATTATTTTAATAACCAGCTGCATTGTTAATGTGCAAGGACTGGTTGTTTTTTATAAGACACTTTTTTGTTTCTTTTAAAATAGAAAGATGAAAACTACAGAAGCCTACCACGAGATACTAGTAGCTGGTCTAACCAGTTTCAGAGAGACAATGCTCGTTCATCGTTAAGTGCCAGTCATCCCATGGTGGACAAGTGGCTGGAGAGGCAAGAACAGGTAATATATATGTGTATATATATATATTACTTTATCAATCTAATTTTTATGCTACTCCAAAGTATTACAAAGAAGTATATTCTTATGTGATATTGGCTCTCTAAGCGAGATTCAGGCACCAGAAGTATGCTGACTAGATTTGTATGGGATTTCTTCTGCTATCAAAAAACTGCATTAAGACTGAGAACGGACAGCTGCAAATTATTTCATTTTTGAGTCGTACACCCATTTATGTAGTATGTGGAGTGCTGCTGTTCTTCACAACGGATATGAACAGGGTTAATTTATTTAGAGAGTATTATTTCGATAAATATTCTGCTGTTAAAACTTAATAATGTCACTACAAAGTAGTCAAATGTGGGTCAGTTTTGGCAATGCACTTTAAAATGCTTGTTATTCTTAACCTTGCAAAATATATTAATTATAAATTTGAAGAAACTGCTATCATATTTATTTAGTGTACATTTGTACCGCTTTTGATCTTTGGCTTTTTTGAGACACTAAGTAATTTCAAGTTGTATTTTCTTTATTAATAAGCTGGTAGTCATAGAGGGCTAAAGATCTAAAATTAGTATTACATAGCAGTCACTTCATGTATTTGCATGCGTCTGAAATTGTTCAAGAAGTATCTTGAAATGTACAGTGAAAATGCATTTTTATTATGGAGACTGGAGTTGTAACAGGGAGCCCATATATACAACAGTGCATATATAGAATTATTTCCTCGTTTTTCTTCCTTATACAATGTTGCGTTTTTGCATTAAGCATTAATGTACAAGCTTTGTATTTTACAGCAGTAGGGTACAAAAAAGAATTTGCTTTATACAGGGGAGTTTCAGAGTGAAGTTTACATTCTGACACAGCCCAAGCTTCTCACAACGTGCCTTGTGAACAGAGGAAAAGTTTTAAAACCCAAACCTGGGCTGGTATCTCGCGACTGGTCTCCCTTACCCACGAAAGTAATATTGATATTTGAAGTCCAGCATGCCTAAATCTTAGGGTATTACAAACATTCTTTATTCACCCCTTTTCTTGCTTAAGGAGGAACTTAAGTAATATCACACAGTGTAAAAACCTTAAAAACAAACAAACAAATAAAAAAAACCCACAAGCCAACAAATGTGAGCTATTAGGTATTTTTGTATCTTGTAATTAATTACCTGCAGATTCATTTCGGCTCATATGGCTCATGAAGAAACTCTGTCCTTGGTCCTTGTATTTTTTCCTCTGCACATTTAATAATAGGAACTGTGGTGATAATTCCACTGCTGTTTTCCTCTCAGAGGAGTACAGCTAGAATGGGAGAGTTTAGCTGCTGTCTCTATCTGTTCTGGTTTTACCCTGCTGGGCAGCTGAACTCCACCACACCACTCTCTCACTCCCCTCCTCAAAGGAAGAGGGGGAGAAAATACGATGGAAAAGGGCTCAAGCGCTGAGATAAGGACAAGAAGGTTGCTCACCAGTTACTGTCACGGGCAAAACAGACTCAACATAGGGAAATTAATACAATTTATTGCCTATCACTAGCAGACTAGAACAGTGGGAAATTAGAAGCAAACTCAAAACACCTTTCCCCCACCCACCCTCTTCTACCTCCTCCCCCTGAGCAGCACAGGGGGACGGGGAATGGGGGCTGCGCTCAGCCCATATCGCTTCATCTCCGCCGCTCCTTCATGGTCACTCTCTGCCCCTGCCCCAGCGTGGGGTCCCTCCCACGGGATGCCGTCCTTCCCGAACGGATCCTGTGTGGGCTTCCCACCAGCTGCAGCTCTTCAGGAACTTCTCCAATATGGGTCCATACCACGGGGTCCATCCTTCAGGAGCAAACTGCTCCAGCACGGGTCCCCCACGGGTGGCAGCTCCCACCAGATCACCTGCTCCTACGTGGGCTCCTCTCCACGGGCTGCAACTCCGGCCCGCAGCCTGCTCCTGGGGGGCTCTCCATGGGCTGCAGCCTCCTTCAGGCCACATCCACCTGCTCCTCTGTGGGCTCCTCCATGGGCTGCAGCGTGGAGATCTGCTCCATGGGGTACCCCATGGGCTGCAGGGGGACAGCCTGCTCCACCGTGGGCCTCACCACGGGCCGCAGGGGAACTTCTGCTGTGGTGCCTGGAGCACATCCTGCCCTCCTTTTTCACTGACCTTGGTGTCTGCAGGGCTGTTCCTCACTCCTCTCTCTCCCAGCTGCCGTTGCCCAGCAGTTTTTTCCCTTTCTTAAATATGCTCTCACAGAGGTGCAAACAACGTCGCTCACTGGCTCAGCTCTGGCCAGCGGCTGGTCCCTTTTGGAGCCAACTGGAGCTGGCTCTGATCTGACATGGGGCAGCTCATGGGCTCTTCTTACAGAGGCCACCCCTGCAGCCCCCCTGCTACCACCTTAACCCAATACAATTGCAATGGAAAGTTGGTGCCCGGATCTGAAGGTGTCTCCTGCAATAGTGCTGTTCGTTTGATGTTTTTGAGGCATACTTCATGCATCATTAGATTTTCACTGTGGCAGTTAATGAAACTGTTGTCTCAGCAGAAGAGGTTGGATTAAGAATCTTAATAGTGATCTTCCTGTAAAATGTTGGGTACATGAATATTTTAATACCTGAGCATCCATATTTAAAGAAGCATTAAGTTTTCTGCTGATTTTGGTCTCTGAACAGCTTAACTAGTTCCATTTATTCACAAATTAGGTAAATAATTGGGCACTAGTGGTAGTCTGAAAGTATATTTATTACCCTAGTTAGCTGGTTGAAGTCTGAATTTGCAAATTTCATATTCCTTCTGAGCAAGTTTTTGGCTTTTTGTTTTTGTTTGTTTTGTTGCTTTTTGAAAGAGAGAGGATTCATTCTTTCAATGTGTTAATGAATCTGCCTGTACCTGGAAGAGCAGGATGCTTTTGCAGTTTCATACCAGCAGGATAATTAATTAGACTGAAAACAGGGTATGAGCAGGAGAAGGCCTGTGGTGAGGATGGGATGAAACACAGCTCTGCAGAGAGGGAGGGAAGGGCCTAGCGGAGAGTGGAGTAGCTGCAGAGGGAAATACCCTTCCATTCGTGTTTGGGTTTTAAACTCTAGTGTCTTTTTCACTGTCCTCTGTGGGCTTTTTATTTTTCACTGGTTAGGCCTTTCGCTTCTGTTTGCTTTTCGTTTAATTTAGCAGAGTTTTCTGGAAAGCTTGGTAATAAACAAACCAGAAATTTCAGAACACAATCGCGTTCTTGTTCTTTTAAAAAGACAAGTAACAAGTTGTGTGTGTATGTAATGCCTATTGTTGAAACTACAAATAGATGAGATAATTGTGCCAGAGACAAAAGGCCAGTCCTGTGTTACTATCCCTTGCTTTAAAGCATATTATTCACTCAAAAATATTTTTGAATTTATAAATATTCTAGTCCAGTTCCATACTTAGATTGTGCATAACATTTTTCTTGCAACATAGTTTTCCTTATCCTATTTTCTCCTCTTTACTAAAGCTCTGTATTCAACACTGTAGAAATACTGTCAGTGGAAATGGGTACCTGAGAGCAGACATGCAAAATGAGAAACTCAGACAACAAGGTTGCAGTGTAGTTTGCTAATCTGGCAAAGTCAATTCATTTAACGACTTCCAGTCCTATGCCTGTGTGTTCAGCACAGCTGTGGAGGTGGCTGGGGTGGTCTATGCCGGTACATGCATAAGAAGTAGCAGACACTAGGTCTGGTAAGAGGTGTTAGGCTATGCCAAGAAGAAACCAGTTGTGCAGGACTGACGACAGATACCAGGGATGGTAACAGGCCTGGTCCAACCTGCCTTTATGGCTCTGAAGACTAGATAGTTGTAAAAATTGCATTCATCTTGCATACTCCAGGGGCTTGTCGCTGGATGAAGGCTTTCCTGGCTTGGACTGAGTTGCTTTTCTCAAAGTTGCCTCACCTCCTCCTTTTGAATATAAGGAGAAAAAAAAACTTCAGGATGATAGGTGTCAGCTTCTACCATGCATGAGCACTTACTGGAATTGCGCTTTGAGGAGGGAGGGTATGACATGCCAGAGAAGTGCAGTTGTTTTTATGTGGGCAATGCCTCATTTCCGATAAGCAGAACCACAGAGCAAACAATAATCCTGTAACATCACAGCCTGTTCTGCAAATGAAACTGCAAGATACCTCCTTTCTAGGAAATCATTATAGGCTGCTGCAGCAGGGACTAATCAAGGCACAGAATTAGATATATTGTAGTAGTTGTTAGAGAAATACTTCTGTAAACTTCTGTAAGTTTTAGTGCCTTAAATGGAGAAATGCATGAAGCCTGTTAAAATTCATTGAAATAATTGCTTTTGCTCCTA
The DNA here is from genome assembly GCA_013399475.1 of Chauna torquata. Classification (NCBI taxonomy): domain Eukaryota; kingdom Metazoa; phylum Chordata; class Aves; order Anseriformes; family Anhimidae; genus Chauna; species Chauna torquata. The sequence goes on along the minus strand of VXAL01006623.1, from coordinate 240,808 downwards.
CCTGTTGAACTTTACTAGGGCTCTGCTAAATTAGAGTGATACATCAAAGAAGTGGAAAAGATTAATTCTACCTCCTGCATCCTTTAAGATGTTGTGGCTGTATATGCTGGTTAGATTTGTCTGCCTAAGGTTTGTTCCCAGTTTAGTTCCAGAGTTCTCCAGTTGTCCACAGGGCAAATTGATCAGTGTAATTCTCAGAAAGCTTTGGTATTTCTCACGGCCGTGAAGTAAGTTACATGAAACTGTTTGTACCAAAGAATTACTTTGCCATTATAAAATCAAAAATCCAAATACCGTTTCAGAATAACTTTAGAAAGATAAGGCCTGTATTTTTTTTTTTACTGCTTTGCTCAATAATTCCACTAGTTCTATCTTACAGATTGCCAAGTACTAGTGATAAAATTTGCGAGGTTTAATTTAATTCTGAAATCTTTTAAGAAAAGAAAAAGGTCTTTTTGTTCTTCACCTTCCCCTCCACAGCACTTTCTTTTCTCCCACAGCAACCAGGCTTTGAGGAATTACTTGAAATACCTTATTTCCTTCCAACTTAATTCATCTATATGGTAATATCACTTTTATTTGAGAAATCTTTTTTTTTCTTCAGTTCACCTTAAGACTTGCTGAGGGTCTGATTAAATCTAGAATCATGCTGTTTCATGTGAGGGAGACATGAAAATGGAGCGTGTGAAAGAGTTAAACTTTTCACCAGTTTTTGAAGTTTAAGTATACAGAACACTTCTCTTGGGTGGTCATTTTAGTTTCATTAGTCAAATATTGAAGCTGGCAGTGATCAAGAAACCTTGAACTGAAATAGTATATTCCTTGCTCTGCCGGAGAAGCCTATTTCGCAGAAGGATTAAGAGCACCCTGCTGTTCTGCGCGCTGGGAAAAGGTGCGAGAATAGCAGGAAAGGGAAATTCTACAGCTGCCCAGTTTCATTTTGAAGCAGTTGATCAGATTTGCAAAGATGAAGAAATTGGTTCAATTAAACCTGTGTGTAAATATATATATGTATATATATTTGTATTTGATATATATCTGTATATATGCGTACTTGCCAGCAAATGAAAGCGAGATAGGAGATGAAATAAAATTTCATGGTTATTACTGAAGAACAGGTCTGATTCCTAAAATCCCAGTAGCTTCCAAATAGCTAGCAAAAGCCAGAGATGAAGGCAACTAAATTGTATCCTGAAATGGGAAGAGAAGTGGTTACTACTGCTATCCTCAAGAGCAGAAATTTGCTGTGCAGAACACTTCTGGTAAGTTGTTTATGACATCCATCTATAGTGGTCTTGTACAGTTTCTCTGGTTCCTTTTTCAACAATGAGATCAGACGTTCAAATAGCCTATGGTCTTATATCTCCAGCTGTAGAGTACCTGCCTTCAGCTGTTATTTTCAGCAAAATAAGGCCTACTTTTAATATGATTGAATAGACTCTCTAAAAACATCCAGATGGTGTAAATTAGTTCATTTCAGCACTATCTGTTGAAAAAGAAAATCAGAGCTTTAGAGTGAGGTTGGTGAATTTAATCCGTTAATTCCCTTGGGATTCTCAGATGCCAGTTTACCCATGTTGTCAATTTTTTCATTTAGCAACAAAAGCCCTGCTCCTATTTTATGCCTTAATATAAGAATGGAAGGTAGAAATGTAGCTCATTTATTCTGTTTAGTTCTGAATGTTTCACAGGGGTATAGGTAATGAATATAATCATCTTTATTTTCACTGGTGTACCTCTTTTGTGTTTGTCGTTGTCCGACAGGTATATTTTTATTTTTGTTTCTTGTTTTTATTATTTCTCACAGAATTCTGCTAGTTAAAGATTTGGAAAAAGGATTAGCTAGGCTTCAGTCTTAACCAGTTGTCTGTTATTCGGTACAATGTCAAGATGGAGTCTCATTGCTTTCCTCCCTGAGTACGTACATTTTGTAATTTATCTCTTGTGATAACCTTAATGAGTATAGAACCATGACAGCAGATTAAGAGTAAAACAGAAAGCTGGTTGTAAAGCTTGTTGTATTCATTAGAACACATTTCTGTCATGAAAATAGATATGCATATGTTCAAAGCTCTAGGCCTAGTCGAGGAGCCCGTCTCGTTTTTGGGGGGGATCTTCACTGGATTGCCACATCCAGCCAGGAAGCTGTCCAGGTGCTATGAGACCACACAGGACCATGCTGAGGCTGATCATGGGATGAAAAAATGTTACCAGGCAGTGAATGTGGCCTCAGCTTTCTCATGCAGTTTCTCCAGCCAGAGCTATAGGACTTGGATGAGAAAGGCAGGGCTTGGCAAGTGCTGTCATATTAAATATTAGGCCGTAGCTGTAACTGTGGGCAGGTGGAAGCAGTGGCCTTCAGTGACCACTGGTAGAGGATTCACTTATGGTTCATGCTAGTCGAAGAACTGATCAGGAGGCCTCAAGGTGCCCCTACAACAGTTCAAAGTTTCCCCAGTCCCATACCCCACTTGCAAATTCAGCTTTTTTTACTACTTGAGGCTGGTTTTTGGCCATGTGATTGTAATGGCTTCCACCTGATGGGATGGTCAACATCCCAGGTGTTAGAACAATTGTTTCTTTTCTCTTGTATATCATGAAGAAGGTGAAACAGTTGATTTGGAGTATTTTCTGTTAGCTGCTGCTGCTACAGATAAATATGTATCAGCTGCTCCCTTTATTTTTGTATATTTGCATGATGTTAACTCCTTTAGCTCAGGAACAAAAATGCCCAGAGGAAATGTAGGCTGTAAGTGCTTGTTTGGCCCTCCACTCAGCAGAAGAGGGGCACTTGTGTCTCAGCAAGGGCAGCAGTTGCATCTAGCTCTGGGCCAAGAAGATGCCCTGTGTGGCTGCAAGAAGAACACCTTGACACTTGGAGCCATGTCTAAACACAGGTGTAATAATATACATACATATATATATATAAAAATCTAATATATATCAAAATAATATATATATAAATATGTATATTTAACTAATCACNTGATTATTCTGTTGACTTGTTTCAATGTTCTCCTCCGTTGTATCTATTATTTATTATTATTTCTATTATTATTATTACATTAGAAAAAATACTGTGCATAGTAAACTCCAAAATGAGAAACCTATATTTAGGTGTTTACACTGTGAGAACCTGCATAAATATTCCCAAACCCCTACTGTATAGTAGCAGAGTCTAGATCCACCTCGAGCCGAGGTGTATGTGAAGGCAGCTGAGCTGCTTGCAGGCTGGACTGCTGCAGCCAGCAGCTGAGGTTCTGGTGAGTGTTTATGTGCCTAGGTCCCACAGAAACAAGCTCTTATGATGGCCATGTAACTTCTGTATTTCTGTATTTGTGATTTCTGCTTTATAAGGTTGAAATTTTTACCTTTTTTTTTCTGTGAGGTTCAGTGAGAATCAGAATCATGGGCCTTTTCTAGATTTAAGTCTGACTTTGAACCTAAATGGCTTCAGATCCAGAATTCTAAATCTAAACTGCATTTCCATATCTAAAAGCCATTTGATTTTCAGGTGCTAACTTGATCTGTCTGATTTTTATGTAGACTCTAACTCTTTTCCCACCGCAATAGTTATCATATATGCTGAATTCAGAAGAATCTCTGTATTATTCTGCACATAGCTCAGATATGAATATACCAATACACGTATTTATTAATATTCTCTAAATGTGTATATAGCCATAGAAAAAGAAGCCTTAAAGGGAAAGGCCCGTCTTTGTAATGAATACATCAATAAGTACAGAGATAAAATTTCAAATTTCAAACTACAGTATATATTAGTTTTAAGAAGATATTAACTTGGAATTTAAAATTTGCATTTTTATGCAAAACAGACATTTGTGGACATGACCTTAATTGCATATTTTGGAAAGAGTTTTTTTCTTATTTGTCTTGGAGTTATGAACAGCTTTAAAGTTATTTTTTTTGTGCTGAGGGTTTCAGTTTATATGAGGTGGGAGGTTGGAATAAACAGCTTTATTGCTTGGGGACAGCTGTAGTAGTGCTGCTTTTATAAACAATGTTTCGTGCTGGCGTCTGTCTTGTTCTCCTTCAAAAATAATCTGTCGTTTCATCCTGTGTATTAAATAGGTGAGACAGTTTTGGGGCTACAGCCTATGCTTGGTTATGTGCTGCTGCGTAGATGTGAATGCAGTGGCAGAATATAGTACTGTATGTAGAGGTGACAGTAGTTCACAATTTAAAAAAAAGAAAAAAAAAACAAAACCAGAAGAGTTGATTTTACAAAAACAAAGCCAAACCAAACAAGAAAACCCTCATGGATTTTAATGCTTATAGAAAAAGACATGCACATGTTCAGATGTGCATCCTAAACAGTCACTCTTATAGACACGTGGACATACACACATAGGCGTGTAGATGGACTGGGCTGAAATCTAAACAAAACCAACTCTGTTCTACAGAACCTTTCTGAAGAGTGTTGGCACACCTCATGGGCATTTTTAGGGTTGCTGGTAACCACACACTGTTGTTTTCCTGCCCTTTTGGACCAAACAATTTAAGTAATCACGTTGTTATGGTAGTTAATGGTAATTAAGCTATGATACCAAGGATGTATGTCATACTCTTTTAAATTTCATGGAGATTCTGTAAGAAGCTTTAAATAAATTATTGCTGTTATTTTCCTACCATTTCCTAAACACATTGCAGAACAGTACTATCTCTGGCTTTTTTGACTGCTGCCTGTCCATGATAGCAGGTCAGATAAGGACATCTGAAAGTTCCTTTTTGTGCATGGAAGAGCGTTTTATCTAAGGCATGTTTGAGATCTTACTTGTCTGCTTTTAAAAACTTATTTTCTTTCATCACGCTGTGGAGGAGGTTTATCTTCTAGTATGTTTTCTTTTTAGTGCAGGCATACATGACATCGTGTCCCAACCAGTTGTTTGTAATAGAAACGGTCTCAGTACTTTCATGGTGTGCTTGTTGCTGCTCCTGTGCCGTGTCCTCAAAAGCCCTGGCGGGAAGGTGCTCTGAGCTGTTGCGGCTGGAGGCGCTGACGGCCGGCGGTGACGCAGCTCTGCGGCACTGGTCCCAGGGCTCCTGCCGTGGGGCCGAGCAGGGCGGCTTGGCTCAGCCCAGCGTGCGCGGAGGAGAACCCAGGGAGCGGAGCGGTGGCCTCCATGGTGTGAGAGCGAGCGATACAGCCTGCCAAAGTAATGCAGGAGTGAAGTACATCAGTAAAATTAAAATCTGTCCTCATTCCCTTGGTGGGTAATATAGCTGATGAATATAGATCTCACCAAATTAAGATAATTTATTTTATTAGTTTACAGCACTGTAAAACTTTTCAGGCCATGCATGAGGTTGGCACACCTCATGGGCATTTTTAGGGTTCCTGGTAACCACCCACTGCTCTTTCCCTGCCCTTTTGGACCAAAATGTTTAAGTACAAACCTGAAATAGATGCAGTTCCACTGTTTGCTTCAAAGACCACAAAGTTAAAAGTTTTAAGTGTTTTAAACCTATTCTGTTAATTGTGTCCGTAGAGGATTCTCCCTCGCCCTTGGTAAAGTCTTGTTAATTTAAAATTCACATTATGCTCATTCTGCATTCCAGCCTTTTAACCAAAGTGTAAATATGTCAGTGATTAGTTGTATCATTGCTGCTTAAAAAGAAATTCTGCATTTTTGTTTCAGAAGATGGTACTGGTAGTACATGGTATTGATATTTTCAATGGAAGGAAAAAACTTCCACTATTGTTTCTTTTTCTTCTGCCTGCATTCCTGCTTTGTGGTTTGCAATGTAGATTTCTACTGGAAAGCTTCTTCCTTTCTTCCTAGGAAAGAAGCGATGCCATCTCAAAATCCCAGCTCTCCAAATCCCTTTTCTGTTTTATTTCTAGTTGTCTTGATGTTGTCCTTCTTCATATTCTATCAGAAAGCCACCGTTTAAAGTTGGCAAGTTGTCTCAAATACAGTTTTTTTCCCTCTGTTTCTTTCAAATCATAAGAAAACCCAAGACTGAGAATTTGCTTGATTTTGCTGCCAAGCCAAACTTTTGTAACTCTGCATTAGAAGTCTGTCTGGCTTTAGCTGAAGCTTCAAGTTAACTTAATTTTCAGTTAATTTGATTTTCATTTTAGAATTTGCTTGACTTCAAATGGAGAAATAAGTGCTTTTTTCTTATTATTTTTTAGTAGTCTAATTTTATTCCTGATACAATTTTTCTTCTAAATGGCTAATGTTACTTATTTTCAAGAAATATTTATATTAGAAGTTTGGAGTGGAAGCTGTAGTCTTTTCTGCAATAAAGTACAATGAGTTACCTAGACAGGGCCACAGACTTCAGGGCTCATTGCTTCTCACTGTAGCTTTTAGGGGAGATTCAGGTAAATCCTGCAGAGTCATGCAAATCAGTTCATTCCAAACAAAACAGAAATAAAGTAAGAGTGCTTATTTTGGACAAGGGAAGATGACAGATTTTATCTTAATGGGAAACTTATCTTTATCTAATTTATTCAATTATATCAGGAAGATTTTTTCCTTCTATGAATTATTAATTATAGGAAGATGCTTGCAGAAGAGGGCTAAGTTTGACCTGACGATTGTGGAAATGATAGTTAATTCATTTTCCATTGATGTAAACAACAGTCATTTACTTTCTAATAACCTTGTGTGGACAAGTCATTTTAATGACATGGTTGCACTTTGCTGTAAAGGGGAGTGGTACTGTATAACTCAGAGTTAATAATTGAATTATATGGAGTAATTTGTCTGTATTTTTTTTTTTATTTTGGGTTTCAAATTTAATCTTGATTTTGTTGCTTAAGTATGAGCATTCCGTTATTGAATGTAGTCCTCTTTGGCTGTATTAAGTGGTTAATGTAATTTATAGGATACTTTGAGAAGTGTCGTGATTCTTCATGAAATGACACAACAAGATTTAGTGAGTGCAGCAACTCAGTGAATGGAATTACATAATACGACCTCGTTGATGGGATATACAGTGAGATTTTAATTTATTTCATCAGTATAACGGGAAGAGAAAAGAAGATAATAGACCAACCCTGACAATTCATTCATTGACTGATTTGAAAATAAGTCCATCCTGAATTTATCTTGAAACTACTTGGAGGTGCATCTGACATGGTTAATCTAGGTAGTGTCCAGGGCTGGGGAGGGAGTGAGGAGAGAGAATAGCAATTAGGTAGAGTCGTAAATCACGATGTACTAAATGTTACTTATTTTCGTATGCATCACATGCAAAACAGAAGAAGCAACGATGTTCCTTTCTTTTTCTCTTCTCTTTTTATTTGATCTGATTTAGTAAATAAAAGTGTTTTCGTAAGACCCAGCAACTGTCAGCTGCCCTGTGGCTCTAGCAAGGGTTTTTGCTTAATCGTTGTACCAAAGAAGGAAAACTGATTTGTAACTCTGGTTGAGAGAGGTTCCATACTCAGGGTGCACAGAATTAAAATAAATTCAGCACAACTAATGTTTCCATGAGGAAGCAATCGATTGGAAACACATGAAGCAAGTGGCACTACAAATATTAAGGAACTAAAGATTTCCTGTAATAGACTGCTGTAAAGATTTTGCTTTTGAAATAAATACTCCTTTTAAGTTCTGATCTTTTGTATGTTATATTTTAAGAATTCCATATTAAGGTATCACTCACTTTCATGCCAGCTGCATGTGATTACTTTAACTTCATTTGGATTGAATTTTTTATGCTTTTTTGCAGCCCAGAGAGGACTATTTATAAATATGAGCAAAATTGACTGGCTATTTGCATTATTTTAGCGCATTTGCCACTTAAAACATTGTTTGTTTTCACAGTTTAAAAATTAATATTGAGGCCAGCGTACACGTATATGCAACTGTTTCCAAAAAAAAACCAGAAAAAGTATTCTTCAGGCTGTATGTTGCAAACATTTTTGCAAACTGTGGAATAAACACCTGTGGAGTAAGGTATCGAGTATGAACAAAACCTCTCTGGTCCTACCAATATTTCTTCAGAATACTAGGCAGGGAGCCAGTGTTCAGTCACTTTGTATCAAAGCTTAATTTCCTCTTCCTTGTGGATACCCTCATTTGTCTTCAAAAATCTTTACTTTTCTAATGTGCAGGAATTCATGATTGCTTATAATTTCGAAACATTTATCCAGAGCACAGACTAAATTAAATGCCCCAAAAGAAAGCAGTCATATCTGTGGAGCATCTCTATTTGAAATTATTGAAACTTACACTGAGTATTCCATCATGTCATTTTTATTTATCTTGATTTCCTAGGCAGTAATTATAGCAACAAAGCACAGAGTTCAGAAAGTAAACCCGTCAGTATTTCGTACTCCATCAATGTAAATAGCTCTCTCTTCATGAAGACTCTTTTAACTCATCCTCTCATCAGAACTGATGGATTTTGCTGGTGGTTTGAAGGTCACTAAAACTGGTCTCTGTGCAAAAGAAGCATCTTACAATATTATATGTAAATAGGACAGTGTGGATTGCAGTGCTCTGCCTGCTGGCATGGCTTACCCCGAGCCAGAGCCCGGGAAGGGCACAAGTCTGGGGGAACTGAGTGCAGGGCATGCGTCTTCAGCCTGAAATGGGGACTCTGTTTCGGGCTGCTGCGGGCCGTTGCTAAACTGGCCGCCCAGGCTGTTCAGCGGGGCACGCAGCCATTGCTGAGGCTCTCTTTGTTTAGCCCCAGTGAGACGTTTCTGGGTCGTCTGAATCAGGAGCCTGTGCGAAAGACAAAATTCGAGTGATTCACAACAGCATCTTGCTGTTTGCCAGTTACCAAGTAGCAAACTTTCCTTTTCATTTATATAGCTCAGCATTCTTCCTGCCCACCCGTATGTACTTCAGAGATGAATGCAGCACGCGGCCATGCCTGTTTGTGCGCTAGAAATACTGAACTGTTCATTAGCTGTCCACTTCTACGAGCAGTGTTTTAAAGTGCTGTCACTGATGACACATACGTGTATAAATATGCATATCTATATGTTTAAATGTATCCATACATAACTTGTAGAGCTTACTTTATGACAAATGTTTTTCTTCTAAATGTGTTTTTAATACGTTCACACTGTAGTTTTCAGTCACCTTCTTAACACTATGTTTGTCCTGTGTAGTATATCCTCCTATAATTTTAGAGGAGAAAGTGCCCCTTGTAAACTTCTTTGCATACTAAAAGAGGTAGTAAAGAAACATCATTTTGTTTTCTTTGACTTCTACTTTGCTTTAGCCCCCAAAAGCTGTAGGCTCTATGGGTATGTACCTGGCCTGAAATCATGGTGATGGCATAAGATGCTAGGTTTGTTAAATAATGTGTAGCAGTATCAATTTAATTCATTTAACAATTTGGAGTATTAGTCTTTAGCAATGTGTTTTGAAAGTACTAATGATAACTGTTTATCATAAGTTTTGATTTGAAAAATATTTTTCAGGAGAAGCTGAACTTAAAGCATGCAGCAGTTTCTCAGATTTCAAATCTTGTGTTATTTGTCTTTCCCTGTGTTAATACCGGTAGCCAAAACTGTGATGGCTTTTAAGTAATTGTGGTGACTGAAGTCAAGGAAACCCTAAGTAAGATTGGAGACCAGCAAAGGTTTTAACGTGGTGAAGTTTAACAATGCTGAACCGTGGAAGCACAGGCTCACTTCCATCCAGAGTGTGAAGCCAGAATAGTTTCAGGAAAGAATGTTTCAAAAGTGCTCAAATAACCAATTAATGCTCAGTCCTGTAGTATTATAAATCTGCAAATGGACTCTCTATGTCACCTCTCTTATCTCATTTACCAAGTTAATTTTTTTTTTTTTTGCTGAAGACATTGATTTCACAGTGTTGGATAGCTTAATTTTCTTCCCTTATATTTTAGTATACTGGCAGTGCAGATATCACCACGTCTGACACATCATTTTTTCTCTGTACAATACAGTGTATTTTGTGGCTCTAGTGCAGCAGTAGACTGGTCCAGAAATCACAATCTGGGATTATTGTCTTTGTGTATCCTCAAGGAGTAATATTTTAAAGTCACCGCATCTGTTGGTACTTAAAAGCATGATTTTTACTTTTTATTTTTGCCAGTTTTTACCATCTGTGTGTCTGTTTTTTGGCTCCTTGATTTAATTTTTCAGTTTAATTTTTCAGTTGCGGTGGGATTTCTTTCTTTTTCTCACACATGCTCTTTTTGACTCATCCATGAACTTGCGTTAAAAAAAAGAAATTATTTACAGCAGTTGTATTGTAAAATTCTTGGCCTTCACAGTTTGGATTTCTTTTAATGATAGCTTTTATCGAGTCTTTTCTAGTAAATGCACATCATTTTTGGAAGTGAAATAACTTTTATTAGACTTTAAGTTTTCAAAAATTACTTTGGATTAAATTGAGGCATTTTGGCGGGAAAAGCTACCTTGGTCACATTAAACACATTCTAGTCTTTCATACTCATTCAGTTTTTAATGCCCAAGAGGGAATAATTTTCTTGAGAAATCTGTGTTATAATCATAAACAGACATAATTCAGTAATTTTCTCATGAAACATTGGCTGAAGTTTTGGCGCTAATGACTTGAAACTCACACAAGCAGGAACATTTTTGTTTAAATTCCAAGAAAAATACTAATGAAATACATTAAAATAGAAACAAAATACACATACAGTGTTTTACAGACTGTTTTCAATCAAAAGGGTGTATCTTCATCAGTTGATAAATGTCTCATGAATTCAGGCATGTTCTAGCATCTCAGGAATGTTCTAATATAATTTGAGTCATTTTATATGCTTATCCCTGACAAGTTTTTACAAAAAAAATTACATTATGTAAACAATTTTTAATATACAAGGGTAACTGTATAGCACATCTATCAAATATTTTGCTTCTGTATGTATTTGTGAATATTGAAAGCTCTGCTGCTGCTCTTATCTTTTCTCTGACATACGTACTTTGCTTCTCACTTATAATATGTTCCTTGAGGTCAAATTTAATGGCTTTTTAAGAAATAAGCAGGCTTATTTTTAGCCTTTTAAAATATTTTTGTAATTGAGTGTTTTAAAGTTTGTTTTGTACTTGCTTGCTCATAGTTAATTTTCAAACCAGAATATGGACCTGCTTCCCTTTTTGATCTTTTTTTTTTCTGGTTTGTAATGAATATTTTGTATACTGCTGCACAAAATAATGAGCGGGTTACATGAAAATACCAGCATTAGCATGTGAAAACATGTTCCTTTTAAAATATGTGGCTCAAATAATCGGTAATATGCTTTCTGTTCTGTGTGGTCTGCCTTGAATTATTTTTCTTAACAATGGTGTAGACTATTAAAAGGCCAAAAGAAATACTTTCTTCCCTTGATAAAGTATTTTTGAAAGGAAACATGACTATGAAATTCTGTGGAGCAGAATTAGTCATCTTCTCTTCTATCTATGTACGCCTATAGTTTTTCCTAAATATGCATTGTAACCACTTTTTACCATTTATGGAACCGGGAGAGTGTAGTGTTTTTTCACAGAGGGATTTGAGCTTTCGTTCCCACTCAATTCCTGTTGTGTTTTGCTGAAAGGATTTTGCCTTGGAGGAAGAGGAGCGTTAGTGCCTTATTTTAAGTTCTCAGTTGTCATAAAACAACAACAACAACAACAAAATAAAAACAAAACAACTGAGGAGAGTTTTCCAGTTTTACTAATAAACGTCCAAGCAGACCCTGTTTGAGTGGTACCAGGAATGATTTAAACTCCATTCTCAAAATTTGAGTTCCAAATTTTCTCTGTCTCTAAGAATTTTATTACTGCCAGGTTTAGCTTCCTGATTTCCTAGCAAATGTTCTTTTACTGTTGCTGTAAGTAATGGGGAAAACTGAGTGAAGAAACCAGTACTCGTTTCCCATAGTACTGAGATGTGTATGTCATTACAACACTGTAATGATGTCCATTCATGAATGGAACTGATTTAGAGATGATAATATGTGATCAAGAGACTGCTGAGCTTTGTTTCCCTGTGGCTTTAATCTTGAAAAGTTGAGAATTTTTGAGAGAAGAAAAAATTGAGATGTTTTCAGTCAAGAATAAAAGTTGAGAGTAAAAGGTAGGATTCCTTCACTACTACGTAGTTGTCCATAGGGCTAATTAGAAAATGATGGCGGAAATGGTCACCCCTGCTTTCTTTTATTTCACTCCTTACCTGTGGAAAAGAAGCTGGTCTCATATTCTCACAAGATGAGGTTGTAGTAGCATGTGTTTAGAAGTGTGCATGCATTGTCCTTTTGGAAGTGTTGGTTTTCTCTGGGCTGAGAAAATTCAAGCAATATGAAGAGAAAGGGACTCGAAGTGCCTGAGAGCAATCCATTAGTTTCCTGCAACTTCCTCTTTGAACTGGTGCATTGCTCCTACCTTGAATCTAAATGGACTTTGTCTAAGTATGACCCATATTTGAATGCCAGATACTCAGCTGTGCTTTGCACGTATAGCTGTGCTATATATTTTAAAAGGTTTGTGGGAAGCTGGATGTAAGCTTTCATGTTAGACAGTTACCCAGCTGACTGGTACATCGAATTCATTGAGGATAGGAGGTGCTCGTTCAATTCATTTCCAGTCCCTGTATTTCAGTCGTTTTCTGCAATGACGCGTAAGGATTGATTACCATAGCAACAGTGTTTTAGCTTGTACTGCTGTGAATGTGGTTAATGATAATAGAATTATCTAGTCATTTTAAATCCTGTTATATTATTAGGTCATCTGAACCATCCTCTTACTATGTATTGAGTTATTCCCTGCAACTTATCTTGTAGTAGTTCTTTGTCTGCTGCTTTTACACGTGTTGAGCAGCGGGGATTCTGCTTCTTCCCTTGGGAGACATTTACCATCTGATATATCACCCCATTAAGGATTTTCTTGTGGTATTTGGCCTCATTTCACCTCCTTTCTCCCAGCTCCATGGATTTGTACCATGTGGAAGTTCTGCTTTCATCTTCTTGCTTTACCTATCAAGCAATTGCAGTTAATCCTTCTTCTTCTTCTTTCCCTGCATCAAAACCCAGCTGCTCAGTACTTGTGCTTTTCAGGGTTTTCTTATGGGGAAAAGCAGGTTTCTAAACTGGCTTTGTGACTACCTCATTTTGATGGAAAAGTGCCTGGTACTTAAATACTATTTAGATGACCTAGATTGATTACGCAAGGAGCTTCCAACTTTCCAGTGCTTAAATGTGTTTGCTTTAGCATATGCACTACTACAATGCTGTTTTTTATGCGTGCATGCATGCACTGCTACATTTGTATATACTGTATATAGCAGTGTGATTAGTGGGAAGGTATAGTTTTTTCTCATAAAGCTTGAGAGGTGCTTCTTAACCGTTTCCCCAAGTCGGCTGACGTATGCTTTCAGTCTGTCCTGCTTGTTTGCCCAGTCTAAATGTGGATGGGCGTAGATACACGTTATCCTACACATACATAGATTGCACACTTTGTCCTCTGTTGTGATGTACTATAAGTCCTTCCTGTCTGCATCGCTTTTCCACCATGAAGAGAAATAATTTCTAAACATGTCCAAAGAGACATACAAGTTATCCTGCTCTACTTTGGGCATTTCATGGTCTCTGCTAAGTGTAGGTTAGCCAGACCAGGAATTAGTTTAAAACAGATAAAAGAAAGTAGTTTTCTATGCAGCAAGTAAGGAGGCCATGAAATGATCTTCTGCTGTCTCACAGGGGTACCTGCAGATACATTACATTCTTGTTGTACTCTTTATCTGCTTTCTCAAAAATTGTGAAGTTAATAAGAAAGATGGAAGAATATTGACATCTTTTCAGTAATGTGTTGTTCCCACTGCAACTTTGGGTTTCTGACAATTTTCTTTATTAACATCTTACACAGATGCCCACTTCTTTTGCATTTTATTCATTTACAGAGTAAATAAATACATATTACGTTAATATTCATCCATACCACCCCAAGAGGGTAGAAGACTGGGAACTGCCATTTGAAATTACTTTTAGAGGTAAATGTGCTGGAAAAATATTATGCTGCAGTAAAATTCAGGTATATTAAATCCACCACACTATTATCGTGCATTAATTCTTTAATTTGTGGTGACATTTGCTGTTTTTTTTTGAGAGGTGAGAATTAGATTAGATTGTATTTCTCAGTATGCGTTATCTTACATTTATTCAAGTCTCAATTTCCTCAGTCACCAGGCTTCTCAGTCTACCAGTGTGAAATAGATATGTGGAAAGTTTCACAAAGCTCATTGATTGTGTTTTAAAAGATTGTTTTAAACCTAAGTTTTATTTCACTGGCAAATTTCATCACTTTATTTTTATCTTGCTTTTCTAGATTATTAATTCTGTAGGTAATATTATCTTACTGTCAGTTCCTTAGGAAAGTATTAGCTTTTCTATTTTAAAGATTATTTTAATGTCATTTTGTTTCTGTGTGTATGCACAGTCTCTTTCTCGTTTTCTTTTTCTCTGTTCGTTATTGCCTTCAACCTGGTTATATGTAAGGAGAGAAAGACAAGTGCATTTCATTAATTTTATGGATCCCCCTTGCCTGCATTGCCTAGAATACATGTGTAAGGGATTCTTCTTTTTTTTGAATTAAATCAAATTGCAAAAAGGTTATAATTAATATTATTAGGGAACTCTTCTGAGCTTCTAGGTAGTTGAGGATTAAACTGCGCTTATTTATTAAGGCAAGTAGGATGGACACTGAAAAAATAGTGGGGAATCTGATGATTATAGTAAATGAAAATTCAGTTTTTAAACTCATGTATGTTAGTTTCTCCCCATATTTTCTTGTTGTCGTCAAGTTTTATAGCTCTGTGCAAACACCATCATTAATTTCAGTAAGAAAATACAGCCTTTGTCACAGAATTTTCGGATTTATTTTTTTTAACTGGCCTTACCTTTATATCGAATCAGTTCTTAATTACAAGGTATAGTGACCCTTACATCTTTCTTCAAAGGTTCACTGTCTAGTCTCTTCAAGAGTTGACTTATGTGATGACAAACTAGATAATTTTCTCCTTCACAGCTATTCAGGTGTATTGGTTGGCCAGCATTGCCCTTGTTTAAATTCTCTGGCATTTGAGGAAGTACAAAATACACTCCAGTCCTTAATGACATCAAACCTAACTTCTCAAGGACAAGACAGAATCTTGTTGGCAAATTGCTTGAGTTACCTCTTGCAGCTTTTTCACTGTCTTCTGAAATAGCCAAAATGGGCTGGCTGTAACAAGGTACTAGTTTATTTCAGCTAGTTAGTCTGAAAACTGATATAACCTGTGAAACTGGAAAGTGGAAGTGCCTGAAGATCCTGTCCAGAGATGCAGTGTAAGAAGAGCTCAGTGCAGTTTGATTTCTAAAGCTGCTTTTTTTCTGAAACCCTTGAATTTGCTGCTGCTTCAAGTTTCTTCAAGCTCTCCCTTCCTATCTTGAAGCTAAGAGCTTCAGAATAGTAAGGTAAAGTGCTCGTTTTTTCCTGTAGGTTTTTTTTCAGTTACACAGAATTGGTCTGAAGAGGTAAATGAAAAAAAACAAAAAAACAAAAAAACCAACATTACTTCAAGGAGAGCTTAGACTGGCCTGGCTTCATTGACTGGCTTAACTGGGGTTTGAATGTGGTTTATTGGAACTGGCTAACAAGTTCCTATACATTTGGAAAGCTTCAGCTTGGCTTTAGCTTGTATATAACTGATTAAGTGGCAACAAAGAAAACCATACCTCAAAATTAGAATGTTTAAGTATGGGGTTTAACAATGCGTACCCCCTTTTAATCCTAATTGACATAAGTTGTTCTGATTCCTTATTGAATCTAGTTCCCCAAAATGCTATTGTTAACCTTAAAAAGTGTTTATGTAGACAGCTGTATCTAAAGTCATACGACTTTTTGATGACAAGAGACACTCTGGCACATGGCTGTGTAAGGCGTATATGACCTTTACCATGCTTTTATCTTTGGTTTTTGGGATGAAGTGGGATTCAGCCACAAAATGCATATGTTCTTTTTTTTTTTTTCCCCTTGTATTTATGCATCTCTTAGTTTTTAATGAACTCAGGAGATAGCACTCAAAAGCATTGTTGTGCCTCTGTCTTAATTTGATCCCATCTAAGGAAGATGGTGGAATCTGAGTAATCTGTGTAAAGTTGTTTAGATAAATAGTTATGTGGTGACAAATGAAGTTCTGCTCTAAATTAGAAACCGGGAAAGAGGAAAACGCATTATGGAAAATAGGTCAGCAGTATACGGGGGCAAGAGGGATTTATTCCTGGAAAGCACGCTTGTTTTGAAGAGGGTGAGTGCTGAGATGGCAACTTTAGTAAAAGAGAGACAATTATTTAGATTAGTTGCAAATAAGTAGGATTTAGAAGGAGGCAATAAGAGAGGGATGAGATTTGGCATAGAGCATTGCAAGTTACTGAATGTTGAAGAGTACTTTGAGCTGTATGCTAAACTGCAGATGAACGGTATGCTTTCAAACAAAGGTCTGAGGCCACAGTGTTAGACATGTTTCAAGTCCCTGTTGACAAGAGAAGCAGTCTTGGCTGTGCTTTGCTTCCTCCCTTGTGTCTCTGTAAGCTTTTATGAGACTGTTAATTAGACTGAACTGGATCAGCCTGGGAAACGTAACCAATTAAGATTGTTTTTATTAAACATTAATTTTAATTTAGACCTTTTGCGTAGTGATACAAATGCTTGAATAAGCAGAAGGGAGAAGATGGACCGAGGGATCCAGGGATGAGCCTGACCATCTGGGGAGGGGAAGGAATGAGGCTGCCTTCAGCAGAGACTGCCTGCTGCTTTCAGCAGCATGTGTGGTTTGCACTGCCCTTGCAGCTTAACAGAAAGCCAGGCTGAGATGTTATTATGAATAACACAATGGAAATACAATTGCCTGGAATTATTGCATTTCCATCTTCGTCATGTGTTGTGTAGGAGCTTCGCGTGACAGAGAACGATTTGCATGCTGGTGTGGTATTGGGACCACAATGCTCAGAGAGAACTTGTGCTTTTCCCAGGATCTCTCCAGTCACCAGCCTCCTTTTGTGGAAGCTGTGTGCTAACCTGACCAGTCAATGACTTCATTGTTTGCTGTGAAGAGCCTAGATGTTTTTTTTGTTGTTTTCAGAAATTTGTTTGGTGCTATTTTGCTTTCAAAGTGCCATTTCAGCTCCTGTCCTTTTTGGTGGACTTCAGTAGTACATATGAGTATTTTATATTTTTCTGAAAGTAAAGCTCTGGCTATGTCAAAGAGATGACCTCAGACTGAAAGCATCTAAGGCTGGAGATAGAAAGGAATCTTCTGTGCCTCAGTTTCCTCAAATGAAGAAAAAAATTGGAGAATAACTTTTTAATTTTCATCCTGAGGGTTCAATGAAGCTAAAGTCATTATTGTCTATGAAGTGCTTTTGCCATACTGTGCTGGAAGGCACTACAGAAGTACTGAATACTATTTATTTTAGATTTGATTTAATGCTTTTGATTAAAAAATTAATAAAATTGTCATAGTCCAGATTGTAACCCTGTAGGCACTTGAAATGGAGCATTCGTAAATGAAGCATTTACTGAGAAGTTTGAAATTGTTTTTCATGTTGACTTCAGCAAAACAAATTGAGCAAAGAACAGTGAAAAATGCTATAGTATTTTCTGTTATTAAAATAGTGAGTTTGTTTGGTGCCTTAGGTAAAATCCGTGTTGTGCAAAAGACTAAAAAAGAAAATGCTTCAGTGTAACACGGAAGCCCAACTGAAGCAATTTTAGTGGAGTTTCTTTGTGAAGGATGAGGTGAAGTGCAGAAAGTGGCACGCTGTTCTGGAAAAGAGAAGTAAAAGATGAAGCTGTAAAATGGTAAAATCTAATGACTAAAGTTTTGTACAGTAGCTGAGAGACCAGGAGAGCAGACCTGCGTGCCTTCTGTTCCTGTGGTAAGGCCAGGTGTCCCACACTGCTGTAGCAGTGCAGTGACTCTTCTGCTGCACGGCCGTGCACCCCACAAGCTCACCCCCGAGGAATTGTGCCTGCTTCTGGGACTTTCCCTCTTTTTTTTTTCCTTTAGTGGAGTAGAAGATGAAATGAGAAGAATTAACTTCAAGCTGTGCAAGATAGTTATCCCTTAAATCATGTGTGCTTGTCTGTCTATGTGCTGTGTAACACAGAAGACCTTTAAAACAGATGCATGGGTATTTTTTCATTTCAGCAATGAAAATTTAAATAAAGTCAAAAATCAAAATGATATGTTAGCAAATCCTAGCAAATGAGAACCAAAGATAAATTACTGTAAATGAGAGGAAAACCATGTACTTTCCTTTAAGCAAAATGATAAAATAGTATAATTATGTTTTTCCAACTCTTTGGGCTAAGTTAACTGGGTGATTTTTAGTAACACAAAAATAAAACCTTTGAAAGTTAAGTTTACTAAATGAGATGAAATTCAAAAGTTAAAGAATACATGTCCACTTTAAAGTCCCACTGATGTAGGGACTTTTGCCTTCTTGGTAAACAGTTACTGTATTTTAATAGCCTTTTTAAAAAGCAAGGTCTTTAATAAGCAGTCTGATGTCATCTGTTAACAGTCTTGTGCCATGCTGAGAAAAATATCCAGAATTGAATTTTGTTATTAAAATGCCCATGTGAGCAAAATGATGTTTTGTGTGACAGAGAACAGAGTGCTATACTTTTAGCTTGCCTCTAAATTGACTCTATATTCAGTACTCAAGGGGATTGAACTGTTCTGTACTTAGCTGAAGCTAGTGAAATCCTTGCATGCTGATACAGATCTGCAAATCAAGCAACAAGGGACTATTTCAGATTAAAAAAAAAAAGAAAAAAAGAAATGAATAAGGATGAAAGAGCTATGAGACCTGTTTGAAAATTGCCTAATGACAAATTCAAGTTGCTAAATAAGAAATGCTTTTTGTGTCTTAAAAAGAAAAAGAAAAAAATCCTCAGAAGGATGAAAATCACAGTCTTTGAAAAGGTGAGGTGAATAGTAATATATTCAGGAACATTACAGGGAAAACGTGAAGTGATTTATGCAGAATTTTCTTCTTTCCTTTGTCTCGATATCAAGGAGAAACTATGTGACTCATCTATAATACATCTCTGCCAAAGTCTTTCAGATCTCTAAACTTGTAGGTGGAGGCATGTACATTTGGTTTTCTGCAGGGGAAGAAACTGTGTGTCCCAGTTTCATGTATCCATTGTCGTTTTTTGGCTTTTAAAAATCACGCAGGATTTAATGACTTCTTTTTTTTAATATCTACATACAGAATAAGCTAACTTGTCAGGTTAAAGGAAAAAGTATTTAAAATTCTGTTGTTTTACATCAGTTACAAGCAGGTGAACTCAATGTGGCTGTATTTATAGGAGAACTAATGGACGTGCCTAACCTGACCTGCTTCAGACTACTCAACAGAAAAAAACAAACACCCTGTAGTTGTACCCATGCAGGGTACCTTATTTCTTCTTACTTCAAGAACGAAATACTGTCTTTGCTGTTGTGGTCTTCTAAATATGTATGTATATTTAGAAGCTAACAAATATATATTTTTGTTTCCTGGATGCCGTAGTAACCCTCCATGTTAGAGGTATATTGTAGTGTTTTTTTTTTCTTTCTAGAAATGTCATCTTCTCCATATAAAATAAATGTTGTTTGCTGGTTATGAAATCTCAGATCTCTATAACATGGAATTGTAGAGGTAGAAGAACTCAAGTTCTTAAAGAAAACTCTACTTTGTATTCTAAAAAATCACTCCTTTCATGAAATAATTCAAATAAAGCGTCCTCTGCCAATGCAGGAGCGACTTTTTTTCTGTATATGTAGGTACTGTATGAGTTAATCGGAGGTGGTGGTGGTGTGTATAGATAGATATGTATATATCAGTTAACATGAGGTAATCCCTGTGTTATTCAAGGTAAGTGATAAAAGATCCTGCACAAAACCAGGCCTGGCCTTTGGGCTAAACTTTCCAGGGGAATTTGATTATACGCTGACCTATAATTGTAGCCTTGTTTCAAATAATGATGATAACTATTTCCATTAGAAATATTTCCCATGACTTCGACATCAAAATATGACTTTGAATCTGTCTTAAATATGAACCCTAGTATTTGTTTTACACTGGCAGATCTTGGTGGTCTGTGTGTCAGTCTATGAATCATATAAAAAGAGTATAAAATTTCAGAGATTCGAACATGGAAGTAGTCAGCAGATAAGCCTCATTTAAAACAAACAAAGAATATAGACTTTCTTGTTTGGTACTTTTATTCCACAGATATGTTTTGAATCCTGAGATAAAACAGAAACCAGAATAAAAACTGTAACTGGGCAGTTACACAAAATGAACCCATTTTATTTTTAGGACAACAATCAATCTGAAGTAATTTGATATAGTTGTACACGGATCTGTAAGATAAGTACTTCTCTTTGTAATATAGTGGAAACATCTATGATTTGTTATTGATCAGATCTTCAGAAAGCTCTTTAGGTGCTTTAGTTAATATTGAAATTATGGCTTTCCACACTTTACATATTTCATATATTTACTGCAGGAGCGAGTAGTACTTTCTGGTTATATCTAATCTTTTGGTTGACTTTCTGTCATCCCATTGCTTTTTAAAGCCTCATTTTAGTGGACTCACCAATAGGCGGCACTATTGGCACTGAAATGGCCTGTCAGGTCACACCCAACGTTGGCTAGGTACTTGTCGTTTCTGCTCATAGGTTGCTCTGTAAGTGAACTGTCTCACAAATCAATTATGCAATGAATTGTATGGAATTTTATAATCCTTCAGATGCTTTGCATCTAATAAAATGTTTAAAAAAAATAGGTTATGGACTGCAAATGTTATCTGGTGATCAGAAAATGAAGAAGTGAAGCTGATCTGGTATCCTCCAGCAAGAACAGGCATTCTGTGGCTCAACATCCTAAGATGCTGCTGAGATACTTAAGATTTGTTTTAATACCATTGCTTTTAGAAGTGCCTTAAAATCTCAAAGCCACTTTGCAAAAATGGAGTGTTATCCCCAACACACTAATGATGAAACACACTTTTAAGTGATTTTTGCCACTGCTGTGTAGCAAATCAGTGTAGAAGTTGAGAAAAGGCCTGATGTTCTCTTCATCCTAAGTCTGTCTTTGATATAATAAATAGATCATCAAGATGTTATCGGGTTAAATTTGGGAACAGTTTACCCATTTATAAGTAAACAGGAATTCAGAGCACTGAATTATTGTAGTATTTTCTAATATGCTTTGACTATTATGATGATACGTATTATTTGTGGGATAAGAGCTGCTGCAAAATGACTTATCATGAAATAGATTTTGTGCTACAATAACACTAGTCTACTTTGAAATGTCCATTAAATATAATCTGGCTGGGAGAGCTACGTATCTTTCTTGTCCACTTGATGCTTGCCCTCTATAGAGGAACCTTGCTATATGGATTTGTTACAGTAGCTATCAGATTACAGTACACCTCCTCACTTTGCCAAGCACCTAACACTGTCAGTAGTTCAGGAGACATCACTGAAACATTATGGAGTGGGATGCTGCTCAGCAAGGGGAATAATAATGTAGTTTTCACCCAAACATTGGATATAGTCTATGAAATATGATTACAATGCACATTGAGAAATCATAGAATCACAGAATGGTTTGGGTTGGAAGGGACCTTGAAGATCACCTAGTTCTAACTCCCTTGCCATGGGCAGGGATGCCACACGCTACATCAGGTTGCCCAGGGCCCCATCCAGCCTGGCCTTGAACACTTCCAGGGATGGGACATCCACAGCTTCTCTGGGCAGCCTGTTCCAGTGCCTCACCATCCTAATAGGAAAGAATTTCTTCCTAATGTCTGATCTAAATCTACCCTCTTTTAGTTTATGTTTGAGAATTAGCAGTGCTTTAGACATTACTATGTCTTTCTTTCTCTGTCAGATCCCATTTTGTGCCCTTTCCCTTGTACAGCTTTGCTGTTGCTGAGTTACTTAAGTTATTTTGCAATATTCTTTCTCTGCTGGTAGGCATAGACCATTTAGTGACATTAATTCACACAAACATGTTTGATCAGTAACAAACCACCAAAAAAGAGTTTTAATGCATTTCTTACTGTTCATTGGTGAGCTATCACTGTAAGGTCATGTTAAAGCCCCTTCCTTTAGCGAAAGAGGAACAACAGCAGGTGTGATGAGGCTGGCTGTGCCAGAGGAGAGTCAGACAGAAGCCCGGAGAGCGTGCTGCAGAACCGGTGTTTGGGAGGGTTGCTCACTGCCTATTCATATGCGGCTGGTTCTCCTTTCTGTTCGTACTCTTTGTTTCGAGGAGCATGGGAGGATTTTGAGAATGCTCCATCAAAGTAAATTTTTTGCTGCAAAGTTTTAGTTCTTTGTTAAATGATATTTAGGAATTTTAATAATGTGCAATAGTAGAGGCAAACCTCCCTAATACACATTTCGTCCAAGATTTTCTTTACTGTAAAGAAGCAGAATCAGCAATATGTCTCAAGTTAAATTCTCTAGTGAGAAAACCTTTTGCCTAACCCACTAAAATTCTTTGAGGGCTCTCATACTTGTCAGTGCAGTCTACAGTACCTCTGTAAAAAAGAATTAACAGACAACTGTGGTGTAATCCACTAAAAAGCTTTTTCAGTGAAAGCTGCTTTAAATGGCCAAGCAATATTTGTGTTGTGCTCCTGTAGTTAGTGTCACTAGCTGTGTAATAGAGATGTATGCCATGTAATTGTTACAGAATAAATGAATATGATTTCAGTGACATATTGCAGACTGTTGAGCCCCCAAAGGACTATGGACTTCAGTAAACCTCTAAACTAATACATGTTACAAAATAATTGAGATACTTCAGGGCTTGTCCAGTTTTTGTTAGTATTACAAGGCCTTAAATATATGTTTTAGGACAAGTCATTAGGCATGAAATGAAATGGTAGTTAGTCAAAACCGAATGAAGTGTTGTATAGGTTTGTCAAAGGAAGGTTGTATCAAAGTAATTATCTTCACTGGCTATCTGGTGGTTTTTTTTGTTTTTGTTTTTGTTTTTAGTTTTTTCTGTTTTTGCACAAAAATAAAATGCATCTCTCTTTAATCTGTAAAAACATTGCCTTCCAAGGCAGTTCACAATAGAAATAGTACCATCATGAAGCCAACCCGTTTTAAGGCTCAGCTTGATCCGTTTATTAAATGGGAAATAAGAGATGATTGCCTGTGATAGCAGGGGATGAATTTGATATTCATCAGGGGACCCTGGAAATCCCTTCCATTCTGTGCTACTCTATGTTTATACGATATCTATTCAGTGATTTGACTGAGCAAGGCAAATTTCATTTTGGTGTAGTGAGGCATATAGAAACTATATGAATATTGTCATTTCCAATTGTGGGGTGACCCTGCTGCACAAGGATGTGAACAATGTAGGAATGACTGGTATGTAAGCAGAATAATAACTCTATAAAAGACAACAACAAAAAAAGCTGTTTTTCTTTTTTTTATTTGTTTGTTTTGTTTTGTTTTAAGTGGATGATTTAATGTAAGGTTTCTCCCTCTCCTCTCTCTCTCTCTCTCTCTCTCTGGATTGCTGATAATAGCAGCACACCTAGTATAGAACTGATGTGGATTACACAAAGCTCTTATCCAATTATATGTGCATGTATATGTTTGTGTGCAAGAGGGAGAAACCCTACTTTTTTATTCAATAACTTCTGTTTTTTTCATATGTGATCTTTGTAACTGTTCTTCAGATTTGATTGAAAATTGCCCTTCTCTGGAGATTTGGCCAGTTAATCAAGAAGTGAGAACATTAGCACAAAAGCCTGATGCTGGTATATTTGTGCTAGTTAAGACACAGGAAATAGGTCCCTTAGGAGCTGTTTCCTATCAAGCCTGATCATACACAGAGAGAACGTACTTTATGTTGCAAGGACCAAACAAACATTTATAATACGTGGCTGCCAGGAGACTAATAGCAAATATGGTCTCATCTTCCATAATCATTACAGTGAAGTGCAACAGAATAAACGGGGAAAGATGAAGCAAAAGGCATGTTTTAATAACATAAGCATTGTTTTTGTTGTGTCCCAGCTGGGGAAAAAATACTGGTATGCAGTCCTTCAGGAGCTTTTCTTTATTGGTAATGTGTCCTTCTCTACATTAAAATCTGAAGTACCTGTTGGAAGTTATATACTGTTCCTTTCTATTCATTATTCACAGTACTTTAATTCACTGCATTAAGATTTAGAACAAAAAC
This sequence comes from Chauna torquata, assembly GCA_013399475.1. Taxonomy (NCBI): domain Eukaryota; kingdom Metazoa; phylum Chordata; class Aves; order Anseriformes; family Anhimidae; genus Chauna; species Chauna torquata. The sequence goes on along the minus strand of VXAL01006623.1, from coordinate 216,592 downwards.
ACTAGAAAACAAACAAGCTTGATTGCTCCTTCCAAAACACAGAGGCTGTGTATTGAAAGGCTTCTATTTGTAGAGGTCTGTATGTCAGATATATTTATCATATGTTGATCACACTGGCAGCTCTGCCTGTTGGGCATAATGGTGGCAATTCCTTGCCATTTCAAAACCCTGCTTTCTGTTGATAATGTTAGGAAAAATGCTGAAAGCGTTGTACAATGAGAACAGCCAAGCCATGTGACAATACTTTGCTGTAGTTACTCTGCAGAGCACTGAAAATACAAAACAGGTTTAATTATGTTTTAAAGGACTGTTTCTTTGTATAGCCCTTGTGTACGCATGTCAACCTATCTTGTTGAGGCTAACAACTTCAGAAGTTGGAAAAAAAAATTGGTTTGTGTACAATGAGAACAGATTTACTACAGTTTACATCTAAATTTCCCAGACTTTCTCTTTTCACTGAAAATGTTGAAGTATTTGACACTGCAGGCTGATGAGGCTGCCCAAGCCCTTCGCTTTCCTACACACGGGTGTGGTGGTGCAGCTAGGCTGGCTGTGATGCTGGCTTGCATCTGCTGTGGGCTGCAGCTAGATCTGGATGCTGAACATAGGTGCCCTGTCTGTCCTGGCTTTCTATAACCCCTTCCCAGCACTCAGACAAGGTGGAGGATTAAGCTCTCTAAATTAAGTGTAAGTTAACAGGAAAATCAGGGCAGGAAGGCACAGGCTTGGCAGAGGGAGCCTGTAATTGGAGGTGCGGACACCAGAGTAATGAATTTAATGCTGTGGGTTGCAGAAGTGAGTGAGGAAAATGTGCAGAAGGAAGACTGGTGACGAAACCTTAACACAGCTCCATGCACATGTGTGTTGTGGTAATCTTTACTTACAGCTCCCCTTTCTTTAACATTCATTTGGATTTGTTCAGTGCCCAAGACAGTTGCTGTCTACATGATAAGTGACTGTTCAGTTTTTTTCTCTTGTGCTGGTCAGTGTTGCAGGTCTTACTGTAGAGTGTTCAAACCATTTGAAAACAGAGCTACTCTTTTTCATATAACCATTATCACTAAAATATCTGATCACTTTGTGAACAATAATGAAATAATTATTATATCCCTCTGTACTGGGGGAAAAAAACCTTCACTCCCTTTTTTCAGCTATTGATAGAATGGAGATACTGCTATCAAATTTGAGAGATGGAATTTAAGTGTTCAGAGAAGACAGATGTATACATAACCCTTTAGGTGCCTTAGAACCTGTTTCCCATTGTGTCTGGCTGAAGTAGATCGTAATCAGCACCTACTCCAACCAGGCACCTAGAGATGAAGAGTGCACCAATGAAACGTGGAGGAACGTAAGTGAAGGGCTAACTTTATTCAGACTCCATGGCTGCTATTGAGTTTTCTGCAGGTAATTGTCAAAAGAGGAGCTTCAGTAGGGAATGTGAAGAAGGAAAATGAAATATTTCTGCTTATGTTTTTGGAGAGTTCATCAGAAGTGCATAGAATGCCATAGATGTGTGGAACAGTGCTTGTTTGAAAATAAGGTAGTGACTGGTAGTGACTGTGGATTAATCAGAGGCAGGAGCTGATATTTTGTTAATGAAAGGTAAAATTTCCAGTAAGACTGGAAAGGCATGGCTGGTTTTGAGCTTTGGAAATTAAGCAAGGCAGTTCTCACTCAGCAGCCAATGGTCATGGCTGTCTCATACACTGAATGAGGTGGAGATCCTGAAGAAGAAATAATATGAGCAAGTATAATTAAAGGGTCTGTTTGGGTGCATATATATTGAATACGGTTTTATTGGCAAACATAATGCTAACATTTTTTAGTTGTGGGGATTTTGTAATCATAAGAAGTGATAGCGAAATCTTCAAAAATACACAACAGGCAACTTTTCACATGTATTTCTTGAATGCTCTGTAAGTGAACTGTGCAAGGCCTTTTCATACGCAGAACTGCCAGCATTAATAGTCCATTTTGAACAGAGAACACATTTTTGCAGTTTTCGAGTAGTTAATTTTATTACAGAACTTGGAACAATAATGATTTTTTTGTTCTTTTTAGAATAATGGCTTGACTTGCTTTGGCAGCTATGTTATTTATTTATCTATTTATTGCAAGAATTTGCTACTGTATACCTGTACACAAATTTCACTGTTCTAAGACACAGGAGTTTTGGACAGATCCAACTACAAGTAGGAATAACTCTTTGAAACCCCTAATTCTCTTAACCTGCCCAATTTTTTTACTAAGAACTTTGCTTTCTTTTTGATGCCATTGTTCAAGGTGATCATTATATTGTGTAATCTCTGTATTAGTAGCCTAAATATATGGCAGATGGCATACGTGCTTTATGGAAAGTTACATCGGAGTCTTGTGGCAGTCAGGCTTTGGTGAGAAGCCCTGGGTGAGTCACCTCAGTTAGCAGCAAAAGGGAATCGATGGCATTTTGTACTGAACGCACTGAGTACATAGAAGTACATTGGAGGAGGTGCTTTAAATTTTCCTCTGTGTTTTAAAAATGAAATGACTTTTTATTACATCATTTTGATTTCGGAAGAGTAAATCATTCTGTCTTTAGCAGCTGTATGTTAATTTCATGAGAAGCTGTATCTTTTGATATAACAAGTATCAGTGATTTATAGAGATAAAAGAAACCTTACAGGTTTGGGATTTTGCTCAAATCACGTATTTCTGAAAAATATCTGCAATAATATCAGTCTGGGTTCTCAGAAACTTTCTTGCTCTTCTAAGTATCCTTTTCCTTGGTTTGCCTCATGATAGTGCATACAGGCAGAATTTGCCTTTCAGAAGAAAACTACTTTCCAAATAAAGAAATAATTGCTAGATGCAGAGATTTTCACAGCTAGTTACTTTTCGTAGTAAATCAGAATTTTAAGTCAAATCCCTCTGCAGGTGTCCAATTTTTCTCTCCGTTCACTTCGATGTAAATCAAAATCGGTGTTATTTTGAGAAGAAAGGAGCGCCTGATTACTGTAATATTAAAGATTTTTAAACGATACATCATACATCTGTTGATTATGGCAGTACTTTAGTTAGGGTTGTGATTCCTCCTCTAAACACCTATTTACAGGCACGTACATGTTGTTGATACAGATCTGTCTGCTGTCCGGGAAAAGCCAGACGCAGGTGTGTGGGGGCTGCTTTTTCTTACTTGCTTGGATAACTGACAGTGAGTCTGGTCCAAAACTGAATGTGTTTATAATTCTGAATAAGAAAGGCACAAAGCTATGTGTAGTTGTGCCAGATAGCTTTTGGTTTGCAGTTTTTGATTTGTCACATCCTAATTTTAAAAGATACGGTCGGGCAGCAGGTAGGTAAGTTGGCTGTGGCCTTTGTCCTGTTTGCACCCTAGGTCAGGCAGGGGGTGCTCCTTCTGTGGCAGAAGAAACCTCTTGAATACAAGGTGAGACAGAGAGAAAGAAAATGGGATGTAAAACAAGTGGAAAGGCTTAAGCTGAGCTGATATTAGGAGGCTCTGGGAACAAGAGCAAGGGTACTGTCAGGGCTGGGAAGTGATGGGAAGAAAGATTTCCACAAGGATTTAGCTAGTGTTGCGCACCGTGGGCTGTAACCCTGCTGTGCACAATGAACACCAAAGGAGGACACCAAAAGTGGCTCTATCAAGAGCAAGTCCAAAGGAGGACCTCCAAAACCAAGTAGGGCAAGGGGAGGTTTGTTTACAGACAGACACTTTAAAATAGTCAAGGGAAACATATGTGGCTGAAGGATGCTAGAGCGCGGGACCTAAGGAGTACTAGATGAGTGATGCTTACACTGCAAATACATAGGTGTGTTTGCTAAAATGACACAGCATAAAGCCAGTCTTTTTTTGTTAGCTGGGGTGTATCTACTAATAGGTAGGATGTTATTTCAGTTCTTCTTAAATGTGTACCTACTTATTGTATGTTTGCTGGAAAACCCTGCACATAGAATGTTGCCAAAAATATTGCATTAACAACATAATGTTTGGGATGACCTCTTAATTTAGCTGAGATTCAAAATTGTATTTTTCAGTAACTCTGATTTTAGACTTACAGATAATAGCTCCAGTGCAATATAAATACTTATTATATAGGTCTCTATAATCTGTGTCCCTAACTTCAAAACAAGAAACCCATGACAACAAGGATCTGTAAGATGCTGTATGAAGCAAGGTGAAACACTTCTTTTTAATGGGAGACAACTGCAAATGTTCCAATTTCCTTATCTGCATTTTTTTTTTTTTTGCAAACTGCGTGTAACCTTATAATCGTGATGGAGATTTGAATATTTATTTAGTTTTAACCTTTATTCGTTGTACTCAGTTGTACATGAGAACTTCACCTGAAATCAGTAAATACAGAAATGTAAACATTAGCTTATAACATATTTATGAATTATATGGGTTGTCATTTATAGTGGGTTCATAAGCAACTTTTACTACATGGAAAATATTTTATTTTGAGTTCTTGTTTACGTTCATAATGCAGTTCTAGGCAGGTTCAAGATGCTGGTTAACCTTTGAAATGTATTACTTGCCTAGTGCTTAACAGAGATAGATGACGAAGAAGTGCATATTAAAGCCTCTCAAAACACAGGATCATCAATCTTCAAATAGCTCGGCTTCATGCAGTGCGCTGCTATCCAGGATGCACAAGGCATATCTACAGCTCATGGAAGCCTGATGTATCCAGCCTCCTGCTTTTGCAGACTCTCAGTGGAAATGTCAATTGGACATTACCAACTGCCTCTGCCTTGCTTTAATATCTCTTCAATAATTTAATATATTGTCTGACTCTGTGTGCTGAACTCATAACCTATCACTTATTATTTTACTGACTTGATGGCTCTGACTCTAGAATCTAAGTCTGTGTTTGAATCCTAATGTTCACACTTTATAATATTTTCTGTTTGGTCATGCGGGTAATTAAAACCGTAAGCTTCTAATGAGTAACATAGGCATAAGAATGGTTGTAGATCATCTTACTGGTAGTCCTTGAATTAGCCTGGCCTAATTTTGTAAGTACAGCGTTCCCAATTTTGACATTAAAATTTGGTGAATAATGTATGTACCTTTTGGAAAGTCAAATTAAAAATAAAATCAATTGGTTAGCATTACAGCCTCACGTAACTCTTTGATGTCAGCCATTCCTGGCATGCCATTAATAAAGGCCTGCGATAAAATGTTTAAATAGGTCTTGGTACTTCATGGAATTACATGAGCCACAATTTCTTTTAGTGTTTTTAACGTTGCAGATGAGCCTTGGTGAGCTGCCTCGTGTATTCGGTGGAGTTCTCAGTAACCAGCCCGGAGAGAGCTCTGAAGGAGTTTGCACCCACACTGCTGGCTCTCAGCTGCTTTTCTGCCTTAACCCGCCTGCCTTTTAAAAAAATATTGCCCTTGATAGCTTCTGTAGCATTGATTTTACACACATAGCAGAGTTAAGATATAAAACTGACTAAGTGGTAAATATCATTACAAAAAAGCATAAAGTGATGAAAGCAATTTACAACAGTTTTAGGCAGCAACAGAAAAGATTTTTTGTAGTTGGAAGCACACATTTCCACCGCAACTGTGGTAACCGCCATTATTTGAAAATGGGAAAATGGCATTGTTACAATAAGTGAATCTATTAAATCTAGATTTAATTAATCTAGATTTAATTTCGTTTTTTTTTTTTTTTTTTTTAATATCTAGGATGAAGATAGAACAGAGGAGAACAACAGCAGAGTTGAGCCTGTTGGACATGCAGACACTGGTTTGGAGAACGCTACCAATTTTTCCCTGGAGTAAGTTACTGGCAGAACACGTTTTAATGATGAGTCTTGAGGCTGAACACAGACTAGCAAAAACCTCGGAATAATATGAGTTATACTGCTCTTAAGAAAGTGAGGCAGCCTTGTTTAGGTCATGTGTAATTTTGTTTTTGTACGGTTTGCTTCATGCACCCTTTCAAGGCAGTTTTTAAGCAGTTTAAAAAAGCCTGTGTCAAGGACATACACTGGACACTTGACGTTCCTAAGTGCTGATGCTAAGCGCTGATTTTCTGCCTCAGAGATGCTTATTTAGTTGAACTCTGAAAACTTGGCAGAAGGAATAGGGTCAGTGCTAGCGCAAATAAATCAACAGGCAAGAATTTCAAAGGGGAAATTCTTAATACCTGTCACCAGTTCACAGTCTGCTTGGAAGATGTGTGTGGGGTCTCAGAAGTTGCAAAGTCAAACGCTTATAATTTGTGAACGGATCAAAACTTACGTTGCTTAGGACTGGGAAACTTCTAATTTTTAAAATTCAGTAAAGGATGTTTTATTTCATCATGAGATACAGCAAGCTTGACCTCTTGCATTTCATTGCACAGAGCTGAACCCATACCTCACTATGGAATTAATGAGAAAATATCCCTTCTACCCTTAAATTAAACCTTTAAAATTGATTAAAATTTATTTTTAAATTAAAATAAATCTTCTTCTCATATTATTTCTGAATTAACTTGTGAATTAGGTACAGAGAGTTTAAATGTTAGATAAAGATCATGATGACATCTATTAAGCAATACATGCTGAGTTTTACTCCGTTCCATTTACAAAATATATTGTAAATTCAAAATGCTGCTTGCTAAATAGAATTTACAGAACTTCTGTCAAATTTAATGCTTCTTGGTGTTGCTTTTAACTAACACATTGTCTTTTCGTTATATGCTGATTCATTCTTTTCTGTTTTGATATCATACTTCTTTGTGTGTTTGTTTGAAGTGCTTGGCTCAAACTTACGAGAAAATCCCTGTGAGAAGCAGAATTGAAACAGTATCTCTTAGGAAGGGATCATTTCTTTTCATCTTCCATTTTACAGAGGTTAACATTTGAATTTGGAGTGGAGTTTGGGAAGAAAAACAGTAGAAGAAAAATGAATGCATAGGCCTAGAGTGTATGTATTGGAAAAAAGGAAGGATACTGGCTGAAGCAATAGAAAAAGTTAAATGGTGTAGTCTGGTTATGAAAACTGATGTTCTTTTATTTAAGCTGGGCTTCCACTTAAGACAGTTCCAGGTGAATCTCATGGATTTTACTTGTTCTGTTCCTCAGTCCTCAGTTTTCTTTTAACCTAATAGGAAAGTTGGAGAAAAGTTGGTCATAGGGGACTGTAGGCATGCCAATAGTAATAGATGTCTTTTAGAATAGCTTTTGGGGGTGAGAGACATTGCTTGATTCCTGTCAGCTGCTTTGCATGAAAGTTAATGAACATTTAGCCTTAATTTATAGCGAGAAAGAAATGAAATTAGCCTATACAGAAACTGGGACGGGAAACATTACCAAGCGTTGTAATGCTATCAGTCTTAAAATGTTTGTCTAGAGCTGAAGAATAACGCTTTTCTGGCTGCTGTCTTTCAGCTCTCCCACGTTTTCAATACTTTCTGAGCTAAACAATGGTAACAGGGATAGAGAACTTCCCTTGTGTCATTTAAAAAATGAGTTAAAAACAGACACAAATTGGGGCATAAAACAGAAGTAAGGCCTACCTTAAGAATATTAAAAAAAAATAATGTGGAAGAAATGTAAAACAATCTGGATTACAGGATTTTTGTTGACTTCCTAACAATACATGGTCTGGTTTTTCTCAGATTCCAGATTAAGTGTGGCAGGCTTTTGTGATGGGCCACAAAATGATCAAGAGCCTACTGAAGGAAGTAGAAAACCTTTACTGGTATCATAGGGCATTGGTCTTGCTCTTTGCTCCACTTCTAGATTAAATTTGATTTGTATGCTTAAGAGAAACAAGCTGTTCAAAGATATGTATATGTATTATATACATACAGTGCCAGGAAATACAGAAAAAGTATGTAACACTAGAGAGAGTCATAGGCCACAAATTTAGATTGTGGCTTTTGTTCAGATCTGTCACTTCCAGATTTGAGATCTTTGGCCTTTGTGCATGATTTTCTCATCTGGGTGTTTATAACTCTTTAGGGTCTATGGGCTATACTTCACCTTTCCAACTGTGTGCATGTTTCAAACTCATCCATAGATTTGGTCCAAATCTATTTCTAGAATCTTTGCACATCTTTTTTTCTGAACCTGTACTTTCCTCTTCCACTTTTTCCCTCTTTACAGCAAAAGGTGTAATTGAAAACAAGATGAATGGTTGCTTCAGGAGAACATGTGGTTATTTAGGAATGTTATAGTTAAATCTTACTGTGGAAACTTTGCCTTGTAAGGAGATACAGATACAGAAAGCTTTCAATAAAATAAATGGAAACATAATAAAGCAAATTAACACATTGTAAAAGCAGAAGAATTTAAACAATTATATATTTAATAATTCTCATTTAGTTAAGGGGTATTTTTGTAAAGATGAATATTAAGGCTTGGAGTGGGGTCTCCCTAAAATAAGCAAATAAAGCACGCTAGTGCTATGATCAGCTTTTAGGCTTTTGAGGAAAAATTGTATGTGGTATTTAAGATATTTCTGTTCAGCAGTACAAACAGTTAAATTTAACTTTAGAGTAACGAAGAAATAAAACAATATTCATGTGCTGATGATACCTATTTTTATATAGTAAACTATATATCAGTTGGTTTGATTTTCACTTGTTTTATTAATTGAACTATTTTTGATGATTGATCTCCTTTCATGCCATCAGATTAGTATTCAGGTAGGTAGTATTCAATGATGCTTTCATCACCATGACTTAATTTCTGGAACATTTTTGTTTTTCTGTGTGTGTTTGTGTGTTTTTTTTTGGTTCATTCACGGTACATGTTCATATTCCCTCATTCATCGTTGTCTCACAGTGATATGGTAAAGCTCGTAGAAGTCTCCAACGACGGTGGGCCTTTGGGAATCCATGTAGTGCCTTTCAGTGCCCGAGGCGGAAGGTAATGTATTGTGTAGGATTTTAATTGAATCATAACTTGCTGTGTTTTATCTTAGTTATGTTAATTCTTGTATTGTGTGCCTTTGGCTTATGTGGAGTATTGAATGTTTTTTAAAAGGAAGCCTCACTGATTAAGAAAGGAAGAAATGCAGATTTACTGACTGTACTCTATAATGTAAAGGCTCTGTTTAAAATGAGCAAGAATTGCAGGGTTGTAATGTGATCCCGTGGGAAACTGAAGTATGAGGATGTTTCCTTTCGGACTCTTATAAATTATAAACTGTTCCTTTAGTTCAGGTGGATATTTAGGCAACATTTGCCTGCTGACTGTTTATAACCACGTGTTCCAAAATAACAGCAGTCTAAACCAGAGGCTTCCTGCGTCTGCATTTGATAAGAGTGGAAGAAAAAACAACCATCATACTTTTGATATTTAGCATTGTCCCATCTGTTGGGATTAAAATGAAGTAGCAAAACCAGTAGAAACATTCTGGTTTTGGGGAAGGTGAACGTGTTTTAATTAACTAACAGGCTGGAATTCCTGAAGCTGGAATGTTTATAAAAAAAGTGCAAAGAAAATCCTCTACTTAAAAAAAAAATCACTTTGGGGATTATATTAGTAAACAGTATGCATCATCTCTAAGGCTTACTTTGGTAAAGCAGAGATTTGGCATTTAGAGTCTTTAATCAAAACACTAACATAATCTGAGAAAAATGGCTTAACTTTCATAGTAATTAGTGGTGGATTTGAAGCTTTTAAGTATGTTGAAAAAATAATTCATTGCAAATATAAGGAAATTTTATTTTGGTGCAGGGCCAGCAATCACTCTGACCTGTCTTGACATTTTCGTTCTCCCTGCAGATGTCTCCAGCTTCCTTCATCATTTTGGGACAGCTGGGTGTCTGCTGCTCTAGGCAGCTTTGTCTGCTCTGAACTGAAAAAGCTGGTGGGGTAGACACTTGTGTCCATGTCTTGAAAGTGTGGAGGAGCAGCCAGAGTTGGAGAGGACCTCACTGTTTCCAAAGCATTTTTCCTGTGCTCTGTGTGTAGTAATGGAAGGAGAAGGAGAGGTCATTGCTCAGTATTGACTATAAACACTCCTGTTGTACTGCTGCTTTATTGTGAGCTGTACCCATGTCTCTACATGCTTTCAGTAAAAACAAAGTCATTTTCTCCAGCTTCCTGCTTGCAGTGTGGGAAGGGAATACATCCATCTTCAGTTTTGGATGATTTGGTGGTTTTTTTCTTCTCTTTTTTTTTTTTTTTTGTCCCTGGGCCCCCATCTCTTCGAGCAAATAATAGACACTTGGTCCTACTTCTGCGAGATTCAGAGGGAGAGCAGATGCTTGGCAGAGATGCTCTTCTGCCCACTTCTTTCTCACTCCAGCACGTGGCTGCTGTTTGTCCCTCCTCTGGCTGCAAAGCATACTTCTCTGTGCTGCATTGAGTAGTCTTATTTGAGCAGAGGATATGCTCATTAGAAACCTAAATATACAAAACCAAAGTCAATAAAGACTTTGATCAGGGATGTCCAAAAAGAAAAGGTCTGATGTATCGTATAGCTTGGTGTATAGCTTATTCCATTGGCCCACCATGTTTCGTATTTGTTTGGTGTTCAATTCCAGTTACGCTGTACTTTCAATCCTTTTCTCCCAGTTCCTTTCATTCCCTTCTGAAAATGTTACTTTAATAAGCAATGGTTATTAAACTGATAATTTGAAAAAGTGTANAAGAGCAAACACCCCAAACCTTTAAGAAGTATGTGCCACAACTACATCGTTTGCTTATATTGGGGAAATATTTGGTTCTTTCATGTTTTTTTTGTGGTAGGCTTGGATTTGGAGTAAGAATCTGTCTTCTGTATTGGCTTTTGATTTTGAACAAAATTTGTAAAGATCTCTGCCTTGTAACTACCATCTATGTAGATGGTAGTAATTACTTCTACTCCTGGAAAAAACTGAGACATTTTTTCTTAATGAATAAAGAAAAACTCTCTCAGTTATTCTCAGGGAAAAGTACTATTGATTTGAACAGACATGGTCACATTTTCTTTTATGGATATATTTGCTTATTCTTCTTCTGTTTTTACCTCTACAAATACATCTGTCCTTTATTGGCCCTTTTGACCATATGCTTTGGGTAGCAGTTTGTTCACCTTGTCAGAAGAGAGGAGAGATATACATATTCATCACCTTATGGTTGTGAAATTTTTCAATATAAATGTTTTGTTTGCAAAACCTGCTTGCACATTTTTGCAATGGTATAAATTCAGTGCTAATCAGAATAGGAGGCATGAAAATGAAAGCAGACAGAAAGACAGAATAGAATGTGAACAGGAAAGTGTTTAGGTAAAGAGAAGAACAAAGAGGAAAAGAATGAGAATAATAAGAGGAAAGCATAGAGGGAAAGAAAATTCTAAATTGGTGCAAAATTGCCTTTAACACCAGTCTGTCCTTCTTAGTACAGAAAAAATTACGTGCTCAGAGAGGAGAGCAAGCACTCAGTTCCTTAAGAATTTAACATTTGAGCAATCTTGTCTGATGGAGGAAGTTAGGTTGATGCATAGATGGGGTTGCATCGAGGTGTCTGCAAGCTTAATAGTAATTATAGCATACTTTACAGTTACATGGCCTCTTCTACTTTTATGAGTCTTTGAAATCTTCTCGAGCTCTATACTCTTGCTGCACTTCTGAAATCCTGGCATATCTTTCTTTGGGAAGAGGTTCAACTGACACAAGGAATATATGAGGTAACATCAGAAATCTCTGTGAATAACAGTGGGGAGAGCCCGGTAGTCCCAAGACTGCTGTGAAGTCTACGTTAGTAGAACAGAAAAGGATTTGGATCCTTTTCTGAAAAACCTGAAAAACCCTTGAAAGAACTTCCATTAATAAGTATCTCATATATTATTTTGATGCAGAGCAGTGAATCTAAGGGGCTTTGCCTGCTGTCTTTCCTATCAAAACATGCCATGGAATCCACCATAAACCATACATCTAAAACCTAGCGGCTAAAAATATTTAGTCTTTGTTTTTAGGTTATGTATCTTATATGTTCTAGAAGTATTAAGGTAGTCTCAGAAGGATGGGAAAACTAAGAGACTGCATTTTCTTACATTTTCTTA
>VXAL01006623.1:176718-200130 GCA_013399475.1 Chauna torquata | reverse complement strand
TTCCAAACGCAAAGAATATCAACTTGGGATGGGGAAGGATAGGACTAGGTACATACTAGTATCTGTTGTGTTTTTCAAGACTTTTTTTCTGAAATGCTTGTATTCTAGAGAACTGACACTTTAGCTTCATGCCATCTTTCTGATCCTTGTGTTTGCCATTGTTATTGCAAAGAGGCAGATTGCTAATTGCAACAGCTGAGCTAAAGTTGAGCCCAATTACAGTTAGTATCAGTGACCGTACCCAAGTGGTCTGTTGGGAACCAAGCAAGGTGAAGGTTTGTCTCTGATGGGACCTGGACAGGTTGAAGGTTAGGTATGCAGTATGCTAGGTGTTTGGAAAATACACTGTATCAGTTGGAAACAGAATAGTATCAGTTAAATGTTAAATGTCTGGTTCAAACTTCATTTGATGATTTGTGTTGTCAAAATGCTTTATGATGTTTTTCTCACAGTCTATTTACATGTATAGATCCTTTCAACGTCATATCTTAATGTCTCCAGGAGGTTCCAAAGTGGAAATGCTAAAAAAAATTTGTTTCTCTTACTCCTTCGTCTGGCTTGTAGAAGAAACAGTATAACTGTTCTGTAAAATAAATGTCTTGCATATGTTGGTAGTAACTTGGTAAATGAAGAATTTAAAGTAGAAGACTAAGTTAAAGTTAATTTTGCTTTTCTGACCCATTTGATGAAGTGCTCAAGTGCATATCTAACTTTCAAGTGCATGAGGAGTCCTTGTAAGCATCATTGACTGCTCATTTTCTTTGAGGTATGTGTGAAATGAAGTGCTATGTTCACTATAAGTTTTGTTCTAAAAGGCATATGTGGTCTTGCAATTTCTGCCATGCAGCTAAGTATTTTCCACACCGTGCCTTGAACTGACTTTTGAAAAAGTAATTCTGATGACTTGGATGTTGTGAATTTGACCCTTTGATACATCCTGTGGGATTTCAGTATAAAGCTGATTTTTAAAACAAACAAACAAACAAACAAACAAAAAACCAAGTGCAGTGTCTATGCAAGAATAATCCTGAAGATTAAATCCTTCTTCAAACCTAGAGTTCAGGTATAGAAACATCATTTACTTTTCACACAGTCATACCAGTACCTCATAAATCCACTCTTCAGGATCCATTTCATAATTTCAGGTTGAATATTTATTTATATTTTCTTTCTACAAATGTCAGTAAGATTACATACTTTTTTACGTAAGCACTGAGCAGAGGAAATTGACTCATTGCACAGAAGCTATCAGATGCTAATTGTTTTCAGTCATTACTGAACCAATTCATTGAAGATAATATGCTGAATTAAAAATGACATTTAAGTTTTTAATTTCCTCTTTGCTGTTTTGCAAGAAAAGTTAAAGTGTACAATAAATGCATTTGGATCAAAAGAAATTCCTGTATCCTCTATCCATCCCTTTGTTATAGGCTGCTTATACATGAGGTAACCCCATATTTCACTTGCACGGGAGCAGTAGTGATAGCTGTGGTATAATTTGCTAATTCAGAAATTCAGTTTTTAAGTTGAACTTGTTCAACTTCAGTTAACCATCAGAAAAGATGATGGCTGTGGGACATGCAATGCTTCTTGGAGCCAAGTTCTACTCTTCAAATATCTAGGCCTTTTGCAAGAATGGATTTGATATCATCACGCTGCCTGCTTTTTCTTACTTTTAAATGACATACTTGTTTCACCTAGGGTCTTTGTTTCATGGATAATGGGTAATAATTCAGGTAATACTTATAAATTATTTGAAACTTTGGTATCCTACTCCAAGGTAAAGATGGTTTAAAATTTAGTTTATATTATGATTATGATAAAATAGTAAATCAGTAGGATTTTATATACTGTAAAATATTAGAACTGTAATCACTTGTAATCCTAATGTTCCAGAACCCTGGGGCTACTAGTAAAGCGGTTGGAAAAAGGTGGAAAAGCTGAACAAGAAAACCTTTTTCGTGAGAATGATTGTATTGTCAGGATTAATGATGGAGACCTTCGGAACAGGAGATTTGAACAGTAAGTTTACTTACTTCATGTTACATTGCATTATTTAATTGTGAATGCAGCACCATGCAGTAGTTTGAGGCAATATAGTATTTATGAAAAAATTGTCTAAGCTTGCCTTGTACATTAGTAGTTTTTAATTAGCCAAACTACAACAATTCAAGGTAACTGTTGTCATTAGAATATATACACTTCTCATTCAGTTCTTTTTGCTGTGGTTTTGAACATTACAGACTTTTTTATTCTTTCATTCATAAACTGTTTGTAGTGGAATTCACACATGATTTTTGCTTTTATACTTGCAATGCATCATGTTCGATATAAGTGGACAACATGAAGACTTTAACATTTTAAAAATATTTGTGGTTTTGTATGTGTGAAAACTAAAGGTACTGTACAGAGAAACTTTCCAGAGAAGTTTGAGACATCATAAATATTTGCTTAGTGGAAGTCTGAAATTGATAGAATCCTGAAATGGTGAATCAGAAAGAATTTTAATACTGAAATCAGGTTGTAGTTCACACACAGATAATTAAAAGAGAAAGCAGAGAAGAGGTATGCTGCAGAAAATATATGATTTTAAAAATAATAATATTGTTCGGAAAACTTAAATATGTTGAGAGCCAGAGGAATATCGTTTAGACTGATCATCCTATACTTTAATATGCATTTGAAATGTTTTTTTCATTTCTTTAACCTGTATTGGAACACAACCCTTTACCATATGGTAAAAAGCAGCCTGTATCTGCTTGCTCTAAGATTCTGAATCAAAATTTAAGTCTGAAGAAACTTCTTGACTTTATGAACTTTGCATCATGACCTAGAGCCTGATGTCTGTCTATGCAGGATTAAGCATTTTGTTCCTATTTCGTAATGTTGTCTTTTGAAAGACTACTTATGTACAAAAAGTGAAGTGTAATCTGGATTTTTTTGAAAGACTGTATATACTTTCAGCAAATTATGGAAATACATAGTCTTTGTGTAAAGTGTAATTTTCGTTCTAATAATTCTGTCTTCACTGCAGTTACTGTATCTAAAGAAACAATTATCAAGGTTCAAAGCAAAAGGACACTGTAATCCTGCCATAGAACTGTCTGCCTTTCAAGACTGTGGTTAAAATTTTTTCTTTTCTGAGTACAGTATTTGGAATGTTAGTTTTAAAGCATATTTAACCATTGTGCTACTCTAAGGCAATAAACCTTAGCAAAAAGCAGACAAAGTAGACTAATGAACAGATTCAGGTTTTACAGTTTATGCTTGAGTTTCTGCAATGTGTCTGTCAGCTCATGTTGCTTAATTAACATCAGTAATTATGCTTATAATGTCTTGTAGTCTGCCAGTCCTAATTTGTTAATTTTCTGTTCATTTTGAAACCTAGAGCACAGCATATGTTTCGCCAAGCCATGCGTACGCCGTTCATTTGGTTCCATGTAGTCCCTGCAGCAAGTAAAGAGCAATATGAACAGTTGTCACAAAGTGAGAAGAACACGTACTACTCCAACCGGTTCAGCCCTGATTCCCAGTATACTGATGGCAAAAGTATTCACAATTCTGGACTTCACACATTACAAAGAATATCTAGAGTGGGTAACCAGTCCGATCAGACAGAAACCTACTCGCAGCTACCTCATAGTGTGAATTCATCAGGGAAACCACCATCAGGTCTGGTACCATCACCTCAGAAAGTTCTCACCTCCACTGCAAACAGTGGGTATAACACCAAAAAGATAGGGAAGAGGCTCAGTATACAACTGAGAAAAGGTAAGGCACTAGTACGTTTCTCGTATAACATGAGGTATATAGGTGTGGTGTATGTACGTGGGTCCAATGCCATTATATTAGGCATGGCAGTCTGCAATAGCATACGGGATGCAATGGATTTATTTTTCAAACACGGGTGCTACTCATGTGTTCTCATGTTGTCCCCTAAAGCAGTCTTTCCTTGCGTTTGGTGTACGCAGCGTATTTATAAAAGGCCATTTCTAAGAGTGCCTTAACATCGTTTTCTGTCTCTTAACTAAAAAGTGAAGTACCATGAGGGCTACAACTTCTGTTGGCCAAGAACCAGGGAGAGAAGAACTATTTAACTGCTAAAAGTAAATAAGCTAAAATGGGCTATATTCTGTACTTTACAGATATCATGACATTTCAAGCTCAGTAACTGTGGTTTTGCTCTTAGATTTTAAAAGTCTGTTGAATCGAGTTGGTAAACTGGACTTTCTAATTTCCAGCAAACGTGTTTTTTTAATCCACTGGGATGTGAAAGTCTTTGTTTAAACAGTAAAGAAGTATTGTGGTATTTCCTGTCTTGGGCCTTCCGCTAGCGTAATTTGAGTAGGGGTGAGAGACTATTTAAGGGCAGAGAAGAAAGCAGTGCATGCTTACCTTAACATCTGGATTATATGTATATACTACATGTAGATGCATTGGTACACCCACAGAATTTTTATGACATGTTAAATGCCCTTAGTGAGAAAAATTGGTATTTTTTATGTAGTTACCATCTAGATGCTTTTAAGATTGTTTAAATTATGGTAAAATGACATTTAGATGCAAGTATTTCTTACCTCTTGGTAAAAGATTTTTAAAGGATTATACCTGCTGTAAGCTCTATGATATTAAAATGAGCATGTTTAATGTTAGATATAATTTGGTCGCTAGGACCAAGAACAGTCTTTACACAGCAAAAAGTTTGCCTGTGTGACAATATTCTCTGTGAACTGGAAGTATTTTCCCCTTAGGAAATTTTATGTGCTTAGTGTTAATAATTTTTATTATTTTTTTTTATAGAAAGGTATCAAAGACAATGCATTAAATGGTAGAGATTTTCATTTCACAGGCGCCAGGCTACTTGTCACATTGTCATAATGCTTTCTTTTCTATGAACTTCATGTGAACCACCAGCTTGCTTCTTTCTGGTTGCTGAATTTTAAGCTCCACAAACTTAGATGACATAAGGTTGAGTTGACAGTTTGCTTCTGTTGTTGATGCTCCTTCAAGAAATACTTGAGGCCATCAGCTCAAATCAGCCTGCTTGGAAAAACTTACTGCTATTGGCTGAGTAAGGAATTATAGTGCTTAGAAATAAGCTCTCAGTCACTGCAATGATTTTTGCCTATTTCTTTTTTGTGTGTACTGAAAGGCTGTAGAAATATCATTCGGACATTAAGTAAAATAATTCTTAGCCAGGAATGTAAACACAGATTTCATATAATTTGAAAGCATCAACAAATGAATATGGAATATGGGAAGAGAATATTTTTGCACAAAACATACGTGACATAGGTGATAAAAGAATATAATTTTGATATGTTATGGATTCTTTGACTGTGATGTGAGTTTACATTTTAGTCCTCTCGCACTGGATACTATTTCATAAATACTCTCCCTGCTTCCATAATGTACTTCAGCTTTGATAGCACCAGTATATTAGATGATTTTGAAGAGGAGGAGATCCATGCTACTTATTGATGGAAAGTGATCTATAAGATACTTTAACGCCTAGTTCACACCAGAAAAATTTGATGACTCGTATGCTAATAAAAAGCTTTGAAATCCATATGTAAAATATATTTCGGAAGCTTGCAGGGAATATTTGCTCTTAACATTGCTTTTATGAGAAGAATACTTATGCAGAGGTGACAGCTAGCTCTGATTATAGAGAGAAGACAAACTATTTAGTGTTCTGTATTGTATGCATGGTGGTGTTTAGAAAAAATCTGTGCATAAAGAAAGGCACTTTTTTATCACTGCTGTCTTTCATTTGTAATATCCACTGTGAGAAGAGGTAAGGCCTCCCATTCTGGCTTTCATTTGATCCCTCTGAGAACATACCTGTGGGGCAACAAATGAAGCAAAACACTTAAGAATACCCCAGCGCTGTTTGTTAGAAATACTAGTACAATAAGGATGTTGATTGTCCTTGATTATTCCTAATGAAGGATGTTGTAATAATAAAAACTTTATGGAAACTTAACAAATGTGCTCTTTGTAGCTAACAGACAGCAGTTATTTCACCAATTACCATCATGAAATTAAAAAATGTGCATTAAGGCATACAAGCATGTAAGGCTTCATCTTGAAATTCACTGTAGATTTAACCTGTGCGTTCTGGTTAATGATGTAGTATATGAGAATTGACTCCTTTTCAATACACAGAGACCTTTATTACAGCTGTGTTTCTATATATTGCATGAGCTATATTATATAAAATGACATGGTACGATAGCCCTACAGTATGAGCTTCTGTAATTATGATTTCTTAATATTTATTGCTGTTTTGGCATTTTAAAATAACCTGAACTTTCATAGGATTTAGCTGTTTAATAAATTCAGAAGAGAAGGTCAGTCATATGTTTCAGTCAATGCAGAATGTTTGTTGGCTTTTCTAAATGAAAATGGATATCTGTTTATCTTTCCTTAAAGGTCAGGGCCTGAACTTTTAACATATAGATGTAGGGGTTATTACTGATATTCGAATGCTGTTAAGGGTGTATAACAGTCTGGCTTAATAGTTCACACAAATTAAGATAGCACAAGAGATGACAGCCACCCTATGTTTATACATATTTTGGTGTAAGATCATACTCAGGAAGTACAAATAAATAAAAAAGTTCTTTACGGCTAATATATAGAGAAAATAAGATCAATGATATAGCACCTGGAGTGTTAGGACAAATTTTGATCTCATATATAACAGTACAGTTCCAGAGTGATTTTTTTGACTGCGAGGGCCAATACAATTGAGAGAGAAACTTAATCCAGCACTTATAAATAGAAAATAACCAATCATACAACAAAGTATTCTAGGGCTCTGTCTCTGAGCACTTGCAGCATTTAGCCTGAGATTCACTGATGCATTCAAAAGACTGATTTTCAGTTGGATGTTTTATTAATCATATTTCATGTATACTGTTTTTGACATCACTGTACTAAGAACAAGTCCAAAGTACTCAATCTTTAAATTAGGTTCCTCAAATCTGCTTGCCCTTAAATATGATAATACTGTGTTGGATCATTTCTATCTATAACTACATTTTTTTTTCCAGCTAAATTAAATATGTAATTCTTTAGGTAAATGTCAAAACCAAGCTCCTGTTTTCTAAGTTGGTCCTAGTTCCACCAAATATCTTTCTATTTTTTCTCTGAAATATTCAGTGCATTTGGGCTTCAGTCCAAATCTCTCTGTTTCCAGAGCACAGCCTTCCAGCCATGGGAACTATGCTCATCTCTTCCTTTTTGGCCCAGAGGATATTTATCTCTTGCAAAACATTGAGAAAGAAATGAGTGATAGAACTACAGGATAACCTTACAGCAAGAAAGCTGTAGGAATCTCCAGATCCATCACAGAAAGGACATAGTAGCCATATTCTAGGAGATAATTAGTCCTGAGAGGAAGGAGGCACCTTAGTGCACTACAACAGAGAAAAATGTGTGAATTGTACACATTGCTCTTCAGAGTTTCCTATTGGATTCCTGTTGGCTTGTTTTCCCGTCTGTGGTTGTTAATGATCCATCTTGTATACAGAGCCAAGCTTTGTACACTTAAACACTTAAACAAGTCCCACCAGGTGACTGGGCGTTCAGTATTGTGGCACTTTGACACTCAGCCCTGCAACACCCAAATTTTCTTCTGCAGAAGTTGTTAGAGACGCAACTGAGATGCCATGGATAGTTTCTAAGTATGCTAATTTAAAATATAAAAAAGATATTATTTTAAACAGGATATTAAGATATATTAAACATAAGGATATTAAGATACTTGAAAGCATCCAGAGGAAGGCAATAAAGCTGATAAAAGGGCTGGAAAGCAAGTCCTGTGAAGAGAGGCTGAGGATGTGTGGTTTTTCTAGTCTGGAGAAAAGGAGGCCAAGAAGCAACTTCGTTGCTCTCTACAACGTCCTGAGGAGGGGAAGCGGGGAGGGAGGTGCTGGTCTCTGCTCCTGGTAACCAACGACAGGATGTGTGGGAATGGCACAAAGCTGCAGCAGAGGAGGTTCAGACTGGTTTTAGGAAAAATTTCTTTACCATGGGGACGGTCAAACACTCGAACAGGCTTCCTAGTGAGGTGGTTGGTGTCCCAGGCCTGTCAATGCTCAAGAGGCATTTGGATAATGCCCATAGAATCATAGAATATTGTGAGTTGGAAGGGACCCACAGGGATCATCGAGTCCAACTCCTGGCTCCACACAGGACCACCCAAAAATCAGACCCTATGTCTGAGAGCATTCATAATATGCTTTAACTTTTGGTTAGTCCTGAAGTGGTCAGGCAGTTGGACTCGATGATCTTTGTAGGTCCCTTCCAACTAGACTGTTCTATTCTGTTCTGTTCTATTCTAAAATTACATCATATATGCTCTGGAGTAAAGCACGTGTGTGGACAGTTACTTGTTTTACTTGTGTTAAATGGTTTATATAGTAGATCATGCAAGACAGGATCCTAAACTTGACTAATAAGATATCCTGCATCATGTATCTGAACTGTACAGATTTACATGCATTTTTCATCATAATCTCCTGTTTTCCCACACAGTTTTTTGAGCCAGACTTTGAACTGACATTTAAAATTTTTATTTAAAATTTCTTTTGAAATGATTGAAACATTCTCTTAGAAACAGGCTGATTTTAGAAGTTCTTTTGAGATGCAGTAGTGGTGTTTGTCACTTTTGAAAAGAAACATGTAGATTCCGAAATTGCTGAAGTGACCTTGAGAAATGAGTTTCAAAAGTGAAGCAAATAATTTTGGGCATTACTAGCTACTGAAGAAAAATAAAGTTCATCAAGTTTAACCTTTCCATCTTTTTCACACTTCTGATCACTATTTATTAGCAGACTCTAGCAAAAAAAGGAAGAGTGTTTCTATTAGGTTGATCAGAGATCTTCTTGAGAGGTCTGAGCTTTGCCTGGAGAAAAACGTTATTCCAAATCATGCAACTGTGTAAACATGGGCATGCAATTAATTTGTCTTGATTGTGTGTGTGGCTCCAGAAATTTTATAGACAGCTGAGCAGTCAGGTTTCTGAGCAGTCATTTGCACATACAATTACACTGACTATGCATACACAAATTCTGAAAATGTGGGGCTTAAAATAGGGGCAGTAAAATAACTTTTCAGGAAGTATCTAAAATGGTCTTGGTTAGACTATTGAAGCCCCTGACAATGAGGAGAGCATCTTTTCTGTTCAGATCTTGCATGAGGTTCTGTCCTTAATAAAAACCGCTTTCCTAGGGTAAAATAGTAGGATAATTATTTCGGCAATCATCCATCCATCCATGGATCTCAAGAAATAGTCTACTGTGAAAAAGCAGGAATTTGAAATGCTTGGAAGGAGAGTGTCTACTCTGATTATTGTCACAAACTGTTCAGCCCTTCTACTTAGTTTTATTGCAATGTCATCTCTCTCCTTATACTTGATAATTTCATAATCCAATGCTTTCATTAAGTGGGGATGTTTTATTTTGTAATTCAGTTGTTTAAACTACTTTATGTCACATACTGTTTATATGTGTAACCAATATCCCTTATTATTTTATGAAAATGAGATTGTATTCTGTGTCTTTCATGTTGTAATGAAGAATCTGCACTTTTCCTTCACAATCCTTTATTCCATCTGAAAACTGTTCGTCCACATGGATTTTCCATATTTAGGTTGTACTAAAATTCTCTGCTTCTCTTCATAAGTACTAACAAATGCAGTCCCAATTGTCTGGTTATCAAACATTTTACATTGTTTTAAAGGTGAGATATATATATGTTTTTTTTTTTAATTTAGAGAGATCTGTACTGAAGTACCTCAGAACTCATCTACATTTTCTTAAGTTAGAGGAGAAAGAAGAGCATGATTTACTTCAAGCTTTGCTTGCAGTCCCGAAGGGAAAGATAACTAAGAGAAGTATCGTAAAAAGTTGACAGTGTAGGTCCTTCAGATGTTCCTTATTGGATCTCTGAACTAATGTCCTTTTGAGAGTGACATGAAAGCACTGGAAACAATGTTGACATGTTGCTTGCTTTTTGTCTTGTGTTCTGGCAATATTTCTCCCCAGTAGCACATTTTGTTCCTGAGAATTTAGACCTGCCATTGATGCTAGTTGAGGACTGCACAATTTTTCACGCAGAAGAGGTTTAGAAAGCAAGAAATGTTACTCCATACACTCTTCCTACAATCAAGAAGATAATCCTAGCATTAGTGAGGAATTAAACACTTCTTCAATGGGAGATAACAGACAATCTAGCAATCTCCAGTAAGGTTTAATAATTATTTTAATATCCTGTCAGTTTACGATCAGGCTGATTCCAAATGAGATGATGATGTTCATTTTGAACATTAATGAAATACCTAGAAGGCTTTTTTTCCTTTCTTATTGCTAATAGAACCAATTTCCTCCAAAACAGCAACTGAAGCATCAAATCTGCCTCAATTCAGTTTGTACGACACAATTTCTCTACTATTGCAATTGCCCTTTGTATTCTCCTAAAACTACTTTGTCTTCAGGTCAGAGCTGGCTGAGCTCTCTAGGGTAATGTGACCTTAGAAGGTGTGTTCAGCATAGCATTCAAGAGAAAAGGGGAGCTCTAACTTGTCGAAAGAGCTGCTGATTTATCAAAAGAAGACTAAGAATTTGAATTACACAAATTAGTGGGTAATTTTTAAATGTTATTATCACTTGGTGTAATTTGATAGTTGTCAGAGATGACAGCTATAGAGAGAGGAAGACATGTTCTACTGTGTTTCTTTTTAAAACTGCTAAGAGATTAAGTTGAACATAGCTCAGATAATCTAGACCTTGCAAACTAAAGCTCCTAGCTTTCAGTAGAATGACTCCTGTGTTTTCAAAAAGGTGAAAAGTCCTTCTTTTTTCTGCTCTTGTTCCAGTTCTGTGTGTGTCCAGTTTCTCCCATATTAAAGGCCTTTTTATTATAAATCAGAGATATCACAGGCTTCTACAGTATGTTTTCACAATTCCCTTTTTATTATAACTTACATTGCATTCTCGGAACTAAAAACATTCTAGCAACAAGAAGATACTAAGATGTTATATGCATTTCTATTAATGGGAAAATTGAAATGCATGGAACAGGGGTAACTGACTTAGACGTGTATAAAAAGGAAAAAAAAAAAAAAAGCTAAAAATCAATCCAGTCACAGAAGTTGTCTTTATTTTTGGCCTCAGTCAAACATATCTGTTTATTTCCCAACCTTGTCAACTTCTAACTTAAATACAATAAGTATAGGAGTTTGTGAAACTGTATTATACAGCTACAGTGCATGAATAGTAAAGTGAAGCAGTGAAAAAGTCAGACAAAAATAACAGCCAAAAGCTACCTCATGCAAAGCTGTATAAAGCAGCAGAGCAAAATGAAGCCCAGTCAAGGCCCCCTCTTTCTACAGAAACTAGTAATTAGAATTTTATTCTGCTAATATCTGGACCCAGTTGGTGTGGATTTGCGGTGTTCTGCTGGCTTTGGTAAAGGCTTTCTGAAGATTTGACAGCAGAAAATGCCACCATCCAAGCATATATCCTGTATGCATTTGTAATGTGAACATTTCAACTTCTGTTTTTTTCCATGGGGATTTAAAGTGGAGTGTGTGAACCAGACATCTGTAATGACACCATAATCAGGCTATGGAGATTAAGCGTATTAATAATGAAATATTGTCCTGGGCATGCTGTCATGTTCTGATATTACTTTAGAAATTTTAGCACACAGAATATGTATTCAAAGAGCAATCACAGAATATGTATTCAAAGAGCAATATTCAACACATATCCTTAAATTAAGGAAAAGCTTAATGGAAAATTCCATGAAAAGCTGAGATGTTACTTAAAAAAAAAAAAAAAAGCTTTCACTTTTATAGATCATCTTCACATGTTGCACGGAGCTAAAGAGCTCTATGAACGTTTGAAGGATCATTAAAATTGTGAGGTCTCCAAAGTAAAATATGGGTGTTACGAGATCTAATATTTTTTCATCTCTGTGTAATAGCACTGTTAAATTTTATATCAGCCTGAAAGTGAATGAAGACTTTCAAATTCAAATATCAGTTTTTCCATCTATCTTGAATGCTGCAGGCATAAGGAAGGGAAGTTGTGTCATGATAGTTAGCCTAGAGGAGTTGATCCAAATTTCCTGAACAATACAAGCTGCATGCACTTGCTGTGAATAAATTAGGACTTAGATACTTTCACGATGAAGACTTTAAAAGGTGGTGTCCCTCCAGCCCTCAATCACCCGTGTCAACTTACTTCTTTCCATGATTGCCATCTTGATAACAAAATATATAGTACTAAATTTTAGTCACATGTAATTGTGCCGATTCCAGAGATATGCTTGTAGACTGATATTGACTACATTGGACTCCTGCTTCCTTTTAACATGTGAATATTAACCTTCTTGGTAGAAAAGTAGACGTAGCAAATGGACATGGGGAACAGTAAGGCTGGAGTTAATTCAGGCTTTATCCTCAAGTGATTCTGTGCGTCTTTCACATGGGATGCACTCAGCTTCCCAGAGGCTCAAGGCTGAAGACTGTGACATAAAATCAGTGACTGTCTGTCCCCATGATTTTATGCAAAGGGAGATGTTGTGCAACTTTTAGGGACCATAGATATGCATGTGGAAAGAACCTGAGGTAAAACTGATATTGCTAAATCCTAACTTCAGTTTGCCCAAGGTCAGATTAAATCTAGAACGGGCAAGTGTAAGCCCACCTAGTGAACTGTAGACAGATCTTGGCAACTTCTGAGATGTTTCAAACTGAAGTTGTAGATGCTAGCACTCTCTCTCAGGGAGGCTCTCAGGTGAATGAATGGCTGCCTACTTTTCATTCTAGGTTAAGTGTTCTTAATGGACTTGATGTGTAATGTTGTGAGGGCTTCAACACAGATTTTCAAAGGTTGTCAATAACATTGGATACGTTGCTTTGTCCTCTCTGCTTGTGAATCCCAACACTGGTGGGGTGCTGCCATGAGGTACACTTCAGGGACCAATTGTGGGCATTTCTTCGAGGTCTGAGCAAGCTTCATTTGCCATGTTGACTGCACCTTCTTGTGGATTTCTGCAGGTCATCTTAAAGGTCTCTGTTTGGCTTCAGTGCATCTTAGCTGAGTGCTGTCAGACACCACGGTGTACAGCACGACCTCAGCAGGGAGTGTAGGAGCTTGTGCCTGGTTCTACCACCTGCTAGCACATTGTTGCATGGCACCACATTTGGTGGGATTTGCCAAGAGCTGGGGTGGGAACCCACAGGGCAGAGGAGCTGCTGACAGAGAACAGCTTGAGGTCTCTCAGAGCAGGAGGAATGAGACCACTGAGCTCCAGTTCTGCCCATCCCCTGCCAGTGCCAATAACAGAGCTGACGAAGCCCTGTGGCCCAGTGTCAGAAAACTGATGTTGCTGAAGCAGTCGCAATAGAGAAAAAGAGGATTATTGACAATATCCAGATTGACACGGGGGAAGGCAGTGATAGGACATCAGATATGCTTTGTTCTAGTTCCTTGTCACTCATCGCATCTGAAATAGAAAGATGGAAATATGGAAATGACTTGGAAGTCATCAGAACGTCAAGTTACAGGGAGGGCCTGCTAAGCCAACTGTGCTAAGAGTCAGTATTTCAGCCATATTGTGCTTTTTTTTTTTTTTTGCCATGCAGAAATTCTTAAATCCTATATATCTATTTTCATGGATTGTATCAGTGAGGTATGCATTCATTCTGCTGGATAAAATGAAAATACAATATAAAATATTAAAAGTGCATTTTAACAAGTAATATTCTACATTCTTTATGCAGGTACAGAAGGCTTGGGATTTAGCATTACTTCAAGAGATGTCCCAATTGGTGGCTCAGCTCCAATTTATGTGAAAAACATCCTTCCAAGAGGTGCAGCTATTCAAGATGGGAGACTAAAAGCTGGAGACCGATTAATTGAGGTGAAGAAGTGTTACATGTTGTTTGTCTGTGTTATTTGGTGTGAGCCCATGGACTACTTCACTTCAAAAGCTCATAATAGTTTATATGATAGGGGGGTAGTGCTACTGAGAATCAAGGCTACTTCCCTCCTGAAGGGAGGATGTCCTCAATGGAATTAAATTTCTCTTAAATTGGCACATAGCAGATGTCTTCCTGCAGATCTAGCTGGAATGACAAAAGGTATTACCACCTGCAGCTCTTCGTTACTGTCCCTTAGCCAATGACACTGGAGGTACAGCTGAGATCTTTGTAACTGCCTCTCTGTGCCCTAATTTCACTTTACTGCAGAATTGAGAAAGTCAGCCTGAATTATTGCTAGAGGACATAGCCTTCTGAAAGCCCTACTGTCATTGCTGAAAGTATTTCAAGGTAACTAAAATGACTTGGGTAGAAGGAGACAGAGAAGCATTTAAGAAGACAGTTACGGCATCTCAACTGTGTGAGCTGTGATCTCTTACGAGGGGAAGGAAGAAGATGGTTTGCTAACTTCTTCTGAGCACCAAACTCCCTTGCTTAACACCGTTAGCTGATTTGCCTTACATTTCCAGAATGTTTCTGAACAGGTCAGTCTGAGAATGCCCTATCTTTCCCAGGCTTCTCCCTTACACAAGTTATTTCAAAAAATCATACAGTGGGAAATTTTCTAGTATGTATTCCATACTTGTGTGTACTGCGTAAGTGGCATGTGGAGACCAAGGGGTCAGATTGCTGAACAAAAGCAAAATAAAGAGTAACTGCCCCTAAGTTATTTGAGAAAAAAATTGTTTCCTACTTTTGGCACAATTTGATGTGGAAGGTATATTTGGAAGACATATATAACACCAAGGCATGTGGAAACAGAACCATCTTTGGATGGCACATTGATTTTTGTCAAAAGATTTTTATGCAAAAATTCATTTAAAAAAATACTGGTAGATGAAACCAGTTTGCTTTAGAGTATACTGTGGAGTATAGTGTTGCTGCCTAAGTGCAGGGAAACATTGCTGTCTTGCTTCTTACGTGTATTCATATGTAAAGAGTGCATGTTTAATTAGTCTGGCATAATTTCTTATGAGTTTTTGAATGAAGGTAAGAAAGATAAGTGTGATAAATGAGAGTAGTGAGGGTGGAGAACAGGAAAAAGAAAATATAAGTAAAGACAGAGAGGAGATTGACTGGAAGAAGGAAATAGCAAAATCAGGAAAACTACTAATACTAATAAATATACGTGTGAAAGAGGAGAAAACAACTATAAAAGAGGTCAGATTAAATACAATTGTTTGATAGAAGAGCTTCAGGTTTTTAGTAGTTCTTTGGCCACTGTTACTATCCAGGTTTGTGAAATATTTCTAAACAAAGGACTGGTGATCTGTTCCTGAAGATCAAGTAAGTATGGTTTGAGTTTATTTAGGTAGTTTAGTTTTATAATTTACTGCAGTTACTATTAAACGGAATCTGTACTGAGCAAATGAGCAGTTTATTTCAATGATTTTTTTTTAATACTGTCCCATGAGAATCAGCTGAATTTTCTGTATGAATTTCTAATATTTTTTCCTATTTCGGAGTCTTATCAATTTCTAATATTTCCTTTGTCACAGGTAAATGGAGTTGATTTAACAGGCAAAACTCAAGAAGAAGTTGTGTCCTTGCTGAGAAGCACCAAGATGGGAGGGACCGTCAGCCTTCTGATTTTTCGACAGGAAGAAACATTCCATCCAAGGGAACTGGTGCGTAAAATAGAGAGAAGCTAAGAGATTTAGATGAATATGAGCAAATGATTTGATCTTGTCACGTGCTAGTAAACATGCATGGTCAGCACTGCATATAAGGAAATGGTATTTTGCTTTATTTAGTCCATTTTACATTACTGTTTTTTATTCCGAGATCCCATATTGGAATTAAATATTTGTTAATAATGTATAAGTGAGAGTTTTACTTTGAGTGAAGATGTTTATTATAGAAGAAGCTATTGGATGAACTTTATTTGAATGCATGTGGACAAGCAGATTATTTCACATCTTTCACATGGACAAATCTAAGTTTGAAAGCTTGCCATTTATCCCACTACTTGCTCACTAAAATATTTCAGTGCATATAATATTATGCCAAAACAGGATATGTAAATACCTTTCTATCATAAAGTGGAAAGAAATAGTAGCCTTTTTTGAATATAAATGCAATCTCTCTATGGAATGGAAACCCTGCAGTTATTAATTTAGCAGAGTAATTCAGAAATGTTTCTGAGGAATTTACATGAAATGGAAATAAAATGATGTTTCATACTGTACCTGTTCCACTTGCATAGTATATACAGATATTTCTCTGATAATTATTCCAGATAATTTCTGTTAGGAAAAGGTAGACTGTGAATGTAGCAGTCTTACTTTGTTCTGTATTCAATTAAACTGCTGAAGTTATTTATTATTTGTATTATCATAGCTATATATAGCTCTAAAAATAAATTATTTGGCTGCATTATCATAAAAAGACAAATATAAGTGACTTTTAGTGTGATGAATAGATTGCTTCATTTTTCTGTTGGATTTGTGTTACTTTGAATGCGAAAAGAATGAATTTTTGTTTGGCCATTTCAAGACATTTAACATCAGTCTTTTACTTTTCAAAACTGCAATTAAACCTAGTAAGTCAAAGTGACAGGGAAGGTTGCAAATGAACCACAATTTTAGCTTAATATTCTTGGAACATGATTTAAGGTACTGATACAGTTAAGTGAAAGTTGTCATAAAATGAGGAGAAATGAACAATTTGAGGTCATATTATGCCCTACGTTATTGCTGGAACTGTGAAAGCAATCTGTTAATAAGTTCCTACAATGTAATTTTCACAGTATTGCTATCTTACATAAAGGTGAATGAAAATGCTTTTTCAGTTTTCCAAATAAACTTAGAAGTAAGAAAAAATCTTAATTTTGTGTATATTATTTCTATATTAAAGCGAGGAAGTTATAAAGTATAATTTAATATGGTATTTTGTTTGAATGTCTTGTGAACAAAGATATGCTCTGAATATGGCAGAGATTTAACCATAATAATACTTGATTTAGTTTTAAAAATAACAGCAAATCAGCCCATTTATGTGAGTTTAACCTCAGTAGCCTCTCTGCTGCTCAGGTGATACTCTCAGCTAGTTTGGCAAACATCAGCATAGGGAAGCCAGATCTCCTCTTGGCTGTGTCAGGTAGGAAGTGGGCTCTGACTATGTAGTCAGAGGGTCAGATCTGGGCTGGGGTACATTTCTACAGCTCCAGTTGAACAAATTGCATTGTGAGGATCTGACGGTATATGTGTGGGATGATCCTCTATTGCATAAGGATTTGTTTGCATTTTGACATGAAGAAATGTTAGGTGTGCTCGGCTGACAGCTGTCAAAGAGCATAAGCAGAATTGCTGGGGAAGATATTGAATTAAAACCCATCATAAGGGCTGTTCTTTCTTCTCTGGTAAGAAATAATCTTAAAAGAAAAAAAAAAATCTTTTTGGCCAGCTCCTCTCATTGACTTTTACCAGCTTTATGTACAAAATAGAAGAAAACTAATACTGGAGGAGGGACGGGAGTGATCTGAAATCATGTCAGTTCATCTTTTTCCCATATAAACCTTCTCTGGCCACCTAGTAACAATTTGTCTTTCCAGCCTTCCTCTATTGCTGTCACATTTTCTACATTTGTATACATTGAATATTATCTTAATGAGATATGTCTCAGAAACTGAATGCATAAAATTGTGTTATTTGATATTATCCATCTCATAAAGTGCAGGACTTGCTGTTCCTTTCTGAGGAGCACTCTGTTAAAAACATTTTGTATTTGCCAACATTTGTACAGATAGTAATCCCAATAAAAGAGGTGTTTAGATTTTATGTTTTGGGCTGTGGCTACATGAATGACTTTTAAAAAGTTATTTATCCTTGTTTTTTTTTATAAGTAAAATGAAGATAATAAACTTTCGGGAGAGTTGTGAAGTTTAATGTCTTTGATGTATATTGCCATTATTGTCTGGAAGAAACCTACAAAAATGTGTAGTTGTATATAAAACTTGTGGGAACGTTAAGCCGAGCCCGTTGAGGTTAGTATGGGATCTTTGCATTGTCAGGTTAAGAGCTGTGTGTGTGATGGAGAATCACCATTCAGTATAGCAGCTTCTATACTGCAGATCATGGTAAAAGTGACTAAAATGTGTACGCAGGGAATAAAATCAAATTGGCAGGAGTCAACTTGTACCAGTGAGACCTAGAAGAACAATTATGCTTCTCCGGAATACCAGGCATTTTATTGCTTCCAGTGTTACCTAATGCCAAACAGCTAATATATTAGGGTTTGTCCACATCAGTGTGAAAGGCAGATTTTCTCTTAAAAATCTCTCCTCGCCCCCATCCTTTATGAAAGGGGTGAGGATTACTATGAATAAGTTTAACTCTCTATACTGTCATTACCTCCCATAACTAAATGTAACTTGCTGTGAAGGATTTCTGTAGAGCTTGCTACTGACTAGGTGAATCCACTGAAGTATTGACTTGGGTTATTTGGCTTTGGAAACAAATTCTCAGTATCAGCAAAGAGAGACTGATTTGCAGTTACTCTCCTGTACCCTACAAGCTAATATGCCCATTGCTACGTATAGGTCCTTTACATGTTCCTGGTAGTTGGCTCCTTCATCTTTTATTATAATTGGTTGTTGGCTGTTGGTTAAAGCTAACTGGATGTTTGTGTTTACACTTTACCACTACATTTTTTGTGCTTAATCATTTTAATCTCCTGCAAGACAGCCCAAAGCAAAAAAGTCCAATAAACCCTAGGTTTTCATTTTGGCACAACAGAATACAGCTGGTTAGCCTGAAAGTGATCATCCAGCCAGCAGCAAGGTGGCTCCTGGGTGTTTAAAGGGGTTTTAAAATGGGTTTAACATGGGCTTGGAAGAGCAATATTCCTTACATGTGCTTCCAGAACTGTTTGGGGGATGCAGAAAGGTTTACCAATGATGTATGTTTGCCTTATGTGCCCTGAGACATAAATGAGGAGTGCAAAGTGCAGGAGCGTGCCATTTCTGGTGGACTGAAATCACCCTGCTGTCTTGGGATACCCAGTTCTGTTATTCTGGTTCATCCAAAGGCACTCTAAAGGGAAGTTGCTCATTAAAATGAGAATGGATGCTTTAAAAATAGGTACTTGTTTAAAATATTTGGAAGAGTTCATCTGGACTGCTGAGGTCATTCTTTGAAGCCTTCAAAGCAGAAGAGAAAGGCCAGGGAGAGCATCCATGAACAAGAACATTCCACCAACCAGGAAATGGTGTGAGCAGTTGTGATCCTTCCTTAGCCAGATAGCCACCTCCCTTGTAACCAGGTAAAGTCAGGTGCACTGGCCTAAGATCACTGGAGGTTATTTTTGTTCACCTCTCATTTGGTGCCAGTTTAGAAAAAATCGGATCAGGGAGCATGGCGAACGCCCTTCATTTGTCCCTTACCACTTCATGTCAGAATTAGACCTCTTTGTTTATCTCCCTGCTAATAGATAGTTTATGTCATATGTAGCTGTGTTCTTATTTATTTTTTTTACTTCCTTTAGAATGCAGAACAAAGCCAGTCACAAATTCCAAAGGAAACGGTAAGAGCTTTGTCTTTTCCATACTGGAAGACTCCCAAATGTTTTTAAATTGATACAGCACTTCTCCATCAAAGTTTCACAGATCCTCCTTTCATGTTATATACTGTAGATGGCTCTCTCTAGCTTAACATTTTAAATGCATTTTTAATGTAATTTCAAATACTGTTTGAATATTATGTACAATTCAATTATTATGTATGTTCAAGAGCTATTTGAAATTACATCTTTTATACACAGCAAAAGGCCTAAAGTTGGAATAATAACAGTAGACTCTAAGTTTGGGTTACTTTTTGAAACCAATTGTTTAAAACGTGATTATATGACCAAAACTTGAGATACAAAACCAGAGAAATTAGGCAGTTTGGATTTAAGTCTGAATTGTTCCCTCGTAGCAAACTACTGGTTTTTAGTTATTTTAAAGAAACTATAGGAAAGTAGTATCAAGTTTAACCCTTTGAAGATTGTAACAGGCTGCACGCGATGTGTCAGTGAGGTTGTGTATTGCTTATATTCCTTATTTTAGTCAGTGGGATAGGGTCAGTCAATACAGAGTATACTAACATGCAAAAATGTTTACTCAAATAAAAGATTTTGTGAAATATTAAAAGAGGATATTTAAATTTTATGTTACCTTAAATGTATATCATATCTGAGTTAAAAACATAATTCAAGAAGCTCCATTCAATCAGGCACCTGTTTCAAAATTAAATAATAAATTAGGTTACAGAGAAATCAAGAGGATTCATGCTGGGATTTGAAAATTGTTAGAAAGGCTGCTGAAAAACAGAAAAATCTATTCTGGATGAATCGGAATGCCTTGCCAGTGACGGCAAGTAGTATCTGAAATTAAATCAAGTTTAGGAAAAGAGATTTAACAGTCATGTTTAGGGCACAATGGTTGACACTATTAATGTTTTAGGCCAATGCGATGTAACTGCTAAAATGGGTGTTTGGATTGAAGGTAGCAATACTCACTTTTAACCTTACATCTTTTGTTGTCCTTATACAGCCCCTAGTCTGAAACTCATCTGCGTAAGGGCTTTGCCAAACTATAGGTGTATCATTGTTTCTGACGTGCCTCACAGTATTTTTTTAGCACATCTCGTCAGTGCATGCATGTTCTTATCTTCATAGTTTCTTACCATGTACTGCTGATATGTGAGGAGATAAAAGCCCAGCATAGCATTTCTGCCTGTAATTGAGTACGACTGAAAATAATTTGTGGGTGCAGTCCGATAAAAGTGTCCTGGTTTTAGGAGTTATATTGAAATTCTGCCCCAAAACCTCATTAAGATTAGGAAGGTTGCCTATAGGGTGTTTGTATAAAGCAAGTGCTCATCTGTTGCAAACGTAATGTTCTGTAACAAATTCCATGGTGAAATACTTTCTCTGCCATTTTTTGAACCAACTTCGTGGCTTGATCTAAGAAAAGTCCAAAAGAAAATAAGGCACTCTCATTTGTTCTCTGTAGATGTGAGCCGTAAATTGCTTGTTAACAAGGGGATTATGCAAGAGCAACAGGGAGCATATGAGTAGGTAGAGATTGCTGAAAAACTGTGCTTGAATCAGCCAGAAAGCCCAAGCAAGCCCTAGAAATAAGGAGGTGAAATGGGAAGCATGTGGAGATGTACAGTGTGGGAATGAAGCTAGAAAGCTGATCAGTACAAAAATGTTTTTTGCATAATGTCTTCTTTTTTTTTTTTTCATTCATTATGGGGTGAGATTTATTTATTTTTTAAATCTGTTTGAAAGCTAAAAACAATAGTGATCAGTAGTAGGAACAGTAAATGTCTTTGAATTTGCCTGCCCCTGGTTGGGAATAAAAGAATGGACTGAATGTGGAAGGTGTCAGTGAATTTTTAAAATATACAATGCTTTTGCACTTACCTCCCTCGTTCCAGTTTTGTTTGCTTTGGATAAGTGTGATACAGATTCTACAGAACTAAATTTCCTCAGCTGCACATTAATAATACATTCACACACGTTTCTTGTTTTGTTTTGTTTTTTAATTTTTAGTTTTAGTTTAAGTTCTNGACTTTCTTTCTTTGATTTCATTACTGGGGCTCTCCAGAGTCCTGTTCTTTTGTTTTTTTTTTTTTTTTTGTTATATCTTTGTGGGGAAATAGAAGAAAAATGCACCTTTGAGATTAAAAATGGAAAAAAAACCTGAAAGTGGAAAGCCTGAATAAAATTTATATGTAGACGCAAGTATATAAGGTCTAATTTATCAGTGCATTATTAACACTCAGGGGTTACATTCATGAAACCGTTCATTTGAAATGGTTTGTAAGTATTTTTAAGTATTGTGGCACTTAAATGAAGTAGTTAGTCTTCATACATATAATAAAAGAAAACCTTGAAAAATAATTTCTTTCTTCATTTATTTTTGGCCTGAAGTCATTGAGAGTGGCTTACTTAACTGCCTGTCCAAGAAAGCATATGACTTTATATTTTGTACAACTTCACAAAATACACGTTCTCATATTCTCATTCATGAACTTCCATAAATGAGGGGGTTTCTTAACACGCTAAGCTTGCAGAATTAAGCTTTGCTCTCCGGTTATCCATAGGAAATGCAAATTGCTAGTGTTTTTTCAGCTCTATCCAGTAAGTGTGCCCTAGTGAAAACAGTACAGATGTTTTTATGTTGTGTTTTGCTGATGAATGCAACAGGCACTCTGTTTACTCCTGATGCATGGAAATCTCCTGTATCATGTTTGAAAGCATTGCTTCACCCAGCCATTAGTTTGTACCATTTGTATAGCTTATGACAAAATGGAACAGATGCACCTATTTCTGAACATGGTGATTATTTGGAATGTAGGAGATGACCGTAATATGAAAACTAGTAATTTATCATTATTACATTTCTGTTTCTAAGTATAATTATCTTGATCTTGTTACAGAGCATTGAAATGAACTGTTAATTATGCTATGTAAAACATCTGCCAATTAATTTTTCCCCCATACTCTTTGAAAGTCAATAGTGTTTCAGTAATATTTTGCTTTTACAATTGTCATTTACTGTTTGTTTTCTGAATTCAAACCAGCAAGTTAACTTTCATGTAAGCATAATGCTAGAAAAATAATAATTATCATGTATGTAAGTATTTTCTGGAGAGTGTTGTCTGTTGGTAAAGAGAGACTCAAAGTTAGGATTCAAACTCCATTTCATGATTGCTGCACTCTGCAGCACGGGAAAGGTTCGGTTTTCTGTTCTCGTTTGTTCTTCTGTCAAATTATTGTAAGTGAGCAGAATGTTATGAATTTTAGTGAGTGCAGGATTTGTAACACTGACACAACAAGAGCGGTTGGTGTGTTGGAACAATATATAAATGTTTAGCAGCCCTTATAGAAATTGCAAATGGGATTGCTTTTTATTTTCCTCTTAACTCCAACATCTGATACTTCTATTATTATCTAAATTTCATTTTGCTCACCATGTTTTTTCAGAATCCAAGGATAATGTTATAGCTAAACCTCTCAGTGTGTTTGGATTGAATTGCTGCTCTTGCCATAGACTTTTCTGTGTGATTTTGAGTAAATTAGCTATTCTTTTTATGCAAGAATTCAACACCTATAGGAATGGGGTGATAATGCTGCCTTGGTCAGAGGCATTTTGTAATAACTAATGCATGATCATTTTTGTACACTTTTTATATACCAATCTTTTGTATATGAGAATGCCTAGAAATGCCTAGAAAAACAAAATTTATATTGATTAATGGATGGAAAATTCTTGGATATTAGTCTTGGGGGAAGGATGCACTATCAGTGCTGAGCTTTAAGATGGTGGTGTTCTGAGTGTGTTTTTGTTTTGTTTTGTTTTG
>VXAL01006623.1:144562-176695 GCA_013399475.1 Chauna torquata | reverse complement strand
TTGATTGTTTGCTTTTGGTGAAAAACTATTTGTATTACTTCAAGATATGTATATGTATCCATAGCTATTTTTCAAAAGCTCTAAGTTAAGTTCCCATCACTTCATATTTAGGCATTTGCTTAGAACTTCAGCTTGTATAGCAGCTTTGTATCATTTAGTAAATGTAGCACTTCTTCACACAGAACCATCTTTGGGAAACAACTGAGAGTTTCATCAATTTCCATAGCTGCAATAGGTGATCCAAACATCTAAAAATTGCAGATTGCACATTCACTCATACTAGCCAACACCAACAGCCGGTCTTGATATCATTAGATACAGAATGATTTTATCAGCTGAGGAGATGTTTGGATGTTCATGGAGCTGATGCTGCTGTTTCCTCCATGATGTTTAGGAATACTGCAAATAACTGGTGCTGCTTGTTTTTATACCTTTTTTATTGTAGTAGTGTGAGACAGAAGGGTGATTATAATGTATTCAAAGTGCTATTTTGAACGATTTCAGATTCTGTTTTTCATAAAGTTGTTACATAAGAAACAGATCAATTGAAAGAAAGAGCAAATGTGTAATCTTCAAGATAATGTTCTATTTAGAGTCTTTTACCATAGGAGGTACTCTATTATTGAATAGCTTGTTCTGGGGGCATTAATGAGCTGAACTGAGACATAATTTGTAGTGAATAATTAATACAACAGTTGACTGACTGTGTTTATGAATGCTCTTTGAATAGTTTGAATTTCCTGGAATGTTCAAGGATAATCCACAAAAAACTTCTGTGTAACGCTGTGCTTGGGATTGTCCCTCCAGTTCGTAGCTTTGTCTCTGTCATCCCCAGGTGATTTAGCTGGGCTGCAGTGTGACTGTGGTGCAAAGTAGGATGCACCCAAGCAGTCTCACTTTCTTCTAGTGAAATGCAGCTTTAGACATTTTCTCAAAGCTTAGATTTATAAAACATAGATTTATGCTGGACAGTTTCATGCCAGTTTCGTGCAAGCCAATGTAAGTGTCCCTGCACTGAGGTTCTGTGACAGGTTTCCTCAGTGCCGCTTCTACAGAGTCATCCTGAAGCCCCACTGGTGTGCACATTGTTATTTACTGTTATTATACTATTTCCTACGTGCCTGCCTCAAGTTATTTTGGATAATGAGAAATTGATTGTATAAGGTATTTACAATTCAAACAACAGGTATAGGATGTGAGACTGAAAGGGGCCCTGAGGTCCTTTAGTTGGTCATCTCCTAGCACCGGCAAAGAGGTCACAGGTTTTTCCAAACGCTTGGCTTAACTTGGGTGAGTGCAAAGTTCATGTTGTTGCTTAAAATTCCTGGTTAAACCTCTGAAAACTCATTGATTATATGCAAAGCTTGTTTTACAGCACTGTTGGCTTTAGATGCTTGATTAATTCTTCCTTGCTATTAAATCCTGGGAAAACAGTGAGATGAACTGGTTTGCCACGGTTGCCTGAAAGTCTGTAGCAGAAGTAGGAGTGAGAGGTAGGGCACTCCCAGTGCACGATACCTGCATCACCTCATGTGGAACCAGCTTCTTGGCATGGACTTCTAGAAAGGCGTTATGTCGCTTTCAACTTTGTTATTCTGTCTGGCATTCCCAGACACTCTATATCTGTTTCTTTAGTCTTTCTGGTCTTGTACAGCTAATAGGCCAATGACAGAAGAACAAACATTTTTGAGGAGCTGTGTCATTACTGTGTTGGGTATTGAGGTTTTTCTGGAACAAGGGATAGTGCAGAGAACTATAGCTTTATAGCCTTCTTTGGCAGAGCAGACACCTGCTGTGTATCTAATCCCTTGGTTTTCATTTCTCTAGGATAAGCATCTGTAAAAAAAAAAAGAAAAAGAAAAGAGGTTAGCATTACAATTGCATATTTGTTTCAGAGCATACAGTAGGAGTGTAAAGTTTGAGTAGGAACAACGATTTGGAGTGGGGTGAGCATACAGTAGGAGTGTAAAGTTTGAGTAGGAACAACGATTTGGAGTGGGGTATGTTGGCCTTAATAAATGATAGTCATTATGGTAACTGCAACGGACTATTATTACCTGTGTGAAATTCTGAAACATATAATGAACAAAATATTTTTAGCGGTCTGATCGGTTGATTTTAAACATAGAATTTCGACTGCCTGAAACAGTTCCTACAATACCCCAGATCAGAACGTTAGCATTAAGAAGAATAATGTTGGCGTAGACAAGCAATGGCGTTCTTATATAGATAAATAACAAACATGTGGATATACTTAAACATGGGCTTTTGCAAAGCTTTGATTTTCATACTAAATGAAAATCACATGCTAGAATTTTTTGTGCTTTGGAAAAAAATTAATTTTTTTCCTAAGCCATTTTTAATCCATCAAAAGCATTAAACTGAAGACCTTTTTGAATATGGAACATGTTTTTTGATACTAAATTAAATCCTTAAAATGGACGTAACTGGAGAAATAACAGGCCTATTTTGCAGTGTTCTCATGAGCTAGCATTTCTGTGTGTAAAGACATTCCAAAGTTAATCCATGTATAATATGCAAAAAATTTTTACTTGATGGGATTAAAATTAAAGCAGACCACATTTCCTATAAAATCTTAGAATTCAAATGTAGTTTTTGATATTTAGCAGCTGCTGTTTGATTTGAACAAGAGTGCTGTATTTGCCAGATGTGACATATTCACTTAGCTAATATGAGTAATGAGTCTCAATGTATACGTGCAAATAAGATTCATTAGTTTTTATCTAACGTATGGTAGATATTAAAATACTTAGCCTACGAAAAGCTAGAAAACAAAGCAGGCATAAGAATTTTAGTTGTTTAGTTGTCTTATACCCTATATTATTTGATAAACTGGGTAAGTAGACACTTTAGGCTCTTATAACCTGTAATACAACTCATGATTTTTTGATTAAAAAAAAAGAAAGTTAAAAGACCTTGTAGTATTTCAGGAGGAAACTCGAATGGAAACATGTGATGTGCATGTTGCTGTCCGATCAGGAGGCAGGCTTTTCTCTGCCGGAGGTCCAGTTTTAAATCTGAATGAGCTGCTCTTGTTATATTTATCTTCAGTGCCTAGCCACACCAGGCTGCATCAGCTCTCAGTTATTCCTCCTCAGGAGAGGCCTCAACTGAAGTTAGAGAGGTGTGTTACAGGCCACCTACATTGCTCTGTTTTCAGGACCTCCAGCAGTAATACATCTACATTTTTAAGAGTACCAAACATCACCCCCACAAAACAGTTGTTGACTAATGAAGCTGTTGTTTTGCTTCCTTAAAGCTGCTCAATGTAAATGTTCTATGTTTGTATATGTGATGACATATGATAAAAGTGAGTGTCCTCATGTTTCGGTATATCTCAGTTTAGAAGGTTGCTTGATATGACAGCAAGGTCACCTACCTAACTTGAAGGACAAAGCAATGAGGGCCATCTCTGATGTCAAGAATGTCTTTGCACAATACCTAGTTGACATCTCCTTTCTCCTGCGTATATCACACACGTTTCAAAATAAGAATTCTGTTCTGTTACAATAATTTTGAGACAAATTTTATTGACTTCCTAATGTATAGGAGCTATGATTTCATAGTATTACAGGTACAGTTTGAGAAAGGAATAAAAAATAGTATTAAAATCCTCTAAAGATTGAAAATATCCTGGAAAAGGCTGTGACTTCAGACTGGTTCCCCACTGTTGGAACCAAATGAGTCAATCTGTGGTTTTGCATATTCTGTTCCTTTTACTTTAGCCTTTAGCCTACATTTCTTAGACCTGGGGGGCTCTTGGAAATCCATGGAACTTCAATCTTACCCTTGAAGAACTTGGGATTTTCAGTCCAGACAAGTTCAAAAATGACAAACTCGTGAGGCATAAGGTGGATAGGCTAACAAAACAGTAATTAAACAGAGACTAATAGGCTTAGGGCTGTAATGTGAGAAGACTGGACACAGAAAGATTTAGGGCTGGTAAAACGAATAGTGTTGATGGGGTCGTTAGAGGCATTAGGTGGGGTTTGTGCTACAGTTACTTAATCTACCACATGAATATAATCATTATATAAGAAGAGTGTGTTTGTATGTATACAGCCATATATGTGTTTATACAGGAGCCCTGTAAATGTTTCCATTTGTGTTGTATACATAACTTGGAAATATAGTTACCCTTTAAGTGTGGGATGCTGAGCTATATTTTTTGCCTCTGTGAAAGAAAACAGCACTGCATTGGATTTTTGCTTAGAGTCCCATGATTAACTTATTTCTTTTCTCTACACATAATCACAAAGCGACTCACAGACAAGTTTCAGTGGCTTAATAGCTGCTGAGAAGACAGCATGTCTAAGCTTGCAAGAGAATGAACTTCTCTGTAGAGAATTCAGCTGGATTTGTAGCTGCAGCAAGCCACTTTGAAAACCTGTCCCAGATTGACTGAAAATTGTTTCCCCTGTTAGATGGGAGGAGGTTTTTCTTTTTTGTTAGGTTTCTTTTTTCACCCATCTCATGCTGCTTATTCACCAGGTGAACCCTGATGAGATTTTATAAAGGGAAGAAGTCCTAGGCAAGAAATTTCTTTGTAGTATTTAAAACATAAAAGGATAACTAGGAGGTGCTGTTACTATACACGATGAAATAGGCTTGTGGTACTGTTAGTGTCAAGGTCCATTTTAATGTCATTTATAAAATTATATCAGGTTTTATAATGAGATCAGAAACTGATCTTATGTAAAAGAGAGAAATAATTTCCCCCTTTTTATCTCCTTTTTTTTTTAAATCTTCACATATATCTAAACACTGCCATGAGTTTGCTCTAGTCAGCAAGTTTATCTTTGAATTTGTGATATATTTACATTGTATTTAAAAAGTGGAAAACTTATCTCAAATGTCATTTAGCATAAATTGGTGCTAAGATGAATTTGAAGCAAAAAAAAAGTCACCTACATATATTATCACAAATCAAATTTTTATTACAAATTACATACTTGAGCAGCTTCATTCATCCAGCTGAAGTCATTTCAGATGACCTTTTCCTCAGCAGACTCTGTTTGAACAGAATATTGTCCTGCCGTTAATTGTTTTGGACGTAGTATGTGAAAAATCTTAAGGGAGTTGAATTTTGTTGTTTAGGGTTCACAGTACCTAAATTTGCTTGCATGTTTACTGCTCGTCTGTCAAAGTATATGAAGCAATAAATTTCTCCCACAGATCAACTAATCATGAAAATAGTGTTCAGGTGTTTGATTGACATAGTGAAGCTGTTAATTTAGAGTATATCAAGATCAAATGGAAGTTATTGCAATTAGGAAGTGATTGTGTTCTCAGTTTAAATTTTTAAATGCTGCATTTTAGATTTCTGTGCATTTTTATGCTGTTTCATGGATGTATTAGGGAATTTCTATGGTTTGTTACAGTTAGATTCTTAATACTCAGTACAACGTTGATGTAAGCTTTACTCTTTAGAGTGGTTGATATTTAATTTATTGGAGAGAGTCAATGTACGTTTGGTGTTTCTATACTATAAAATGCTTAGGCTAACAAAAGATTCATCCAATCTTAATATACTTTCTCTTTTTTGTTTTTTTTTTTAAACAACTTCGGTTCAAAATATCAAGGTATCAGGCTAAAATCTTTCTGCTCATTTCTCTGAAAATGGCTCCTTTTTGTCACACTTAAAGGTTCATGATCAATATATAGTTCTGTTCCATGCTTTGTATGAAATATAATTTGTGTTCAATATTTTATGTATAGCTAGACCTTCTTTGGTACCATGATGCGGTGCAAACTTTAGAGTCTGTACTTTCATATCTGTAGTGCTTGAATCTTAATGGTTCAGTTCTTGAATGTCACATTTTTCTTGTAAGTGTTTCTAGAAGAAGTTGTAGGGACATGAAAAAGAAATGTTCATTCTCTCTCTTGCTTTCTCTTTCAAAAATCTACATTTAAGCATATGATACCAACAGATGATGCAAAAATTATAGAGAGCAAAAAGCTTCTTGCGTCCCCAAAACTGCAGATACAGGTATGGTGGGGAAATAAGATGGCTTAGTTGAAAAAAGCTGTGGATACCCAGTAAAGCCCCTAAGTAATCTAGCATTAGCCCAGTAATGGTCATTTATTCTTTGGATGAGTCGAGCAATTTTCTCATGGCTTCAGTACCTGCATTCCCATGAAGAGTCTGCTTGTTTCTCTCTTTTTTTTTTCACGTACACAATCTACTCTTTCACATGCAGCTCTAAGTAGTAGTTTGTTCCAAGTCTAGGCCTTAAGTTTCATCTCCACACTCAGGTGTCTGTAGCTCTGTATTAGTTTGTTTCCTTATTTAAGTCTGTGGAAAATAAGCAAGCAGAAGAATCACATCAGGGATAGCGCTGAGCTGATAATGCAGCTTGTTGGTCTTTGTGAAGAGAAGACGCGTAGAGACCGTTAGCCAAGTCCCTGGGGATGCTGGCTGAGACAGTCTCTTCAGACAACCCTTTGGCATGTAGAAATACACCCAACGGACTGTGTGGAGAAGCCGTTTAATTCCCTTCACTGGAAAGGAGATCGCAATGGCTGAAGTGCTTGCATATTTTTTAGAACATTAGAAAATACTGGGGACAGGGGGGATTGGTTCTAAATTTATTATAACAATAGTAAAGACAAATCCGATAAGCTTATGTGCTTGTTTGGATTACCCATACATCCTGCCTTGGCTTTATCTCCCTTTTGGCTCGCTAGCTTTTATTCCTACTATTACTTATTAAGGTAACATGCTTCTGTCTTGGATTGCTTTATTCTGCAGCTACCAGACGAAAGGTGCATCTCAGGTGTATCCTGTAGCTAGTGCTTTTGTGACCCAAACAGGAAAATTAGGGTTGTAATTTTGCCAAAATCTGGGAAATTTTTTTTTAGATCTAGTATTTTTTCCATGGATACATTTCCGTTCCTGACAGCTAGCACCAATAATGCTGATTTGCATGGCCAAGAGTTGTGTTTGAATAATGGGATTCATAAGCAAGTCAACCTGGCTATGGCACTTGGAGGGGAGATGTTAATTCTTTTATTCAATTGATGAAGTATTATGCTTTGTTATAACCAAAAAATGGTTATACGTGCGTGTCTAATGCAAGGGAACAGGCTGGTGAACACATTAAGGCTCATGCTTTTAACCAAACAGGAAAAGACAGAGCTCCTGTTTTTCTTCCCTTGGCTGTTCCAGTGCTCTCAGCAATCTGACTTCCTTCCCATATGACATTTTCACATCGCATTTCTAGGTCAATGGTGAAAAACTAGCATGCTTGTGCCCAAATTGATAATCTCGGTCTGCTGTAGTCCGCATGGCTTTCACATCCATCTTTGCAGTAGTCTGTGTTTGGATTTCAGAAGAGCCTGTCAGCTTTGCATTTCCTCAGGTCTTAAGAAACAGAGATTGCTTAGCAGGCAGAAGTCAGTTTGTGATGTGTCCTGCCCTGCTGCAGGTGTCTGGGAGTAGAGAGAAATAGGAGGAGTGAGGTTTGCAAAGAGATGGAAGTGACATGGGAAAAGTAGGTATAAAATCAGAGTCAGTAGGGGAGGTGATCTTAGCAAATCTTATTTGCTGAGATTATGAAAAAATTGGCCAGATTAATTCTTCCAGAGAAGAACTGCTGACTATTGGACATTAATGTGCATGTTCTGGTGGCCCTTGTCTTACTGTTGCTCGTTCACATGGGTGAGAAAAAAACAGCACACTTGGGCTCACCAGTATCTTTCCTGAGCACTGTGCCCACGCCTGCTGCCTCCACAAGTGCCACCGCTCTGTTAGGGCATCCCAGGGACCCCGCTCCCAGCCTGGTCCGCAGCACTTGCCGGGCCCCCCCAAGCTCTGGGGGAGGCGAAGCGAGAAGATGCTCACCTGCCCTTGCACGGCTTTTGGTTGCATGGGCAGTGTCACTGAGCAGCTCCTTGCCAGGGGCACTGGCTGGGCTGGGACTATAATGCCAGGTGTTCAAAACCTGTGATTGTCCCAGCCAAGCTAAAACTGAGTGTGGAGGGCAGCGAGGAACCAAAGATGTGGGTAGGAACACAGAGGACAAGGGAAGAGCCAGGGAAGATGGGAAAATTGGCACTCTGAACTGGATTCAATGCTAAGCCTGGCAATAGCAGAGATGTACTCTTTCAGATTTCAGCTGTGTAATTTTCTATTTTTCCTAAGACAGCTAGTTTTAAACAAAATAAGGTGAATGAGTAATTTTTGAATTTAATT
Organism: Chauna torquata; assembly: GCA_013399475.1. Classification (NCBI taxonomy): domain Eukaryota; kingdom Metazoa; phylum Chordata; class Aves; order Anseriformes; family Anhimidae; genus Chauna; species Chauna torquata. The sequence continues at coordinate 168,480 of VXAL01006623.1, read as the reverse complement.
TTCTTGCATGTAGTTTCTCCTCATGACTTGCAAAGATACCACGGATGATGATGATATTTTAAAAGTTCTGTAGGTTTTCAAATCAGAAAATATTTCTGATACAGCTTTTTTTGGCGAATAGGATAGCTTCTGTGTGAGTTGGTATTAATAGCACATTCAGTAATGACACACAATTCAATTATTTTACCAGACAGAGAAGCACTTAGACACAAACATAAGATATTTCTGAATCTAGATGTCACCTGGAGGTGATTGAAAATGCAGTATTTGTGCATGTTTCTTCAAATGATTACTGTGGAAAATATTGTGGCATTGTAGTTAAAAGCATTTTTTTTAATGCTAATAGCTGTGGAAGGAAGAGAATTCCCAAAGAGAAATGCTCTTCTATAATCCCATGTTAATCTTCCTGACAGAAAGCAGAGGAAGAGGAGCTTGTTCTCACACCTGATGGCACCAGGGAATTCCTGACATTTGAAGTTCCACTTAATGACTCTGGATCAGCCGGACTTGGTGTGAGTGTCAAAGGGAATCGGTCAAAAGAAAACCATGCCGATTTAGGAATCTTCGTCAAGTCCATTATTAATGGTGGAGCAGCATCCAAGGTAAGAGGGAGCATCTGTGTGCCTTTGTCTTCCTGTGTTTTCCATCATTAGGCTGTTTTGAAAATAACCACAGGTTCAAGAGGAATGAGATTGCTCTGTAACTAGCATTTTTGATTTATACCATCCGAGGTAACGTTTAGATTTCTACATAAACTAACGTTTATGTATGTGATGATTTAAACAACCTTTACAGATTCTCAGGAAGGGCACAAGCAATCTCTGGTACAGTTCAGTTAGTATGTTCTTTGTGCAAACAGATTATGATAATAGCTTTAAGTGCAAGTCTGTAAATGATTGGAATAGACATTTCCTACAATGCTTCAATAGAAGCTATTACACTAGTGTTCACTTGGCTATAAACTATTAGGACTAAATATAGTTGTTTGATTACTTTTCTTTTCTTGTTTTCCTTTTTTTCCCCTCTCTCCAGCAGACTACACTTCTTTCATTGTGTGTTTCGTTTAACTGGCTATAACCTTTCCTTTTCTAGGATGGCAGGCTTCGAGTGAACGATCAGCTAATAGCGGTAAATGGAGAATCATTATTGGGCAAAACAAATCAAGATGCTATGGAAACCTTAAGAAGGTCCATGTCCACTGAAGGAAACAAACGAGGAATGATTCAGCTTATTGTGGCAAGGCGAATAAGTAAATGCAATGAGGTAATACACTTTTGATATTGGGATTGGGAGTTTTAACTTCTAAGGTATTTGTGTTTATAGGAGATGTCGTGTTTCCTCTGAGACTAGGAAAATAATATATGATGAGCTAAAGAAAGAGAGAATTACAAAATGATCTGAATTTCAGTGTTAGACATGCTAACCTTATTACTGGATCAATAAGGTTTTTCTTTTGAGTATTTTCATCAATGAATAACAGGAAACAGTGAATAAAACTATATTGATTTTGTAACTGGATCCCACTGCTTATGTAATTTTTGTTCTTTGGAGTTTTTTATGTAGGTCTATTGAATCTTTCATCTATAGGCTCAATGTTAACTGACTTGCTTCTTTGTCGCTTTCAATTTTTTTGAGTAATAGAGTAGAGCTCATACATTTCATTACTATATTCTATCTAAGCAATTAAAAGTTCCGTGTAAAGATTCTATAAAACTTGATGGAAATAATTCTGTTATTTCTGATTTTCAATATGTTGTGTCTTGGCCTTCGTTGCAAGGAAGTATGAAATACTGAATTCAGGGCTAAGTGGTGATTCTTTTTCTGATATTGTTTGCAGCTTCTGTCTTCTCCAGTGCTGTGTTAATGTGTCAATGTTTTGGAATGTTTTCATAATTTGTAATAGTTTATCTTCTAGATTAATGTAAATAATGCTATCTAGTAGAAATATGTAGACACATGATACTGAGAAGGACTGCAGATGCTCTCTGGAGGACTGAGTTAGACTTCAAAATAATTTTGACGCACTGGGGAAATGCACTGAGTTAAATAGGGTGCAGTTGAATGGGAGGTCAGGGAGGCCTCTGTTCTTAAGACACCTGAAAGTCATTCTTTCACTCTTGCTGACACCATTAAGGTCTTATCTGGAATATCTTTTTCTTGAGCATCGTGCTTCAGAAATGATGTGCACAAATTGGTTTAGTACTGCTAATCCTGCCTAGGGGGAAAGGGCATGGTTTATTTTTTAATGCATAAAATTGATTTTAAAAAATTCCAGTTCACATCTCCTTATAAAATCTTGTTTGAAAAAGACACTAGTCTCTCTAACAGTATTAAGCTCTTCCTGACTGACTGCTTATACACAGCTTTAATACATATGCACACACTGTCGGAAAGCCAGCTTGTATACATGTGGTTTCTCACCTAATATTGAAAGAATTCCGACCTTTTAATATTTGGTAATGTCCTGTTTTAGCAAGAATTCTGAACTTGGACTCTAGAGAGTGCAGACTCTCCTTTGGAGACTGTTTCTTATTCCTACCCAATTTCAGGTGTATTTTGTATGTTTCTACAGAGGATGAAATATTTTAGGCTGTTTCTGTGTTTATTTTATTTTATTCTTTTTTTTCAGAAAGGATATGGAAGCTGTTCGCTCTTCTCTTAAATGAAAGTTTTCTAGAACACATGTATCAAAACAGTGTTTGTATACATAATGGAGCAAATCCAGCAATGATGAACCAGAGACATTGCTCCTTAAGTCCGTTAGAATTAGTGCTCATTCACATTAAGAATAGTTTGTTGCCTTACATCTGTTTGACATTTACTAACTTATTTTGCAGAAATCGCATGGCAAAAGTGGCACAGCCCAATCTACAGTATATGTGTTCCAAGATGAAAGAAGTGATGTTAGAACCAGATCTAGATACACTGGATCTGTATCAGGAACAGGGTGGGAAGCTGTGTCTGTCTGGGCCTACTTTACTGTTTTTTATGCATTTCCTAACACCTTAATAAGCTAGTGAGATGAGATATAATGATTTGGGGAAGTGGTGATATGCAGTTATTGGTACAGTGATCATCACGAAATAATTTTTTGGCAACAATTTTTTCTCAGGAATTCTTGCTGTCATCACATTCAGCCAAAAGAAATATGGTGTCAATACTATTTGCATATTTTAATATGATGAAAGCATAAGTTGCATGGACATAAAACTACTTACCTGCTGAGCTGGCAGTAGTCAAGCTAGTTTTCTGAAAGTCTTGCAATGCCCAGACTTCAATGAAATGAAAAACGAGATTTTTTTTCTTGCAATTTGTCAGTTAAACCTTAGTTCCTTGTTCAGGAATTGCAAGGATTTAAACTTTAGATATTATTGTTCTGTTACAATATTGATAAACTGCGGTATTATTATTTATGCATATTACATGAATACCACATACGAGTATGGTATTCAGGCAGTTCAGCCCCCAAGTAATGAACGTGTGGACTGAGGCCCAGCTGGAGAGCAGCACTGCATGACTGAGCCTTGCAGTGATGGTCACGTTCCCACAGAGCACCAGATATTGACCACGTCTGGCAGCCGTAGCTAAATTATGCTTAATTCAGCAATTAAGATTTCTTAGACACACTGGTACATAATGCGTCCCCTTAGAATATTCCTGTAACTGCTACCAGATTAGTATACAGTCTCAGCAAAGATTTCTGGTATTAGAACTAAAAATATGTGACATCTGACTGGCAGCAAATTCAGGAGCTTGCAGATTAGAAGTAAAAGCATCATAAGGCCACACCTTATCATGCATTTTACCAGCTTGTTCCTCAGAAATGAGTTTTTACTGTTTTTTCTCAAAGACAAAACAAAATGTTTACCTTTTGACAACTCTTAATTTTCCCTGATATTTCATATGCTTTTGCCTCTCTTCTGGTTCTCCAAAAGTGTCACCATAAAATAAGAACAACAAAGATCCTGTTCAATTGATTCCTTTCCTGTGTTGATTCAGGGCTGTATGTGCCCACTTGATTGACAAAAAAAAAAATAGGTTATGCTCTTGTTAGTCTTTCAGAACCACAGTTAAGTGGAATGGAGCCCAATTATATTCCCTTTAGTGCATCGTCAACAGAATTGTTTATTCCATTCCATTCCAGCAACACGGTCAATCCCTCACCACAACCCATGGTCAGGCCTCTGCTTCCTGGAATTCCTTGCCTTGCCACGGAGCAGCCTTAAGTGTCTCCAAAGGGGAATTTAGCCTGTGGAATCTGTACAAGGGGTGATAATGCCAATGCAAAAAAGAATTATGCTCAGCGTCTGGACAATAAAAACATCTGCTGTCTGGCTGTTAAAAAACAGCAGCAGAAAAAAAAGAGAATGCTCTGCTTGCCTTTTTTTTTTACCCCCTCTGGCTTCAAGTCCAGTAATTCTTTCATATTTGCAAAATCAAACCGAGTTCTTTTGAGACAGATCGGCAACTTATCTTTTCAGAAAAATAGAGTTTGAGCTGGATTTTAAGAAAGTAGTATGAATACTGTTCTTTTAATATTCATTTTCATAACCAACCCTAAGCATTGTGTGAGGGAGAGAATTGGTTTGACAGTACCATTCCTTTGTGTTTCTGTTCAGACCAGAATTTTCATGGGCTTGTGATCCCTTTTGTATTTTGGTTCTCCTCTAGAGTAGAGGATGGCTCAGTCCCTAGGTGTTGGTTTAGAAAGGCAGTGACAGTCGCCTCCCTTCCGCTGCAGAGGAGCTGTTTTTTTGTCAAAAAGTAGTCCTGGGCTTCCATAATTTACTTAGCTTGAGCATGAAACTGTTTCAAAACATAGTGAAGTCACCTCTAATACTCCTTTTCTGTGACAGCATTATTCTCATGCAGCTTCACCAGGTCTCATGTTATAGACTAAGCTTCCAGAGCAATTATAGTAACAGTAAAAGCATACATAAACACCATAAGAGTGTTATCTTGTCTTCAGAGAGGTAGTGAGGAGATCATTTACATCATCAGTTCTGACATAACTGTAAACTCAAAAGAGACCACAAACTTCCCGGAAGGTAAAAAGCAGTTTTATGCTGTTGTGGTTTTACTGAACTGAAGGGCTACCTGTCAAAAGAATTTTCATTGGCTCACCAGGAGACAGAGTATAAACCATACAGATTTTCAGGAGAATTATCTTGTAGTAAATATTGAGGAAAGCATGGAGCAAGTGGTAGTTATGAATGAACTTCAGGCCAAGGCTGTGTATTAGAGTTTTTCTCCTGTTTGCATTGCATCTACGTAGAGTACAGTAGTATAGTTAACTCTGTAACTGCACTATTATAAATCTTGCAAAGCTTTGTTTAATATCTCAGCCACTCCAGACCAAATCACACAGTGAGTATGTGATGGATGTTGTTAGATTAGCGTAACAAAAACATTTCTCTAACATTTAGCTTGGGATTTGGATATATCTAAGGTTCTGCCCACCCCCCTTCAAAAGAGTTAAATATGCTGCTCAAATCTATGTTTACAACTTTCAGCCTTGCCCTCTGTGATTAGCATTGCGTGTTGACTCTTCAACTTTCCTATATAAGCAGAGAGGCTTTAAGTTATACTTCCAAAGTTGTGCAAACAGTGGCAAAACCAGGAAGAATAACAATAGTATTGACATGATAATCACATATGGCCAGTATGTAACAGGTCAGTTTTCACAGGATGTGGCCATTAGGTTTTTGGATCTTTAACTCAGGGTTGACTTTTTTTTAATTAATGAGAGCCTAAGATTTAAGGAGAAATACTGGAGCCTCCTTGCCGTGTGTTCAGTTAATTAGTGATATTATTATGATTAGCCTGTATGGGCAAACAGCTGCTGGCTGTATCACCATAATGCATACACAGCGCTTAGGCACGACTGTCAGCCGGATCAGTGCAGCTGGTGGCAGTATGTGCTGATTCAAGAAAATAAAGGTAATTGTTACTTTTGGAATCCTGCTCTTTTCAGTCCTGCAACCTGGACAGCTTACAGGCACAGATTGCTTGTCTGCACTCTGTTCCTGTCACACGCAGTCAGCACTTGTCTGCCATTAAGAGAGAGCACATCACCATTTTCCTCAAAATGAGAGATTTCAAGGATTTTTCTTGTCTATCTCACTTTTTTTTTGACAGAATTAATGTCTTGCCAAACCTGCCTGAAAAAAAAGATTTGCAAATGACTTGCAGATCCCCAAATTTCTTTCTGCGTGTCTGTTCATCTTTGCTCCAGTTGCTGAGTTGAAAACAAAGCATACCATAAAGTGGAGAAAGTCAGGAATCCAGACCATATAAGAACCTTATCAACTGTTTAAGTAACTTGACTAGTAGATCAGTGAGAGAGACTGTTCGAGTGAGTGGTTTCATAATAAAAGAAAGGAAACAAGCGAACATCTATTTTTTCCTGTATCTGGGGAAGTATAAAACATTCAGCATCATTTTTCCCTTGATGATTACTTACTCTGAAATTGATGTGCTATGTTTGTTTGTTTGTTTCTTTTTCCTCACTAGATTAGTTTTGTGAAGTCCTTCTGGAGTTCATATAACTATCAAAAAGACTTTAGTGTCTTTCTCCAAACACCGATTTCACTGTTCAGTCCCTTCTCCAGGTCATTGATAAAGCTGCTCAACAGCCTAAGCTGTTTCCAACCCTGATCCCTGGGGAAACCTACAGCTGACTTTTCTCCATCCTGAAGACTGATTTGTGTTTCCTATCCTTTAGCCAGATTTTGATCCAGAAAATGAAAACCTAGTCCAGTCCCATGAAAAATTAGTTTTTTAAATCCTTTGATATGAAGCTTTGGGAAAGGCTTTTTGAAAATGCAAATGTTATGTCTGTTTTATTGCCTGAGAGAGCTTGGAGAACTTACCGGCATCTTTGTGCAACTTCAGAATGTCAGTGAAGCAGGATTTCCTCTGACAGAGCAGTGCTGCCTCCCCACAGACCTGCATCTGTCATGCTGAGTGATCTTACTCTTTATTGTAGATCCCACCATTTCATCCAGAAGGTCAGACTCCTGGGTCTGTAGCTGCCAAGATCCCCTCTAGATATATAGGCAACCACCAGTCCTGAGGCACCATGGCCATTCATAATAGTGTATTGAACATTTTGGCCAGCAGTTATGCAATTAAACATTTGCGTTCCTTCAGGGCTCGTGGGAGGATGCCATCTGACCTGGGTGACGTGTTAACTTCTCACCTGTCCATTTGGTCTAACGCTTCCTTTGTGTTTTCTTCTGGCTGGTCTTACTTCTCTATCTTATTTGCTACAAAGGTTGGGGTCAGGTGTAGAAATCTACCCAGTATCTTTGGCAGTAAAAACAGATGAAAGAAATCATTGAGCTTCCCTACTACAGGTTTATCCCTCAGATCCCCTTTCACTCTTGCTGTTGAGTGATCCCGTTGCGTCCCTGGATACCCTCCTATGCCTGATGTCCTTGGAGAACATTTTATCTTTAGTCTGAGTATCCTCTGAAGGGTGCTGCTTAAAATCTTTCATCTCTTTCTTAATTTTTTGGGCTGTTTTTTTTTTTTTTTTTTTTAATTGTGGCATGTTTTACCTGAGCTTCTATGTTTTTTTTTTTTAGCAGTCAGGTTTCAGTCTTTTAGTGGTCTTTTTGGTGTGTGAGTTCCAGTGTACTTAGGAAAACTTCAAATAGTAAACATCCCAACAATTATTAAAAAAAAAAAAGTTAGTGGGGATAGTATATATGTGTTTTTTTATTTCATAATATCATTGTGTCTTCTGTTCTGCTTTTTCTACCTGTGTCCATTTACTTTGACTTACTTTTTGTCTCCTTTAACCATTTTCTGGCCTTGTTACCAGCTTACAAGCTCTAGATTGGCCCAGGTTCCTCCTCATGCCCTGTAACCTACCATCTAACTACATTTTGCAAAGCTGTGTGGGTTCCCTCCCACCATTCTGAAAGCACTTTCTGTCCTCTGCTTGCCTTTTAGCGTTATCAGAACAAGAATGCAATATTTCTTAGAAATACTGTATTAATTAATTATACATTAAATAGTGCATATAAGTCAAAACTGACCTTCTACTAGCTGTTACCTGCATTTTCCATCTTGCAGTTTCTCCACAGCGTGGGATCCCAACCATAGTTAATATTGGTAGTAGAATTGTAGAATTATCTCTGTTGAAAAAGGAAGCTGAAGCGTTTTGGACATCATATTAGCCACAGTACACAGATAGGAAAAAGAAAGCCTGGAGAATAATTCTGTGTGACAGAAAGCTTCAGTACCCCTGGATGCAGTATAATATGTAGCAAATTTGTGTACTGGCTTCTTTAACATCCGTAGTGCTTGCATGCCAGTATTTGGATAATTTACTCTCTAAAGGAAAAAGGGAGTATGATTATTGTTTCTTAAAAAAAAAAAAAAAAGTTTGTTTATGCTTTGAATATTTTTGCAATGTTCTTGTGCATAAACTTTTTTCATATTTATGTGCATAACTTCAGATAGGATGGATGGTGGTGTTTAAGTAAAAAGGACCGTATTAGTTGTCCTTTTATCATCTAGATAAGCAGCAGCTGGGCTAGTTAGTACAGATAGTGCTTTAGCAAACAGCTGGTTCTTATCTGAATGACAAAAGGCCAGGGTGGAGAGCTTTTTTATTTAAAAAAAAAAAAAAAGAAAAAATGTTGTTTCTATTTTTATTTTAAGAGAATGGAGAGAAAAGGAGCTACAGACAATCTGTAGTATGTAAGGTTTTCTTGCATTTTGACTAATATGATCATTTATTACAGATCAGTGCTAGGACCCTGAGAGGGAGCTCTGTCTGTTCAGCCTGGAGATGAGGAGGATCAGGGGGATCTTACCAGTGTCTGTAATTCCCAGATGGGGGGAGTAAAGAAGTCTCATCCAAACTCTTCTCAGTGGTACCCAATGCCAGCATAAGAGGCTATGGGCACCCACAGAAATCTGTTTAAACGTAAGAAGAAACTCTTCTACTGGGAGAGTGGTCAAGCACTGCCACAGGTTGCCCAGAGAGGCTGTGGTCTCCATCCTTGGAGGTATTCAAAACCCAGCTGGAAAAGGCCCAGGACAAACTGCTGTTGTTGAGCGTGGACTAGATGGTCTGCAGAGATGCTGTCTAACCTCAGCCAGTCCCTGATTTTGAACTCTCATACCAAGCAGTGTTCCTGCTAGGGGTGGCTGGCTATTGATAAGAAGTATAGGGGACCAGTTGCTGCCTGGCTTGCTTTCCTAGCCAGACCTTTAATGAAGGTCAAGAATTCATACATGTTTGTTTATATTATCTACTTGTCATCAGTTAATCAAATTAAATTATACTGGATAACACTGATATCAGCTAAGGAAAGAAACTGGAATGTGTAATTCAAGCTCTTCATTAGAAATGCATGAGGAAGAGCAGCTCTTTATTTCAACTGTAAGCCTGCTTTGGACTGTTGATCTCTTTGTCTTGCCCACAGCACAATTTCCAAATTAAATGTATTTTTTCTTACATAAACTTTCTGTTGGCAGTGTAAGGAAAAGCTTTTTTTGTGAAAGTCACTTGTGTAATTCCTGTCTAATTTTTCTTATTTTATAAAAGGCATTGTATCTTCTGTAAAACATTTTTGTAGTTGGCTGTCTATGCCTTTGTTTAAACACATCTTTTTGAGATGCTAATTAGAAATGGAAAAAGTTTTCCCCATGAAAATGATAAAATACATGATTCACTTTACAGAACACAGCCATTTGAACACAGCACTCCTGCTATTTCATTTACCGTGTTCTTCACTACTTTGTCAGGTGTAAATTTCTGCATCTTTCTCTGATTCTGAGCTTTCTTCTTGTCAGTATCTTTCTAAAAATCTCTTGAGACCTTCCTACAAATGAGTTTGAAATTTGATGATGGGTTGTCACATGAACAAGGACTGTGCGATATGACTCACTAAAAGCTGGACACTTGTTACATAAAGTCATCAATATAGCACTGGGAGAATAAATCCCAAAGCACTTTGATATTTTCACACTTTATTTAGAGGCAGTGAAATAAAGGTTAGTTTAGCATTTAATACATTTATCATGCATGTTTAAGCTCTCAAGCAGTCTAACGTTTCTGTACTTTTTTTTTCACAATGTTTCAAAATTTAGCATTTCTATTCTTTTTGAATTTGCCTTAGATTTCTTTATAACACAAGCTACAAATATTGTTTAATTTACTTTTCAGTAAAGCTGTCAGTTGTAATCTGCAATTTAAAAAAACTAATAAAACAAATCCTCATTTCACAATTTAAACCTTATTGAGTCTAATTCACTTGCACTGCAAGTTTATTATTCTCCTGCAGCTTGACGTGCCTCCAATTGTAATTGTATTGACCCTCCGATGCAGTAAATCTCCCCAGTGCTTATCAAACTGGGAGAGATAAGTCTACAATTTGGAACTTCATTAAATATCTCATTTATATTAAACAGATGATGGCTTTGAACAGAAATAATAATTTTTACAGACTCTGCGACCTCCGATTGTGGTCTCTGCGACTCTGGAATGTGGCATTTCGCAAATCTCCACCCCCTCTGTGTACCTGGCCACACGCCAGCAGCCAAATGTCAAAAGTTGTCCGTCCATTGGGCTGACTTCAAAGCCGCTGCTGTGAAGGCTGTAGTTGAGTGCTTTGTGGCCCTTCAAGCACATTTTTAGAAATCTTTCATGGCATATATTTCTTAGTCAGCTGGGAATTGCGGGTGGAGTGATTAATAATGGGCAGCTGTTTAAAAAAAAAAAACAACAAACATGTTACTTGTTATTATAATTCAGGAAACTGTGAACTACTCCTCTTGTGCTCATTTAGAGACCAGTCCAGTGAATTAAGCATTCCCAGTGGCTTCAAAGAGTTTGAGGTGTGCTCAATACCTTGCAGTATCTGGTCCCTGCTGTATTTCAGTACATATAAAATATATGCTGTGGGATTTGTGTAGGCATATTGTTCTTAAGATTTAGCTTTGTACATCAATATGAAAAGGTGTTGGTGAAAACACACAACGCTTTGATGTGTGAGTTCATACGATTACTATGCAAAACACATCTATTCTTTATATTTATTATTTTTTTCATAGAGCTGGGTTAAATTCATGCCACTTAGCTGGTTTAATGCTCTCAGGGAAGCTCATGTGGGAGCATTACCAAGTCAGCAGAAGGGTGCTGGAGCTGAGGTGAGCCAAGAGCTCTGCAGGCAGGAGGGCCGGATGGTGAGGGGCTGGATGATGCAGTACAAGGTCTTTTGTCTCCACAGCTGGCAGCTGGCTACTGGTCGCTGACAAACAAGCTGGGCCTCTGAGCTGACTGGCGAGCACAGACATTTGTTTGCCTTGCTCCGAGGAGCTGTATTGGCAGTGCCCGTAGCTAATGGGGTGTCTAAACCCAGCTAGGTGGTGTCAAATTGTTTTCTTTATTTGCTGCGCGTGTGTTCTGCTTTCCTCTGAGATCTCTCTGCTGGCTCACTGAGGAAAAGACAAGATTTCCTCTCTTTTTGAAAAATCTGAGAGGCACACGCAGAAAAAAAAGGGATGACCAGGTTCTGCAAACAAAGGCTGAGCTGGGAAGTCACACAGAGGAGCCTTCTGATGGAAGGCAGCTGGGATAGGGAAGAGGCCACGCGTGCAAACTTCTCCCCTGTGTGCACGGCCAAGCAGCCTGTCTCCATCCCTTCCTCCACCACCTACTTCATCTGGCTCTTAATGCCCCAGGGAGGTCTGCCTGGGGTCCTGGTGGGCAGGGACCGGCTGCTCCAGTTGTGATTGTTGTGGCTCTGGCAGGATGCTGCAGCAGTGCCAGGGATCAGACTGAATGAAGAACATGAGGTCTGCGAACCCTGTAGCCAGGAAAGGCAGAGCAAAGAACTCATCACAAGTTAAAAAAAAAAAATTAAAAGTTAACATGAAGCCTGACTTTTCTTTCATTCTATCTTTTTTATTTCCTAACTGTAAAAGGTGTCAGTGTTTGTGCATTGGTTGCTAATACGTGTGGTGGAGTTTCATGGGGTTTTCCATGATGATTACATTTGAAAGCAAATTGCACCACTTCAAAAAGCACCAGCAGCCCAATTCCAAATGGAGTTCCTGCTCTGTGCCCCTGACAGGAGTCTTGTTCTGACAGGCTGTCAGTGTGGGAAAGATGGCCCAGCTGTCTGCCTGATAATGTTGAAAAAAGCCAAAACTGTCTGTTTAAGAAATTCTGCAACAAAGAGACACCAAAATGCAATGTGTTTTTTTTTTTTTCACCAATTTTCTGCTGAAGGATTTGAAATTTGACAGGGCGCCGTAGGAGGTGCAGTGTAAAGTGGCTTACAAAGTTGGTCATTAAGCAGAGCTGTCATTGCAAATTATATTTGTCCAGGGTGAAAGTTCTAGCTCATTTGGTGCCCAGACAGGTCTAGGCCTTAGGCAAGTTGTTATAGTTCCCCCATGCTGCTAAATGGACTTTCAGTGCTAATTTTCTTCTCTCTGTGCAGTTGGAGTCACCTGGGAGCCCCTCTGGGCCAGAACTGCCCATAGAGACGCTGCTGGACGACAGGGAGCGAAGGATTTCCCATTCCCTGTACAGCGGGATTGAGGGGCTCAGTGAGTCGCCCACGAGGAACGCTGCGTTGAGCAGGATCATGGGTGAGTCAAACGAGTTCTGCTAATCATGCCTTGTTTTCATCTTTTCTGTGACCCGTGAAAGGCTGATTAATGCATTATTTATGTGGGAGTCAGGGAACATGGAGGTTGTACTGACCAACTTAAAACATGCCTTAAAATTGTTCCATGCAAGCCTTCTGGATGCATAATGTGAGAAAGAAAGCCAGTAAATGGATTTGTAAAGTGAATTTCTTATCCTGTGGCAGGTCATAGAACAAATCAGAGGAGCATTTAACATGGTTTCCCAGTGTCTGATCTGGGACAAGAAATTATTGGTTGGTCTAGTTTCTAGTTTCATTTGGATGAAAAGTCAATGACTTTCTGTAAGGAATTTATAATTAATTCCAGCATTTGTTCTCCTCCCTGTTAGTCATATGGAAGTACAAAGACAAACAAGGTAAACTTGTACCCCTTTATGCTTATTAGGGTGTTTCATTAATTTGTTTGAAATTTTTCTTTGCAGGACACCAAATTTAAAAGCTCACAACTAATTTTAAGCATCTCTTGTGTACATTCTGTGCCATGCCATTTGCATGGCCCCAGTGGATAATGAGGTTATTAGCAGTTGCTCTGCAGCAGTCCAGCTTCCTATGTACAGCACTGGGTAATAAAAACTTCACTTGCCAGAGGAGTGGTTTAACTAGGATGAAATTAGTCTGAATGGATTTTTGAATTTAAAACACAAACAGCAGTTTGATTAAAATAGCACCTGACATAAGATGTTACGGTTGCTTGCTTGAGTTGCAAGTTTTGAAAATAAAAATTGGCCACTAAATCCTTGACTTTTTTTAGCGTGCTTGACACACACAGATTATGTTAGAAGATGCTGCTACGAACTAGATATGAAGCAAGAATGAATTTAGTTTGGAATTACTTAAGATTGATTTTCAGCCTTAGAAAAATGAAAGTCCACCTTTGTTCCAGTCAACAGTTTGTATATATCTTTCACTATGTCTCGGGGTTGTTTTTTAAATTATTTTTATTTTTTTAATTTGGGGTTTGTTTTTTCTTTGCAGTACCGGAATAACACTGTTGTTAAACTCCCTGAAAATCCACAGATTTGCTATTTAAGATATTTCATCATTTAGATCTTTTGTCTTCTTTAGTGCATCTGGGCAACAGTAATTAGAAATAAATCATGTTCTGTTCTATTGCTTTACATCTTGTGGAAGCTGGAAGAAAGATAGTGTACCTGAGAATCACGGAAGCATGAAACATTTTCATGTGAAGACATATGCTATTAAAGAAAACATTGTAAAAAAAGAGCATATTTGTTGAAAAAAATAAGGAAAATAATAATCTGAAGTCTTTAGCACTACATTTCCTAAGAAGAGACTAGTTCTTGTGGTGTCAGGGCTTTAGATAAAATATTTGCAAAGCACTACCTTCTGCATTTTCCCATCAGTGTTGCGGAGGATTTACAAGTTCAACTCCTATAAGCATTAAGGAGTTATCACTTAAATTCCTTGTCCAGTGATGGAAGAAGAAACCCTGAGAGAGTCTGTGTGCATGTGCATCAGGCAATGCAGTGTACTGCCACATCAAAGCAACGCATGACTTGCCATGCCAAATCGAACTAGCGGTTCATCAGTCTGCTATCGCCCCTTAAGTGGAAGCCAATAACATATGTTCCAACAAAAAAATGAAAATCTTTCCAAAGCTCTTAAAATCTAGTGCTTTTGGATACCTCTGCAACATATAGATAAGGGAAAAAAAAAATCCATCCTGCATTTTGTGTTAGTTCTATAACCTGAAATAGATGCTTTGATTTCCTCTGAATTATTCTTTTTTTTTTTAATTGTTTTCACAGATTAGGAGAGTTGGCTTAAAATAGGTTATGACTTAAATCCATTGATACTTTAGTTGGAAGCACATGGAAGATCATATTGTGCCTGAATCTCATAGTAAGTGTGGTCTGGTCTGGAATAACTGAAAACTGGTTTTGCCAGAACTGGATCATTCCCTTCTGTAATCATGGCTGCTTCACAAAGCTGTCATGTTTAAACCCAGTTTTCAGATAGCGGTCATTTTTCTAGTACGCTAATTTTTCTGAATGAATCAGTACCACTACATTAAAACCACAGTGTTTTCTTGCAGTGCTGTACAACAGAGCAATATCATTACCTGTTGGCAGAGATGTATACAGGTTGCTTGTTTCAGAGTAGCTAACGTTTGTAAGACTCGTTTATTATCCAGTGGTCTTCCTGGGCTAGCATTTGTAATGAGAAAACTCAGAACTCCATTTATTGTCCTGAGAGGGTATATGTAGTGTTACATGACTCTTCTAAAGTTTTCCTCTTCTCTTGAAAATTGGCCTAAAAGGAAGGATTAGTTATAAGAACAGTCTGGCTGAGTAAGTCCAGAGGTCTTTCCCTCCCCGTCCTGTTTCTGACCATGAAAAAGAAGCAAAAAGGAGTGCTTTTATAGCACTTTTTGTAGCGCTGATTCCCCTGAGTGCTCTCCCAATATTGAGCAGCCATCTGACTTGGGGCTCTCTGAATCACTTGGTGTCTTTTTATTTAGCCCTCAATGGATTTAAATATACAAACTTCAAGTACTCTTGGTACCTTGTGGCGAGCAGGTCCCAGTTTGATTTCATGTGTGAAGTAGTGTGGCTTTCTGCTTCTTTTGCTATTTGATAAAATCAATGGATTTTGAGTTTTTATCCATCCCAAGTTACATTATTTAAAAGTGATAGTCTTAAGGTCTGGAAAATTCCTGCTCTTCTCAGTCATTGCTTAAAGTTGGAAAAAAATATAAATATACCTAAGGTAATTTTCAGGGAAGGTATTTAAAACAGTCTCCTTTACTCTTTCAGTCTGTAACTGACAACAGAACTGCTTGTCAGAACCTTGCTGTGAGAGTGGGAATAAAACACCAATTTTGGAATGTTGTTTGAATTATGGAAAGTAATGTTTGGTTACTGGAGAAAGGCAACATGAATCTTTTAATTTTTCTGATGATTGTTATGTTTATCTACTTTTCTAGACGATTATTGCTATTAATTTGTAGATTTTCTTAAGCTTTTTCACTTGATATCTAACTGATTTTTTTGATGAAGAAGAGAGGAGATACATCTTTCTGTATTCAGGGAATTATGTGTTTGTATGTACAGAACAGTATTCTGTATTCAAGGAATGATACAATTCAGGTATTCTTTTCTAAGAATTAGATGGCTATAATAAACCCTTAGATTTATTTATTTATTCTTAATATTTTCAAGTTGCATGATGGTAGTACATTCAAAATAATGACTGTGTTAGGCTAGTTTGCTTATCTATGTGATTAAAAATTCAAGAGTCTTCTCCTGATACACCATTCTTGTATATCATCCATTATGCTCCTGAGTTTTGCAATACGCAAATACATATCTGCTGTCTATATAAATTATTCTTATTCAACAAACAGTTTAGTACAAAGTCCTCTTTCATCTCTTTCTTCCAGTTGCTGATGGTTTTTTATGAACACGGTGGGTTTTGTTGCTAACAGTGACTGAACAGAGTTATTTTTCAGGGGTTACGCAGAATAACAATGGCTTGCACTGAATCTGCTTTTCATCCTGGAGGATCCCCCAGAACTTGGTAAAATTTGATAGTTACTACACAACAGGAAGTACTCTGTTCTCTGCATAAATAATCACTGTCTTAAGGATAGAAATCAGGAGGAAGCACTTCAAAAAAAAGAGAATAAAATAAAATAAAAAATTAACTAGAGATGTAGAGTGTGTGTGTCAATGAAATGGAAATAACCCTTTGCAAGCAGAATGCAGTTCTCCAGCTGGGAATCTGAGCTGAACATGGTGGTCTACTACAATAGTCTTGACAGTTCTGAGCACTCTCTTGAGATCCAAAGCTTGGATATTGTGGAGACATTTATGTCCTTAGACATTCCTCGTATGTCTATTACCAATCCTACTTTTATTTAGCCTGCAAAATTAAACGGTGTGGCTATCTGTGGGAAATTTTGCCCTAACTCAATATATTGTTAGGGACAAATATGTTGTTAGTGAAAAATAAATAAGTGAAGATCTGCTGAAGTTCTGATTTCTCATTGCAGAATTCTCTGTATCCATCCAGTAGGAAGTCTTATTACTATTATCATCATCACCATCACTATTTTCTTTTATTATTATTTCTATTAATATTTTATCATCTTCTGTAGTTGTGGATATTAATCCTCAGCTTCAGATTACCAACCTGTTTGTTTTTCATTTTTTTCTTAAGCATTTTAAGTTTAGGGGTGATGAGTGATAGAATTTATTACTTTTTAACTCTACTTGTGGAAAAAGCTTGAAGCATAGCATTGGTCTGAATCCCACAAATTATAATCCCACAGATTCAACATCAAAATGTTCATGAGTATCAGTCATAAAATAATACTTGGTTTTGAACATGCCATTAGAACATACCATTCTTAGACTTTTCTTGAGAGATAAAGCAATAGCAAAAGCACAAGAATTGCGCCAGATATAGTAGGATGAGTTGGTATTTCCAGTGCAGTGTAGTACGAGAGCAAAATTATTCTAACACAGAGATTAATGAAATTTCAGGGATTTTTAAGGTTTAAAAGGACCTTCTGGGAGCTGGAGTTGTTGGATTCTATGTGAGTAAGTCAGTTGATCATTTTATGTACTGTGTATGTTCAGGTCTTTTTGTTTTGTTTTTGTTTTGGAGTGCTTTATGTTGGTGGCTTAATTCAGATCCAAACTATTTTTGATCAGATTTGAAGCACTGTTGTTTGACATATTTTTCCTTGTAAACTGAAAGTCCTCAGAGACCTGGAGACCAGCCTTTTGATATTGGAGCTCTGAGACTTCTTTTTCTGCACAGATGGGAACCCTTCTTACCCCATACTTGGGTATGGTCCTCTGGCTACGGTTGTTTCGTTTGGCAACTTGTTCAAGAAATTTGAGCCTCATTGTCCTGAGATGAGACACACTTGAAAGGAATAATTTCCCTTCCTTATTACAGTGTACAAAATATTACATATTATTACAGATTACCTTGCTGAAGTTGAATTAATGTATGCAGAACTGGACTTGAAGTGCATTCAGATTCTAAGTTTAATAGCACTTTTCTAGCCCAAGAGAAAATTATTGTCTTGAAGAGGTTTGTAGGCAGCTCAAGTAAAGTCTCAGATTTGTAGATCAGTCGAATATACTGATGATTACTAGGTTTGAAGTTTCTTTGATGTTTCTCAGAAAACTTACAGAGTTCCTTTCTCCAAGGGGTATTTTCTGTCCACTTCAGCTGAGCTCTCTACAAAGGACATATTGAGTCTTTTGCTGAGGTACGTCTAACCGTCTGCTGGAGGTGAAGCCTTTCACCTGCTTTTAGCTTCATCTGCAGTGAAAAGCGTAGGCACGTCAGATGGTTTTTCTGCTTAATTCCAAAGCAACTATCAAAATGTCACTCTTCACCCTTGTCAGATATAAAGAAGGGTAGTGAAAAGTTAAAAATGTTACTGAATTACTGTAGCCTCTTAAATGGGAAGTTCAATCTGTGGAATGCCATAAGGTTATACCTTTTCTCAATCAATTCTTTGGAGACATTATTAACTACAGAGTTAACAATCTTGTAGGAATTATGTTTGGAAAGAAGTACATCACCAGGCTAAACATTAACCTGTCCATCAAAGAAGCTAGGCAAGGAATCAGCTGTTATGCAAACTGAACCATTCATTTCTTTTTGACAGTTTGCCATGCTGGTCCTTTTCCTTCCAGACACTTTCACCTTTTTCAAAGATCTCTTTTGAATCCAGTTTTTCCCCCTTTGGAAAACTATATAAGATGTGTTATCTAGTGCAGTGATGATTTTAGCTAGCTATGTAGTAATTAGCTGATTACTCTTTATACATGCTTATTTTTGTTTAGTTATGTGTTTTGATTTTTGTTTTGTTTTGTTTTGTTTTCATAATTGCATAAAAAGGTGGTAATAGTAACTGAAACATTTCCAGGAAAAAAAAGGGGTAGGTGGGAATGGACAGAGGGGGCATACTTTTCACCTAATTCTGTGCAGTGTTACAGCTTTTCCATGTCTGTAGCGAAAATAAAGTATGAATATTTGCAGTATCCATACAAGCAGTTTATGTTATGGAAATCAGTTTTGCTATATGTTATTCCTGCAGTGCGTCACAGTTTTAGAATAATCAAGTTTGTTGTCAGATTAATGATTGGATTAGTGCTTTTCTCCTCATGAGATGTGACAATTTTACTAATTGTTGTAGAAAGTAATACATATCCAGTAGTAAAATTCAAGTAATGTCATGATCATTCATTAGAAATAATGTTGTGTGTAGTGAGAGTTAGGACTAAATATTTTAAATGACAAAGTTTTTTAAGTCAAGGATCAACATCCAGGAGGAAAAAATATTTTTAAAGAGATTCTTTCACAGAAAAAATTATGTGCACCTACTATGAAGGAATCACACTTAATGATTTGCCATTGCCTCTATAATTTTTATTCAAATTTGCAAATCATTATTTTCCTTACAG
Organism: Chauna torquata; assembly: GCA_013399475.1. NCBI lineage: Eukaryota > Metazoa > Chordata > Aves > Anseriformes > Anhimidae > Chauna > Chauna torquata. Next base: position 149,351 of record VXAL01006623.1, on the reverse strand, counting down.
CAAGTTTTAGCTGTAAGTGTTTCTAAATACTGAGATAACCTGTTTATTTCAAGTTAAGAACCTAAGTGGTGATAATTCTATATTTCTACCATCTTCCAAATAATGTTATATAATCCTCATTCTCCCAACTCTGTATTTCATGCGTGTATCCTGAAAAACAGACTTACTCAGTTTAAACCAAAGCATCGCAATGAAAATGTTACTTTTTCCGATAGTCTTTATAGCTGTTTAGTCTGTTTTGGTAACAAACGTTTCTATAGGTTTAAAAGTTGCTTCTACTTTGTATTCAGCAGTCTGAAAACTGTTACATGGTGTTATGCATCAAAATGCATCGAAATAGTGGAAAATACAATTACAATATATATTTGTCACTATAAAAGCAGCAGTGGCAGTAGGTTTATAATATTTATGTACATGTTCTTTTCATTTTCTCAAAAGTGTTTGATGCAAGAGAAGATACTGACTTCTTGCAGTGGGCTGCAGGTACAAGTGGTGTGTATTACTTTTCAGACCTCTGCGTAGGACAACGTATAGAAAGTGAGACATAGTTAGTTTTATATCTGTGTTGTGTTGCTCTTATCACTAGGATGGCTGTTTGACATGACATTCTATCCGTTGTGTTTATATATTATTCAAGGCGCTCTGTGCCATTATTTAGTTTTCATTTTTGTTTTATTTCATTATTCAGGTAAATATCAGCTGTCTCCAACAGTGAACATGCCCCAGGATGACACTGTCATTATTGAAGATGACAGGCTGTCGGTACTCCCTCCGCATCTCTCTGACCAGTCATCATCCAGTTCCCATGATGATGTTGGATTTGGCACTGTTGATGCTGGTGGATGGGCTAAAGCTGCAATAAATGAGTCAACAGACTGGTAAGAACGTGGTTTAGTGGAAGGAAAAAATAGATGACTGCAGTTACATTTTTTTCTTTAGTTTAATTTCTGGCTGCTGCTAATATTAATCTTAATTTTTTTTTCCATCACATTTAGATTTCACTATTTTCAGGCTTGTAATTGGCCATGTTTCAGGAAGGAAGTGTATACACACAATTTGTTAGACTTTTTGCTTCTGGTTGCAGTTTTGTGCTGTCTCTAAGCACATTTGTGGAAATGTTGCTAATTGTTTTTAAGACCAAATCAGCATATAGCTGTGCTAATTTGATGATTTAATATTAATTTAATTACCAACTGAGCTAGCTTTTGTAAAACATAAAAAGAAACAAAAAACTTTGCTAAATTTATGGAAGAATTCTCACTGTAAATATTTCTTAGTCTATAAAAGAAATATTTTATTTTTATATTCCAGTAAATATGTAGGAACCTTCTAATACTTCTGTATACTTCATTGATTTTCCTAATAACATACAGTAATTTTAAAATCTGCTTAGATGGTCAAGGCAGGCCTTTGTTTTCTCCCGTTAGTGTTAATGGTTGTGCAACAAGAACTAGTTAAGATTTCTTTATTACGCATGAAGGGATACCTTTCATATCACAATATGATTTGTATCATACAAGGCAGTGTACTATAATAATTTCACATTTAAACATATGGGAAGTCATTTTACTTTATATGTTTAATCCATAATAAAAATAATTTCTGTGAATCTTAGGTTGACTCTCTAATTACTTTTATACATTTTAATATAAGACTCTTAATGAGAAGTGCATTGAATTCCATTATTGACTTGATTATGTTCCTGGCAAAGAAATACTGTTTATTGCTTAGTTACTACAATTAATACAGATCTAAGATTTAATTTGCAAGTGCTGTAATTATCTATAGCAATAGCAAAATAAAAGCCCACCTCTGTACACTTCCACTTCTTAAAGCTAGATAATTATCACAAATGGTGTGAAGTATATGAATTTTCTTATTTCTCTTGTCTCTCGAGCCTGCTATGAATGTGTCAGCAATATCTTAATAAAACAGCAATAGCACCTGTCAGCTGATATGCACCTGTCAGCTTCTTCTTTGGTTTATATTAGTTTATTTCATCTTATGTCCAGGAATTGAGCTCTGTATTTTTAAACACAGTTTTAATGATTGTATAAAAAGGTAAAATTTTTTCATCCTCATTTGCCTTTTTCGATGTTGCAGCTCGTCTCTTGGACAAGTCATACCTGTAGTTTGGGCTCTTGAAAAGTCCATCTGTCTTCTGTAAAAGCTTTTAGAGCTGAAAATCTGAGATGTTTAAATATAATAGTACTCAAGACTGCATATAATGGCTTATTGCTGAGGGAATTTTTTTATCCGAATATGAGCAAAAAAATACAGCATAAAGTAGGAGCCCATTTGAAACCTGCAGATGCTTTTACATTTACTTCTGCAGCATATCTTGCTATTCATATACTTCTTTGAAAATGAGAGTAACAGTAAAGAAAATAGGGATTAGATATTGTGGAATTGATCATGCTCAAAACCTTTAAACCTGTATCTTTTTAAGAAATTGTAAGGATCTTCAGATACAATTGCAGTTAAAAGAGTACATGAGTACAGTGCCTTGCTATATAATGTATTCCATTCGTAAAAAGGTAAATAGCAGTAGAAATAGATTGTTGCATTAATTTCCTGCTGCTAATGGATGAAGGGGACTTGTAAAATGAAGGTGCATTGTAAGACTTAGCTGGAAGTCACAAAGGGTAAAACTAGGAATATGGATGAAGGGTTATCCAAACAAGAATGGCAGCTGTTCTGAATCACAGAAGAAAATGTAAGCTTTTCCAGCCTGACAATATCTCCCTAATCCTTGATGAAAATGTTATGAAAACAAAGGGGCAATAAGACAGGATTAATAAGTGGAATTTTAATAACATTGAGGGTCAGAAGACGGTTACATTCTTTTAAGGATCAGCTGTCATTCCAAAAACCTTATTTGTTAAGTACGCTAGAATACAGTAAATTGCATTTGGCATTGCTTAATGACTTGCACTAAATTCACCTTCTGTCTTTTATTAATGTAGTTGAAAAATATTAAAATGAGGCATTTTTAGGGGTATTAGGTACTCCTCTGTGCTCATTGGCTTTTCCATTTATGGATCTTCAATGGGGCTTTTGAATACTTTGGTGCAAGATACATGTATTCAGACTCCTGTGATCTGTGTGTTCCTTAGTTACTAAAGCACCTGTGGGTCCTTAATAATAGAAATAATCCAGAACATGAAAACTGATGACACTACGTAGGACACTGATACTTGTACTCTCAAAAGGTATGAGATTTCATGATGTCAGAGAGTAAGTAATTTTTGGTGCTAAGTAGTGCCTCTAGTGTTCTGGATACTATGCAAACATAAAGTAATAATCCCCATAATAAATGTGTGTGGAAGGTAGGTGCAGTAAGTACAGATAAGGGCAACAGAGAGAAAGCCCTTAAACACAGTGGCAGTAGAAATGCTGGGATTTGATCTCCAGAATTTGCCAGTGCTGCTGCCATGTCAGACCACACCGTTCTCGAAAGGACCTGTGGTGTCCTTTCCAAGTTTTATTTAGCTTTGGAGTTGTAGTATGTTCTCAGGACTTCAAATGAATATGTGTGTGCAGGCTGTATTTACATGAAAATGATATTCAGCTTTATTAGAAGCTTTACGTATGCTGATCAAAGCAGGCTCATATGAAAAAAGGAACATGCAACCAAAACAAATAGTGTTAGAAATTCACCCCTTTTGGAGGAAGTGCCACCTGATACGTTTTGTTCAGCAAGATGGAGCTGGTCATCTTTAACTAACGTGAGTTGCATTAACAGATGTTGCTAGAGAAAGTTTTCACTTAGTAAAACCACATTTTTCTAGCCTTCAGAGACCGTGCTAGCTAGTACTGAGCCAGAAACTCCTGTGTGGCCTTGAGAAAGTCATTTATGATCTGATTATGAAAGGTGTTGAGTTGAGTCACTCAGAGAACGTTTTCAAACTTAGGTGGTTCGTATTCAGCTACAACTTGCACTGCTGTAAATGCTAGAAGTATATATTGGCTTCATCTGTTTTACCTTTTTATTGTGTGGAGATAATCTTTTCCCTGTTTTGTGGGAGTGAATGTGAGAACTAAATAGTTATTTTTTTGGTTCAGGCTCTGATTCATCAGAGCTTTTAAGCATATGCTTCAAAACGTTGCTAAATGGTGCCGACATTGCTGAAATAGTTGCTGCAATTAAATGTAAAACATTATGAGCCTAAGCCAGAAGCATTAAAGTCAAAAGGCACTTGACATTGACTTTATTCATATAAGCTCTGATCTTGCTCTCGCTTAAGTATTATATGCTTGTCACATGCACGTATCTTATTATTTGTAAATCTGCCACTACTAGACTGAATTTCTTCAACGCTGCCTAGTAATGCGGATAGCAATTTTTATCATTTATAGGACTTGGTGCCTCTGGACACATTTCCTTACCTCTCTTCATTGTTGTGCCTAGTACCCAGATGTTTCTTGATCAAAGATGCTTCTATAAATTATAGTATGTGGCATGCATAAACATGTTGACATTATGCAATTTAGAAGTATAAGTTAGTTTCTGCAGAAACTTGCTACTTGCTTGTTTCTCACTAGGTATGAAGTGTGTATTATAGCTAGCCCTTAAAATAGAAAATAATTCTTTTGAAATATACTCAATAGTAACATGTAGGTATACAATATTTTGAATCACATGTAGTCTGTTTAGAGATTCCAGCAACAATATATTTTGCTTTTTCATCTTGAAGTACAACAACAATTGAAGGGGGGATTTTGAGGATCTTTTTCCTACTGGATGAATAGTGATGGTGCAAAGTACTTGTTTTTTTTTCAGTATTTT
>VXAL01006623.1:70441-144522 GCA_013399475.1 Chauna torquata | reverse complement strand
AACATGTGGTGTGGCCGTTGTGATACATTGCAAGCTTAGGGTTTAGCTTGCACACCAAACTGAATTTACCTGTGTTCTTGCCTTCATGATTCTACCAACATCAGACTGACATTATTAAATCTATCTTCAGAAAGCTTCTGATGAAGCATGGTGAAACTCTCACGACCATTTGCTAAAGACCTGACTAACTCAGCCAAGGTCATGCAAGAAACCTGCAGAAGAGACCAAAACTGAGTCCGTCTTAGCGGTGGAACCATTGTAGCGAATACTTGCTCTGTAGTGGAGTAATAAGTAACAATATGTTTGTCTACCATAGCCAGGTTAAAATCAGGAAATGCTATGAAATCTGAATGCGAAGTCTTTAAATGAAGAACTTTGGTAAATCTCTGTGGACTTCAGGCAGGACAGATTCTACTTATGCCTTACAAAAAACATTTTGTGATGAAGAAAAATTTGATAATTTGTTATTAAGAGAATATATTGGTTTCTCATTAAGAAAAAGGAATGGTTTTACTCTCTCTCAAATTGTTCCTGTATTGGGGTTGTATATTCTGATAGTACATGTATAGTTTTGTACCAGATATGTACATCTTTCATTAAAACTCATAAGTGAAATTCTTGATTCTTTTCGACTGGAATTGCTTGATGCAGTGAAACAAATCCATCATGTGTGTAACTGAGTACTTGCAGTGGTTTATTTAAAAATGTGTACTTTATTGTTGGTAGAAGTCACATGCTAAATAAATGCTTTTCTCTGCAGAGTGAAAGGTTGTGTGATCTTGATAAATGTTCGCATGATTTTTTTCCCTTCCTACAGCACTCTTAGTCCAGATGTTGATCCAGTGCTTGCCTTCCAGCGAGAGGGTTTTGGACGCCAGAGCATGTCAGAAAAGCGTACAAAGCAATTTTCAGATGCCAGTCAGTTGGAGTTTGTTAAAACACGAAAATCCAAAAGCATGGATCTAGGTAGTGAGTGATATTTTTTCAATTGTTTTATTTGAACCTGATTTTCATGTTGTAAGTATATAGATTTTGTAATTCCAAACACATCATTTATGTGCAGTAATACTGTGCATAATGTCTGCTGGTGTGAAGTAAAGTATTCTTAACGTGAGTGGCCAAGTCGCCTGTGTATTGTTCTTAGCACTTGTAAATGTCCATACATTTAAATATCAGAACCCTCTGGATATATGTTTTACATAAATATAGAATGTATTCATTAAAATGGAGGTGAAAAGTGCATTTAAAAATCTGCATAGAATAATTGTGTAAAAATGTACCACGCTGTGGTTCTGGGTACACAGGATTATTCTCAGTTCATGATTATAATGCAATTAGCCTTAAAGATCTTTAGTAGCCTCTCATTTTGTAGGTGGATTTTCATTAAAATATCAAAGATGCACGTGGTTTTTTGAAGAGATCATTCAGAATTAGAAAATCAAGCTAGTCTGACTTCTAGTTGAGACCCAAGTTTTATATTTATATCAGAAGCCCTAAAAAGTAGCAGCAACTAAGACAGGCAATCAACTATAATCATTTTAACTGACAAAACAACTGAGAAGAAGCAAATGCTAACAAGCCCATCTATTTTTCTGCCATTGAATTTAGATTCTGAAGTGCAGAATCTGTTAACCTTAAACAGTGAGTTTTAATTGTTTAAACACAAAATTCTGTACTCAGAATAATAAAATATAATCAGATTTGCTCCTTTACAATAATTGTGAATATCTTAACTGCAATCCCGAATTCACCAACTTCTTCAGAGGAGAATAAGGTTGGTGGTATTGACTTGTCTTGACTAGTTGCGATGTGCTAACGTGTAAATAACATATCGTACCTGCCTGTGATGTGAACACGACTGACATTGCATGAAGGTTACTAGTTTGGTGCAATTTCTATCCAGAATGTTTGCTTACTGTTGCAGTTTATATGCATGAAGGATGACATTTCGAAGGCCCCCCTAACTTGAAAAAAATATACAAAAAAAAGGAATGTTGGATGCATGTGGGGCATGGGCACTAACTGGGCTAACCGTTATACATTTACCTTTTAACAGTAGCTGACGAGACTAAGCTCAGTACAATGGATGACCAGAAAACAGGTAAGAATTGACAGTAAGGCTGTTGCTATAGAAACCTTGGTCAAAGCAGCTTACCACAATTACAGAACTGCCAATCAAATTGCATGAAAACATGAATATTCCAGTACTTGCATGGCTGCTTTCTATTGTTGTGAATAATCAAGTCATAGAGAAAAAAGAAAATTCTCTATAGAGATAAGTATCTGGGGTAGTATATTCAAGCAGATCATACATCTGACTGTAGGTAGGCACCTGTTTCTACACTTTGAACTCATAAATATTCACAGTTGTCTTGATTTTTGTCCTTTCAATAAAATCTTGGAAAATCTCCTAGCTTCAAACTCAGAGTGATGCTGTAAAAGAGTCAAATGTTTGGCTCTTACAGTGCTAACACAGTGCTCGAAATGAATTATTTTAATTCCAAAACTGCTGTCTTTGCCTTAAGTGGTCATCAGATACATGTTGTGAGTTGAGTTGAGGATTATTAGTGCAAGTTGATTTGCCTTTAGAACTGAAACCCGATCAATGTAACAGAACAAAAGAATATCTAAATAGAATCTTTTCCACATATGATAGTTTGTAACATTTCACACAATGATAATGAGAAGTAGCTTTCAAAGCATATTTTTTATTAGTAATTAAAATAATGCACCAGCTGCAATTATTAGCCTTTATGATTTATTAATACAAGTTAGCTTTTGACCTTTGGAATGCTATTTTAATTAGGCTAGATCCAGAGGACACCATAACATTACTTAGTTCTAATTAGCAACAATTCACCTTTTAAACCTGGCAATATTATTTATTTTAGCATGATTTGGGGAGCAGGGCATTCCACGCAGAATTTATGATTAATAATTCACAACTGCATCTCTGTTTAATCACACTTTACAGCATGAGTAGGAACATTGAGAAGCTGTAAGTAATCAACTGATAGCATTGTAATTTTTATTTAAAAAGCTACAACTTCTAGCTCTTAAATTGTTGTAGAGTATGGCCACAGATTTGCAGCTTTACAATTGTAAATGAGTAAAAAAATAAAATTATTGAATGTTGTGAACGATTAGGGCCATCAGAGTGTGAATGTATGGATTGTGTTAATCGTTATGGTAAGAAACAGAGCTTGGGAGCTGCCTTCACCACTGAGCACTATTCACAGAGAAAGAAGCTACAGATCAAACTCAAATTTATTTTAAATTATTCTTCATTTTCTTATTAGCCTGCTTATTGGAATGGGATGTGATTAGAATGATGTAAATCCTGTGTGTTTTAGCAGAACATGATGCTTAGGTTTAAAAGTGCAGAGTGCTTTTGGTGGTATCAACAGAGTGTAGTTTTTCTATATGTGCCACACCTGGGTTAAATTCCAGAAAGAGACGTCAGGCAACTTGGGTGAATGAGCATGACCATAACTATCTGGACTAAGCAGTTACATATTTTGTGCACAGCAAGCTCAGTGGCTGGAAAAAAAGGAAAAAAACACCTTTGGCTGTACTTTTTTTATTTATTTTGTGTGCTTTTAACCAGGTTTTGTATATAAACACTGCATTTCTCTCATTACTGAAGATGGATGTGGTTTCTAAACAAACCACTTACTGTAGTTTGGTTTAAAAATCATCTGGTATATGAAAAAAATACTTCAAATGTGTGGTGAACTATGATTGGATGAACTGTAGAAGCCAGAAAACTTCAGCATGTATTTACTTTATAGGAAAATAAAAACAAACCCTGCTGCAGTCAAAGTTGGGCTTAATAGTATTGGCTGAAAAGGAAAGTGTAGAACTCACCAGGCCTAGTTACTGTAATAGATTTTTAATTATTTTTCTTTCTATAGTTCACTTGAAGTGCCTAATTCTTGCAGTGTTTATAGGTCATTCTAGAGGTTAGAAGTATATTCAGTAGCAATTGAGCATGGCTCATTTATTGAGTCCCAGGCATACTATAGTTCTAGCAGGGTTTTTTTTTTTTTTTTTGCATGTACACAGTGAGAAAAGGCCAAAACACTCCCTCTGGAAAACAAACAAACAAACAATGACAAACAAACAAACAAAAAACACAGAAAAATTATTTAAATTGATTATTTATTTATTTTTACATGGTGCTTTTTAAATAAACTTTTATTAAGTGGAACTAAAGCTGAAGTACTTTTGATGCAGTTGCTTGCTCTGTTCCTCCCCTGTCCCCTTCCAGCCAGAATGTTATTCTTTTATTATATGAATTGAACTAGAAATAGAAGAATTTTTCAAATCTAATGTAGCAGATGTTAGTAAATACAAAAATGACTCACTGCTAATGTCCTTTAAGAAAGTGTTTCGAAGCAGACTTTGTGCCTTTGCAAAACTGTTTTAATCAAATAGAGGGAAGTTTTGATGTAAACCACTGGTAGCATTTAACCTAAGAGTTAGTAAAAGTAATGTTTCAGAAAGAAACAAAAGTATCATTTGAAATCATTTGAAGGAAAGTGCTTTTTATAGCACTAAAAAAAATACTTTTATAGCTTTTAAAAATAGTCACTGAAGGAAGCCTCCTACATCATTTAACACAGCACTTCTTGCCTTTGCAAGTCGCCCATGCAGATTTGTGGTGCTGTATAAATGATTAGAGAAGTGGAAGCATCATGAGTTGTTAGACAGAGTCAGTGCAACGGAGGAACAAAGGGCTTGGAGCAGGGAGCATCATGTAGGTTTATTGTGCTCTGTGTGTATTAGATGTCTCATTGGATCTATATGTGCTGTGAAGTTTCATGGTCAGGGCTGCGTGTGCCGTGTGAGAGCCGATGCACCCAACGTCCGTACGTCGTGCATGAGCAGAGGGTAGCTGCATGGTGTGGAGAGCAAGGCTTGGCATTATCCCCCGGGACTGGCCAGCTGGAGACATAAGGGTGGTGGGCAGGGGCTGCGCTTGGCGGGATGGCGTGAGCGTGTTACAGGGCCTGTGAGAGATGGATATGGGTGTATGGCATGCAGAGTAGAGCAGTGTGGATGAACGCCTAAGCAGAGTGTGCAGGGAGGCTGCGCATGCAGTATGATTTACAGGAATGCTGCTGTGTTACAGATGGCTGAATCCACCTCACAGGGTATTTGTTAATAAAATTGTTGGAAAGGAAAATTTTGATAAACTTCAAATTTTAAAATATGATAAAAGAACCCCTTTCATCCCTCAGTCATATAAAGATGATTTAGGTAGATGTGTGTTTTTCTATTTCTTTCCTTTTTCTTTCTTTTTTTCTGTTTTAAATTCTGCTGTCAAAATAGAACTCATTCTGAGCAGATAACATTTCTGATGATTACCACCAGTGCTGTGAAGTCTGGAAGAAAATGCTGACATTTTTGTATTTAGAAAACAAGGTTTTGATGTGACTCATAAATTTTAAACAAAATGCATTTTAAAGAAAGTTTGCAGTTTCTCACTGGATTGTGAATAAACAACTCACTTTCTGGCTAGTGAATTCTAGTAATAAATTCTGAACTCATTCAATTTGCAGGGAGGTTGTAAACCATTTATTTTGAAAATAGTAGACTTGCTATGAAGTGGCCATGGAAGATAGTGAAGGTATTGAAATACATATAGCTTTATGATCACAGTGCTTAAATTGCTTGTGAAAGGACATTTTCCTCTTTCAAACTCTGCAACCTGTCCACATTTGTGTTCATGACCACCCAAGTTCAATAAATATTCCTGTCATTTCTGTAATCCATTATTAGTTTTACTGTACTGAAGGAACATTAGGTCATATCCCATCTAGCTTTTCCTTTGGGAAAGCACAACTTACATAAATATTGTTCTCACAAAGATCTGTATTGGCTAGCAGGAAATGGAATTTTTTTTAATGTCCTTTATGAACAAAAAGGGGCATAGAAATGCTTGCTTTATAATTACTGTTTATAAAAAGAGCCACTCAGTAATTAGGAAAAGATATATGAGCATTTCATTTAGAAGGTTGCAAAGCAGAGTCTGGAATAAGGAAGTTTACAGTAAGTTGCCATGTAAGAGGATACCCTTTCCCTTTGTATATGAAATTGAATCTGTCAAACAGCTGGTTTATATAGGATTGTCCTCTCTCTTCTTCTTTTTTTCTTTTTTCCTTCAAAATGTTGCATTAATTTTTCTTTCCTGTATCATGGACAGGTTTTAACAAAACACAATCCCCAAAAGCAAAAAACAGAATCTCATTTGTTGTGTTCTGCAGACATTAGTGGAGGAACAGCAATTTGTGGCATATGCTAGAAAGTGGAGAGTTTTATAAGGCATTGTCTAAGTTGAAGTTCTGTTACTTAGTATAGAGAGTGTTATGTAAAAATACTTGCATTAGACTTCAGACCATGTTCAAAAGTTGGGGGAACCTGGACTGCAGTTTGTTTGCACAGCTGGGAAGCCATCAAACATCCCTTGTCCCAGCTGGCTGCTCTTGTTCACCCCAGCAGCTGCACTGTGCCCCCAACTATCCTCGTGACCCTCAGCCCTCCAACAAATATGAGCCGTGAGTGAGAGGGTGGCTTCTTCTAGGAGATGTGAGTTCATCAAGATAAAATTTCTAATTTGTTGGGGGTGTTTGTTTCCAGCTGAGGGTGAAAACAGCAGGACCCCAGACCTCTGGAGGAACCAAGCTGCAGGAATTCTGTAGACCTGTGAAAGTGGATTTTTGTTTTGTTTCTATTTACAAATTCGTCTTAAAAGTGGGGCTGCTGAAAGGGAATTGACAGCTGCTGTTTGAATCTGTTTGATCTAAGGGATTTCATTTTAGCTGAGTTGCTCAGACTTTTGATAGCTGAGTGGAAAATGGAGACATTTGTTGCTTTGCTCTAATACCAAGTTAGCCAAAAACATGGGAAGACTTGCCATGCTGCTGTTCTGCATCACTTCTGTAGGTCCAGCACCCCTCTTCCCACTTCCGTCCCGCACCACTCAACACTGACTGACAAGAGAAACAGTTTTTAGTAGTGTACATCTCTCCCCGCTCCCCCCTAGCCCCCGGCCCTGCCAATTTAAGGTAACTTCGCATACCTTTGTTATAGAACTGTGACAGATACTGTCTCTCCTCTCCCTCCTGACATCTACCAGAATAGGGATCAACTCCAGAGCTTTATATTATTCTGACATAAATACTTAAAAAAGATAACTCTCCTTTTTTGCATTATTCACACCAGATCTTGCTTACAAATGTATTGTTTCTTGGTTTGGTGTTCCTGAGAGTTCAGTGCTTGGCTCTCTCTCTCAGAGCTGTCTGGCTTTGAACAAGTCACTTGATCTTTCTGTACCTTTGTAAGATGAGGATTGTGGCTAACAACCCACCACATGGGACTGCTGCAGTGTTCTGTAGTCTCAGTGAGGGCTCTGATCTCGTAACTTCAGGAAATTTGGCTGTGATTATGGTGTCCCACCTCATCTTTCTCTCCAGCCACAAATCCTATGGAAAAGCTGGCCAGGACTATTTTGCACTTTTGAAAAAAATCACTTTAAATAAAGGCAATGAATTTTATTTATTTATTTATTTAATCAATTCATTTATTTGTTGCCTGATAGGTGTCTCTCAGTTTTAACTATGAGATCTAATTGTGCAATTATCAGCTGATTTGCACTGTGAGTGTGTGCATCTAAAAACAGAGGCTAGACATTTCGTCCACAAAGCTGAGAAGACAAGTCTGGATGGGGAAAGGGTTTAGCAGAATACTATCTAGGGCTTTCTTACCACATCTCTGAGCATGCAGCAGTGATAAGAGCTGCCCTTAGCCCCAGCTGCAGAGCTACCTAAACACCAACCTGGTAACTGCCAGGAATGTGTTTCTTTTCCAGCTGGGTAACTGGTATTGCCTGACTAATTGGGTGCTTTCCACAGACTTTTTTTTAAACAAATTCACAAAATCCCAGCAAGTCAACTGATATTTCTCAGAAATATTTCATTATGAAATAGTGAGCATTTTGATGCAAGTCTTTAAAACTCAATTAAAACCACACAACGTATTCCTTGAAGCCAGAAGTTGGGATACTTTGCAAGAATGTTACTCTAAACACAGTAGGGTTCATGACCAGAATGTGCCCTGTTTATCAGTTGCTAGTACAGATGAAATATTCTGCTCTAAACAAAAAAATAATTAACAGTTTTGTCTGATGCAGTTAGATATGTATCTCTGTTGTTTTTATAAGCTGTATTTTTAGAGCCCTGTGATTACTTTATCATTCAAAGCATTAAAATAATAGTAATGGATGTTGGTATCTTTTCACTGATTTGAAAAGCCAGACGTTGCTAACATTGTCTGTTTCATTGACTATAACTTGACATACTCATTCACTTCTGAGACCAACAAATCTGCAGAGAATTCCCTACAGATTATTGAGAGATGATGTGAATAATGTTAAGTGTGTCCCTAAAGACTTTCGTGATGGATATGCATAATCAAGCATGCAGTTCTCTACACTAATTCTAATTACTTTTTTTTTCTTCCCTAAATCACAAAGGTTCCCCAACCAGAGATGTGGGGCCTTCATTAGGTCTGAAGAAATCCAGCTCATTAGAAAGTCTGCAGACAGCCGTTGCTGAGGTGACTCTGAATGGTGATATTCCCTTCCACCGCCCGCGCCCACGAATTATCCGAGGACGAGGCTGCAATGAAAGCTTCAGAGCTGCCATAGACAAATCATATGATAAACCTGTAGCAGATGATGATGATGAAGGCATGGAAACTTGTAAGTAAACTATTGTTGTACATAAAGAATTTTAACAATATAGGTTAATTCCTTTAGAAGGTGATTAAAAATGGTAGAGGATAATTTTAGGGTTTTAAAAGAATAGAACTAACTTCTCTTCATGGATTTTTTTCAGGCGTTTGCCCTTCATATGCATTAACAGATTGCAATAGCTTTCTTCCTTCCTAAAACAAGGAAATAGGATTATTAGGAGTATATTTACTTAAATTGCTTACTACGAAAATTTTCTGTAAGACAGCTAATTAATTTACTGATGTAAATTAGAAAATTTTTTACACAGAAAGAAAAAAACCACCAAATTCTTATTACAAAAATATGTGCATCTAACTTAGAAAGGGTAGATTTGTAGTGTCTGGGGAAAAAAAAGAAATCACTGTCCTTTAATTAGAATGAGTAAGGCTGGCAGATCTAATAAAACATAAAGTTAATGATCAGCTATTACCCACCCTAATGGGCATTCATTTACATTTTCAGTTCTTTAACCCGAAGTATGACCCAACATGTGGAGAATGTCATTAACATAAAAGAATCACTTCAAAGCTAACCTTATCATTATTGAACTATGTAAGAATGGGCTGGTAAAATGACAACTTACATTGAATGAATATAGTGTGAATAGTAAATTACCTCAATCAGGGGTTGTATTAAAATTATTGAATTTTTAACCTTCATGTTGTACTAGTTTCAACTTGTCACACACCAGCAGAATTTTTTTTAATCAACCTGCAGCTAGTTAAAGTTTATGAATGAAAAAGAAGATTGGAAAGCTGAAGTGGTAAAATATTTAGCCTGACTACTAACAGAAAAGGCTTGAAAAGAGATTTTTCACTCTCTGTTGATTTTAACTTTTTTTTTTAGTTTCAGAAAGTCTGTTTCGGAAGTGCCATTCCCTAACATTCTGTTGTAAGCTACTTGTCTAATCACTCTTTTATTTTTTAAAATTCCTCTGTTGTTTTTCTTTTAATCTGTCTGTTTCTGAAAGTGTTCTGAGACTGAAAGGGAGGTCATTTTGCCAGTCATTTTTCTCAAGGGTAGTTATGGACAGAATTAATTCCGCTTCACTTTTCCAGCACCTAGCGATTTCATGCAGCAGTGAGGCTAAATGCTGGTCTGGTGCTGCTGACTGTCAATCTGTTTCTGGCCAGTAGAAGAACAGGTATGAGAAAATGTGTAGTGATCCTGATCATTCTCCCAAACTGCATGCCTGTGGTCTTCTGGGACATAAGACCGTGTTTTTCTAGAAGGCCTTGTTTGGTATGAGCCAACTGTTAGTAATATCCTGTTTTGAGGCATCAAATATCCAGGGCTTATCCAGAAGTTACAGATGACAGCAAAACTTGTCATGAAACACTTTCTACGTGAGTATAGGTTTGAGACTACAGTAAGAGGTTTTGAGCTTATTGATGCAATGCCCAGAGTAGAAGGGAACTATTTGGTAGCCTTTGTATCCTCTGCATGGGAGTAGCAGAAACCAACCAAAACCTTCCGGCTGAAAGTGAAATGCCATGGGATGAGTCTTTGTCCTCATCTGTATACGAGTGAAGTCTAGCACTGATGGACCAAGAGCCATCTCGGTGTCATGGGAGAGCAAGAACGAGGTTGTTCTCAAATCTCACATGATAAGGAAGGGCTGAACAAAATGCGACTGAGCTATATGCCTAGTACTGTACATTAGTTGCATGTGTTTTAATAGCTTCCATATATTAAAATAAAACATCTAAATAGTAATCCAGAAACTTGCACTGCCAGGGTAATAGAAGCAGGTAAGTAGTAAAGCAGATGCAGGAAGTTGGTTGGACACAGTTCAGTTCCAGGAACAGCACACAAGGCCCTCTAGGTCTTTCCCTTCTCATGGTGGCCAGGGGTGCTTGAGAGCTGGCCCAGCTATACGGGGCCTGGGATCAGCTCAAAATGCTAGATCCTGAGGTCTATTTTTCTGGGAACATGTCTGTATCTGCGTTAAAACTGAAAGCAATTGCAATCTCCTCCACTTTGTGTAAATTATCTGTGGCTTCAGATTCCGGAGAATTTGCCAAATTATGTTTTCAGCTAGAAAAAGTCTGGGCACCTTCAAATACATAGAAGTTGATAGAACAATCTGATACTAAAGTGACTAATGTCTCACTGCTGCCATTACGACATGGCATAAGTTTTTTTTAAATTGCATTTAATTATTCCATAATTGTTTGAAATTAAAATGTGGCTTCCTTGCATTATAAAACTGAGGCAAACATGTTGCTGGTCAATTTGCTGATGCCCTTGAGGTTGGATTCATTTGTCTGTCTTGATATTTTTTCCCTTTCTTCTACAAATGTTTCAGTGCTTTTTTCTTCCAGACATTGACCCTCTTTGGAGTAGCAAATAATAGCACTGCAATATATTTTACAGAAGAATTCTTAACATGTCATCACCCCATATAAGAAAGCAATAAAAATACAGGTAGCATATGTGGCAGAGGGACTAACTGTCATCTAAATGTACTTGCTGTCCTTGGAAAAAGATGTTATTAAATGACTAGATGCAGGATGAAAATCAGATAGCTGTGTCCAGTTCTGGGACAACATTTTAAGAAGTATTTGAGAAGTTGTGTATGAATTTTAATGTCTGTAAAGAAGTAACATTTATGGAAAGGTGTGGGTGTTTAGCTTTTACAGATCATGTTACCTGATTTTCTTTATCTTTTTTTTTTTTTCCTTAATACTTGAAATAGCTGACTGAAAGCAGAGTGTTTATCTTTAGTGACTTGAATGAGAACAAGGCATTTGGATTGGGAGAGATCGGCAAAGCTTTCTAATCTTGTGCTGAATCTTAATTGCTAGAATCTACGGCAGTATTAAATATCACAATAAGAGGCCTGGAATCTTAGTGGCAAAATAGCTTCACGTTAAGTAGCTTTGATTCCTCATGTACATCTTTTCTATTTTATGGCCTAATTAGGAGAATAGCTTCATAATACCTGTTTGTGTAGTTCTCTTTAGTACAGTGTGGTTCATGAAATGACACTAGTTTTCAGCTTTAATTGATGTTTAAGGTATACTCCAATTTATTTTCTTGGCTTCAGCATCCTGAGTGTGGGGGGGAGGGGGGCAGGAGGCTGCAGGAGAAGAAGGAAGTAACAGCACCAACGCAAATACATTCTGCCTATTGCAGGAACCTAATGTCATTACTTCAACTTAACAAAAATTAGAAGTTTCATTTGTAGCCTGGGCTTGAATTTTAATTGAGCAGCATTTGCATTTGTTCTAAACAGTAGTAATTAGGTGTATGTTAATTGCAGAATGACTGTTCTGCATAAAAGTGAAACAAGTTTCTTCATGTTGTGCCTTTTTAAGAAAACTGGAAATCTGTTTACTCCAGTAGAGGCACCAGTGTTTATTCCAAGAGAACAGGCATCCTAATTCACAGGGCTCATTCTAAGCTATGGAGTTAACTGCAAGCAAAATGTGTATGATAGACAAATATTTATTGCAGCACAACTGTGGAAAGGAGGCAATATTATCTCCATAGAATATGCAAAACAGTAAGAGGAAGCATTGTTATGACAAGTTGTTCAGCAGCTCAGCATAGCACAATACACTTAATATATATTTAGGATTAAAAGTAATGTATTGTCATATGCATATGAACAACCGTAGGACAAAATTTGTTCATCTTTAAAATTCTAGCAAGGAAGTACCAAGCAAACATTTGACTTCAGAATTTGCCAGATTTTTAATGCCTTTTTTTTTTTTTTTACTAATTATATTCGTTTGCAAGTACAATCATTTAAATGTCTAGTTGGTTTAACTGGAACAGATTGTAACTATAAATTAACACGCAAAAAGTTAGCATCTCTATTCCAAAGTGGTTTTCCACTACTGTTTTAATAATAATTAAATATCATCCCAAACTTTGATTAAGAAACACACCAAAAAAAGTACAAGTACAGCTAGTACAGAGACATGTATAGGAAATGCCTATTAGTTTTCTAAAATAAAATTATCCAAATATTAAAGCTGTGCCTGCAATTGCTAAGTTTAGTCATCTGCTTAACTCATAGCGGTCCTGAAGGCAAGTTAATATGAATTGCTGGGACCTGTCTTATTTTTAGTCTGTGGTGATTTGTACTTCAGAGTACTAGTTCAGATTCAAAAATAGTTATTAATGTTGGTGTTTATCTGACACGGTATGTTTTTCTTGAAATACGTTTATGTGATCTTCCAGGGTTGGAGAATGTTTATGGAAATCTTGGGATACTCGTTGAACAAGTATTAAGTGTATTGGACAGGTCTGTGTATTGTAATATTAAAGTATAAACAGTATTTTGCAGGCAAGTATCTGAGAGAGAGAAGGTAGAATATGGAGTGGCTTTCAGCTAGTGATTTGTAGTCTTTTCAGGTTCGGCAAACTACTGGAAAGGTGAATATGAAATATGACTAAGAAAAGCAAATGTATATTCTACAGTACTCTATGTATGAAAAATTTCTAAAGGATTGCACACATCCATTGGCTGTAGAAGAGTCGCTGAGGTCTACAAATAATAGTGCTAGTAGGAATAATAATAAGTAAACATATGCTAAAATGAAAAATGATTCTTTTTTCCTTCTATGTCATGGCCATTTCCAAATCTTTTTGAGTATTAAAAAAAAAAAAAAATTGTTTCTTTCCCATACACTATGTATATGTAAAACAAAACTTTATTTTTCAACCTCTACTGCCAAAAGTTGTTTGGAGTCTCTTAGAGCTACAGGAAATAGTACAAAGTAAGTGCCTGTGATCCTAATTGCTGCTTCGTGCTGTCTGTTGGAAAACTGGGAGATGGTATAGCCCAGCTTTTAATGTGATGATATAAAATGTTAGCGCTCCTGGGAGATCACAGCTTCACCAGTTTAATTTTTGGACTTGGCTTTAAGCAAAGTCAAAACATCTGCAGGATTCTAACCCCTGTGGTTGATGTATTTTATTTCTTTCTCACTAAACTACTGGGGAGTTTTCAGTTTCTAATTGGATTGTTTCTTTTGGTCATTTTTATTTCAGACTTTCTGAAATACATGTGCTCTGTTAAATTTAACCTTGGGTATACTTTAGGATTCTTTGAGTCTTGATCTTGGATTAGAAACAGAGAAGAAACATGTTACCTGCTCTTAAAATGTTTTGCTTCTTCCACGGGTGGAATCTCCCCACCTGAGCCTCCCAGACTGCTCCATCTCAAACAGTATTACTGCTGTGGAGGAATAAAAGCCATGATGCGTGATGTGCTTTAAACTCCTCCAGGAAATGAAGTAGTGCAACAAAATCATGATGGTATTTGCAGCAGAAGAAAAAGTCTATTAAGGCTTCTATTGAGGGTTAACAGTCTTTAATGACTTTCGTATTTTTATAGAACTATTACTAAGAATTTACTGACAAGGCATGCTGCACTGCTGTTGTTTCTTCTTGCAGACGTTTCTGAAGCTCTCTTTAACTGATTTAGATGCTGAAACAAAAGGGTCCAATTAACATCACTTTACTAATCCTCCCTATTAATCTATATGTTATTCAGAGTACCCACAAAGCACGAATCAAGTTTTCTAGAGTGTTCTGCAAAGATGAATTGCTCGTCTTTAAGAGTATGTCTAATAGTACACATGGGCTTTCCAGGAAGACCCCAAATCAGCAGATGCTCATTTTGAAAAAGAATGGGAATATTTCACTTTTGTGCAGATAACCTGCTTAAAAACGGATTATGCAATATTCCAAAAAAAAAAAAAGCCCTTGTTATTCGTTCTTATCTCATTGATTGTTTCTTAATTTGTGCTTTCAGTGGAGGAAGACACAGAAGAAAGCTCAAGATCTGGTAGAGAATCTGTGTCCACAGCAAGTGACCAGCCGTCCCACTCGCTGGAGAGACAGATGAATGGAAGCCAGGATAAAGGCGACAGAAAAAAGGCTGGAAAGGAAAAGAAGAAAGATCGAGATAAAGAGAAGGATAAAATTAAGGCAAAGAAAGGAATGCTGAAAGGCTTAGGAGACATGTTCAGGTAGGTGCTTTGCAATCAAATATGAGAATGAATTATAAAATGAAGCTTCATCTTCTAGGTATTCATTTATATTATGACTGTTTCCTGAGGCCGTATTTTACTAGACAAATATATGCACAATGTATTGAGGCTTATCTCTCAATTTTTGAGTGTATGAGTAATGTCATAAAGGAAAGCAGCTCAGAATGGAAGAAGAGCTGTTGACTAGCAGGCTAAAGGGACTGCAAAGGAAAAACAGGTTTTAAGCATTCAAGCTACCTGGTCTTTGAAAGAGTCTTTGGTGATGTCCAAGTAGTGCGCATAACCCTTGACAGATCAAATGTTTTTCTTTTCTTTTTTTTCTTCTTCTTAAACTGTGCTGCTCCTAATCCTGTACCCAAAGCTTACGTGTTACTAAATGCATGGTTGTTTTTTTTTTTGCTTTACTATTAAGACTGTTTGGTGTCATGGAGGTAAGATGGAAAAGAGATGAATGAGTTTGAGATTGAAAAACAGCAGGCTCATCTCAGGGAAATTAGGATCTAAATAAGATTGTCTGCTCTGAGAACCCACAGTCTGGAGGAAGGGTCAGTGAAAGACCTGATTTTTACCAAGTACTGAATTTTTTGAAGGGAGTCGTCTGTGTAGCAGACATAAGTGATCTGAAAGGAGAAAGACTGCTGAGGGACACCCTGCTGTTCTGGGTAATCGGCAAAACATGACAAACACCTTTGATCACTTGTGGAAAGGGGTGAGAGAGTAAGAAAATCAGTCTTTCTTTTAGCTAGCTAGAGTAAATAAATATATTTCCAAGAAAAAATAATATTAAGACAATATTTGTTTTCTTTTATATATGCAGTGATTCATTATTTAATTTTGAAGTGAGATACCAGTATTATTTTAAAGCTTTATTAGCAGTGGTTCTTCTCTGAAAACATTTAAGTGGAACTTCAATTTACTTAAAACCTGTTATCATCTCTATCCTGTAATTGAACTTTGGTTGTACCTGCTGAGGTTTTTGAGAGTTGTTCTGTCTGTGAATGACATTACAAAATTAGTTAACTTTGGATTTAAAAGGTTTGAAAATAATAGTTAGAAAATCTATTTAGAAAACACAAAACTGTATCAGGTTGTAAGGTAGCATATGCAACAGATTACCACGAGCATCATAAAAGGTAGCCCTGCACTTCAGCAGGAGGTGAGTACTTCAGCCTGGTCGTATGAATGTCTTGCAGGGATACCCTCATTCTCTGGGTGTTTGCCTGCCTAAATTGAAGCCTGGAGCAGTGTTGCACTCTGCTCTGGGGGAGAGGAGAACGCTGGAGATATGAAACGCTGACTGGTTCTTTTCTGCACTCTGCCATTTTTCTGCAGCTTTGTTTTAGGATTCTTCATTTCTGGTGTAAGTGGGTATCACAAAAGAAATGACAGGCAAAGTTGAGGCAAATTATATGCGATAAATTCTGTGGACTGTAAGTAGCTTGTTGGATAACATAAGTGCTACCTGGTGAGCTGAAGTTCAGTCAGAAAGTATTACACAGCATCTAGAAAGCTGGGCAGCTCCTTGGTGCGCGGGTTCCTCCTGTACAATGGTCCTGGTACCCAGAGAACCTGTGAGACAGCTGCTTCATCTTGCAAGCTTTGGTACACAAAGAACTGACTTGCAAGAGAGTCCCTTCCAAACAGTGGAGGCTTCACATTTTGGAGAGCCGGGTCAGTCCAGTGCTTGTTGGCTGCTTTCTGCCCTCTGGCATTAGAACCTCATGTCCAGTGTTCCAGTGTAGCTTTGAAAGCTCTAAATGGAAATGAGTGTGGAAGTGGCAATTAATACGATTTTTAATCAAACACTCCCAGCAAAATATGAAGTACCCTTGTCTGTAGGTTTGATATAACACTTCTGAAATCTTTAATCTGAAAACTGTAATTTTACTGATAAGAAGGTCTGATGATTGCTTTGTTGTGTGCTCTTCATAACAGTCAACGTTTCCTTGAGTTATTTTTTCCCTCAATGCCATTTCTGAATGAACTTTACTTTTCAGTCTCCTCTTAATTAACGTGGGAGCAGTGCTATCTGGATGCAGTTCGACTTCTCCTGGATCTTTAAATTAGCTTGCACCTTGTCAGCCCACCCAGGAGAGGTGCTCCTGGCAAACAGGAAAATGCTGATTGAAGGAATTAAATGTTATGCCTCATTTCCACTCAGTGCTCAGATTTGCTTTGTTGACAGGCTTCTCAATAATGTTTGAGAGAGAGGCTTTATTATGTCTGCAAGATAAGCTACTGCTTCTGCCTATATCATGCTTTGTCTTTTTTCTGTGTATCTGACATATACTGTAGGTATCAAGTAATCAGTGAAAGAAGTGGTGCAATAGAACATAATGATGACAGTAACATTTGAAATTCAAGCCATGATCAAAGCATAATTGGATGTTTTGGTTCTTTGCAACATTGTGATTTCTTTGTAGTTCTTTTTCTTTTCCCCCTTTTCTTTCTTCCTTTTCATTGCTCTTATCATAAAATAATCTTTCTTCATTAGGTTGTATGGGCAAGAACACTCGCAGGGTGAAATTACTGGTAACTGACACTTTATTCCAATGTCTGTATTTAGCCAAGGGGCTTTTTACTGCCTGTATGCAAACTGACAGCTTCTAAAGTGGAGTCTATGTAATGTATAAAAATGAGTCTCCTTGCCTTTAGTTAAAATCTTAGGATTTGGTACTGGGATCTTCATTAAACTGTACTGTGAGATGAAAACTCCCTCAAGGGGATCCTAGGTTACATTTATCCTTTAGCATCTAGTCATTTCCAAAAAATCCCTGGGTGATTCAGATAGCAGGTTAAAATGATAAGTAAGTCTTTTATGTATTTGCATTGTTTTACTGCTTTTATCAAACAGAGTAGAGAGGCTTGACGTAACCATGAGTGAGAACTGCAAAATGCAGTGCTCTGACACAACGAGCTCCTGTCATTTCCAAAGGACCTTTGCTCAAACTGAACTGTGGACAGTCTAAAAGTTCACCCTTCTCTCTGTGAAATAAATCTGTCTGAGTATGTGTGTATTTCTTTTTTCAAATTGACATTTTAGAGCAGAAGAGAATCATATTTATAAATTTGACATTTGGCTTAATGGTCTCTCTTTCTGCTCACAGATAAATATAGGGTATAAGTAAACCTAGAAAAGTGTTGAACAAAAATACTGATCTCTTGGAGGAGATGCTGACACATCAGCTTTGGTGCTGCTGGTGGGTGCTGCAGAGCTTGCTTACACCAGAATGTATTTGTTTTACCTGAGTAGTTGCATCATTCCCCTGTCTTTCTTATCCCTGCAGTAGGATTATGTGTTGTGTCCTCTGGCTTTAATCATGTACTGGGGAAAGGCTGTGCAGTTCCATCTTCTCCACTGCTGACATTTAAGGGGTGCCTGGATGGCCATTGACAGCTGAGCAAATAGTTTTTGGGAAGCTGATATGAAGTTCTGCTAGTTTTTGTGTTTTGCTACTAAGAAGGCTTGAATGGATGTATGTTTTGACATCAGAAGATTATAAAAATCTTTACACTTCTTCAAATGCAATCTAAAATATGTTCACTCATTTCTGAGTCTGATTTTGTTTATTTCTGTAAAGATTTTGCTTCTTACTTAGATGAACCTGACAAAAACAATCAGTTGATAAATAAGTCATTGTAGCGATGCATTAAGCAAGAGGCTCCATAGTTTCAAACAGTGCACCTATAATTAGTACAGGTAGAGATACATCAATTTGATGGGCTTCTATGTTGTGTGATTCTTTGACATTCCTCTCCTGAAAGAGAAAATTGTGTATGCAGCTTTCTTTTTCCCTCCTCCTGCCCCTGTCATGTACAGGGTATTTTCATTTATGAAAGTGGTGACCCTCAGTATGTAAGATAGGGAGATTTGAGATTGTTTTTATTTGTAGCTGATGATGAAATGATACTCTGCTGTGGTGGCAGCTGGTCGCTTAAGATCCCTATACTTCCTTCATGCATATTCACACTGTACAAGCTTGGATAAAGTTTTTAGATGGGTGACTAGACTGATGAGGTAGTAGGTCGTAGATAAAAGAAGTGGTAGCTCTACATGTTTCCCCAGCTTTCTCAAAGCACATATAATTTTCTCTGAGATAGCTGAGAACCATGGTTTTGTAACACAGTGGCATCACTGTGATTATTTCCCTTTTTTTTTTTTTTTTTTTTAAATTTATTTTGTTTGCAAGCAAGTAGACAGCCTCAGTCTTACTGGGGAGCTTGTATAGAAGAACTCTCATTGAAGAGTTTTATGATAGAAAAATTATGTTTGGCAAGTGGTCAGTCTCAGGAGAGGATGTGTCTGAGGACTAACATGTTTAGAAGAAACTGAACTATTAAGATGTTGAGAAAAAAGAGGGAAGAAAAGCAGCTTTGGGTTTCCAAAGGGAGGAAGAGGAGTAATAGCAAGTCATGTCTTGCTGAAATAATATTGGAGGGACAGTCACTGCATGATAACAAAAACATGCTGAGACAAATTGATACAAATCAATACAATGAGATGGAATTGCAAAAACAAAAGGTATGTTTGAGTTTTTGTGGGGAACTGCTGAGGAGAACGAAAGATGTTGTGGGGATATACCTATTGTGTCTTAACCCTGAGTTTAAGTAAGAAAATATTTGCATTGGTTTTGGAGTTTGCTAATGAGATGGATGTAATGTACTTGGAAGCAACTGTGGATAAGTATGTAACAAGAAATAAATACGTTTTCTACTGTAGGAATTAATACTACCTCAGTCCCACATAAGCATAGCTTTTCAATGGGGAAGATAAGCACTTGGTGTTGAAGTTTGTGGAACAAGACAATATGTTTGAAATGAAACATATGCGTAGGTGTTTTTAGTACTGGAGACTGTATATTTCAAGATCTGATCTGTAATGTTGATGGAAATACAAAACTGTGGTGTACGGTGACTAAGCCTCAATTCCTCTCTTGATTATTGTAGCATCCAGGTGAGTAAATCAATGCACTGGATAGACAATGCAAATATAATATTCCCAGATTACCATTAAAATCTAATCCTAAAATTACATTTAAAATGATTCCTGGGAGCCTTGTAGTGTTGTTTCTTCCAGTTCTATGAGAGGAAATAGATAATTTAGTTTACAACCTTGTTTAGCTGAAATCAGATATACTATTGTCTTTTTTTCCCCCCTTCTTTTCCACACAGCTGCTTCCAAGGTGCAGTGAATATGTCCCTTTAATAACAACCTTCAGAAGGTTTAATAACAACCTTCGGACTTTTAAGCAAGCACATGGCAAAAAGGTGTCTGACTTGTGTAAAATACTGTTGAATTATACCCCAATCAACAGGACTGGCAAATACCTCAAACTCAATAAAATCTGTGGTCTGATTTTCATTATTCAGTAGCTTAAGAAGCATCAATAATGGTATTTTCCTTGGAAGCATGACTAATAGGACTTCATATTGGTGAATAACACTTTTTGATATATGGACTTAATGGAAAACATGGGAACAAGCACTGAAATTTAGAATTTCTTTTTTTTTCTTTTTTTTTTTTTTTTAGTGCTCTGCTCATGGCAGAAAGTACCATAAATCTTGAGTCTTAGAACATAGAGGAAGAGGATATTGCTTAAACACCTGTCTGTTCTATCATTTTCAACTTCAAAGATCATTGCTTGCACACCAAATTGCACCTGGATTTGCTAATACTCATCTGAGAACATCACAGACAGCGTGTGGTACTTATGCTAAAAATTTCATCAAAAAAAGTTGAGCTGGGTCGTTGCTCAGGTAAATGGAATTTGTGGCCACTTATGCTCTGTTTTTTGCCTGTTTTTTACCATCTGAGCCAGCTGGCACAACTATCATTAAATCCACATCTGCTTCCCCTCTTCTAACAGCGTGCGACCCACTACAGTCCTAGATGCAAGGTGTAAGTGTGCTGGCTTTTAAATTTTCAGAGGAGGAGCATAGTGCTCATCCTGGCTGCAAGTTGGATACTGTTAATGACACCTTCTTGTGCTGCGCTGCTCTGGGCTACTTCGTCCTGACCCATTTTCAAAGTTTCAGCCAGCTCCTGGGATGCACAGAGTCAGTAAAGCCTTTCAAATGAAATCAGCCATGCAGCAAATTGTCATCTTTGATGCAGGCAATTACCCAGGACTCTTATAAATGTCTTTCAAAGCATTTTCATATTCTTTACTTCCTTCTTTCCAATTAAAAGTAAATAAGGGACTGAAAGAGATAAGCTTGATTGAAAATAGCTTTTCTTTTTGGAAAGGCAAGCGATGCTCCTTTCTTCCTCTCCACACTTTTTCTCTTTCCTGTTGTTTTCTTCTACTTGGTGAAATCAGTTGCTTTGAGGAGATTTGCGTTTCATTGCCTGCATCCCCAAACACCCTGCGGTACAGAAGTTTATGACTAAAATGTAATTGGGGCAGGGGGCGGTGGAATGGCAAATTCTTATTTCTAACCCAAACAACCTCACATAATCTGTCAGGGATTTAAGGAATGCAGCTTCATTAAATGGTTAGTAAACTCTGTGACTTTTACATGAAACACAGAAAGTAGTGGTATGTAATTGTGAGAGAGAGATCTGAAATGAGAGATTAACATAATCGTTTGTGGCTTTCTAGTTTGTCATTCTGACAGAAAGCAGCTCTTTGTTGTATGTACTCTTAACACTGGATTTTCCCATAGTAAATCTTGAACTTGTAAATGTGATGGGGGTATATTGTATGTTTTTTAATTTGAATAGAATCAGAGCTTTTGTTTCTAACATCCAGAAATAAGTGTTGGGATGACCTGATACTAGAGACAAGTTCATAGCAGCTGCTAACATATTCTCCCAGTATTCTTCCTTTGCTTGTCAGTGAGTTTAAATAGAGAACCTTTGACATCTACAGCACAGTATCTGACTGCAAAGCAAGTGAGGGAGGCATGCAGCATGACAGCTGAGCCCTCCAAGATCCTTCCTGGCATTCTGCAGCATTTCTCTTCCAGGCCTGGAGTATGAATATAGAATGCAAGTGTCAAGGATGACACCTACTTTATAATCTCTGTAAAGCAAGCCTTTTCATAGAAGAATTTGTTGACAGTTCAGAGATTCAAAGTCAATTTCAGTTTTAGCTTGTATAGAAGTAGGATTTTTTCCTCCACCTGATGTGATAATTGAAGACTACTAACTAGTCAGTGTGTTACCCCCTAACAAAGTATGGTAAATAACTACTGTCTTGAGAAGTGAAGTATCTGTTAGATGAAAAGCTCTATTAATGGCATTTGCTTCATTATCTGTTGGAGATGTTCCTTGGGGATTTAATTTGCTACTGATAGTGCCTGTATATTGATATAGGTTACAGATGCTTTGCCTGTAGATTGTTTTTAAGGCTGAATCTTTTTTGAAAATCCTTTTTAAAAACAGGAATGGGAATGTTGTCTTAGAAGAAAATTAATGCAACTTGAAGTATTTTTATAGCAGAAGATGTCACAAGCTATTATGTCGTAGTTACTTGAGGTACTTAAGTGGGCAGCTACAGGAGAGCTGATCCTTTTCTAAAAGACAATGCTCTAACGTACTGCTGCGTTTCATTTCTTGTGAGCAATCTGGATTCATGGTGTGTTGACATGCTCATGCCACCTGTTAGGATTTCCATGTGTCTTACTGTTGTGCAGAGAAATAATCGTTAAAGACAGAGTTGTAAAACACTTCAATGAGAATGGCAAAATGGGTGTAAGCTGGTATGATTTCTGGGATGAAATATACTGGAATAGAAGTGGTCTGTGAGGCCGTGCATTTCCATGAATGTCGTAAGAAAACAGTGGGTATAAGGCATTCAGAGGGCATATTTAGACTTTTAAGTTGTTGCTGTTTCAGAGAAAAATAAGAGGAAAAGAGGGAAGTTTTGTAGAAAGAGAAGCAGAGAAGCTAATATTAGAAACACAATGCCCATGCGATATGCAAGTAGTCTTTTCCCCACTTTGAATCCTTTTGTCAGTTCTTCTGGAGGAAAAAGAAAAAAAGGAAAGGAAAGGAAAGGAAAGGAAAGGAAAGGAAAGGAAAGGAAAGGAAAGGAAAGGAAAGGAAAGGAAAGGAAAAGGAAAGGAAAGGAAAAAATAAAAGAAAAAAAGAGTAGAATTAGGAAGAACTGAACAGACGTTGAAACTAATACACTGATAGAATGATTCAGGCAGGAAGGGATCTCAGCTTGGTTCAACCCCAGCTCACAGCAGTCCATCTTCCACATTTCATCAGCTTGCCAAGTGTCATGCCCAGTTGAGTTTCAAACATCTCCAAGGATGGAGATTCGGTAGCCTCTTTCGGCAGCATGTTCCAGTGCTTAACCACTCTCCTAGTGAAAAGTGTTTGTCCTCAGTAAGAGGAGATGGGAACAAGATTTACTGAATAATCACTGGTAGAAAAAATCTGAATCAATTAACATCTGCTTATCCTTCTCATGAACTATAAACATGTATGTAAAATAAGATTGTCATCCAAAAGTTTAAATTTTAAAGGATTTTTGTGATGCGTGATTACCCAGAGAGACTTTCTGGCCCTGCAGTTGCTTGATCAAGAATATAAGAGATAACACGGCTAAGCATACGTTTGTGACTGTGAGCCACCTATTGTGTTAAGTGTTAAGGAAGAATTTACCTGTGAACAGGTTATTTTTACTGTGCTTCCATGCATCTTACTCTAAATCCTCTTGGACTAGCAACCATTAGGACACCAAGAGTGACGGGCTTATATGATACCTAATAGCACCTGATGTGATCCAGTGAGCTAGAAAAGATGATTATTTTCTTTGGAACTGAAGAAGGAACAGTCTACAGAAATCTTCCTTTCTACTTTTTCAGGTGACACTGGAAACTGTCTCTTGGTTTTCAATTAAAACCATAAAATTTGTGTTGTATTAATGCTGATATTCTTCACTTTCATCTCAAAGTACAAATACCAAGTAAAACCTCGAGCATTTGTAGTTCAGCCAGTCGCAAAGAAGGTAGTTTATATTACTTTTGGATAGAGAGAAAATGTTATTTTAATTCCTTTTGTGTTCAGCACATTCTATAGAGTTTTGTATAACAACATAAGAACGCAGCCATGTCAAGTTGAACAATACCCGGTAAGTCCCTATACCCCGGTATTTTGTCTTTGACAGTGGTCAGTAGTAACTGCCAAGGGTGGAGTACCAGAACAGGGTAACCAAATAGTGGTTCTTCTCAGATCTGTCTTCTAGGCTTTCAGTGATAAGCAGCTCAAGGATTTTTTGAGACAATGACAGGTGTCTTTGTGTTCAAGTACAAAATAGTTTGTGTATATTCAGTTCTTAGCAGTTTATCCTGTTGCTGACAATTTGTTATATATTTTCCTCATTCCAAAATACTAACAAAATTTGTAGTATGTCATATACAAAATTTAGTTTTGAAGATCATGTAGAATGAATTGTATCAAGGAGATGCTTTTACATGATGAGAGCAAAGACCCGATAGCAATGCACTGCAATAGATCTGACTCATTATATGTCAGTGTTTTATGGCACTCAGGTAAGCATGTTTGCAAAGTAGCAGTAAACCTTTCTGATGTGCAATAACATTTCAGTAGTTAATGTAGTGTTCCACTGCATATTAACTTTTACTGCTTCTGTACAAGCTTATAATAAGCAGGATTGCAAGAAAAGGCTGTAGATGTTTGTTAAAACAGACCCTGCTGGAATACATTCATTTCATGAATTAGTTTTACGGTGTATGTTTGGGCTAGCTGATGACGTGACTAACAGTAAATCCTGAAATGTTTGCTTCTGCAGAAGATAAATTCATAGTCGCTGCAAATGCTAACACTTTTTTTTCAGGACTTGCTTTGATGTTGGCCTTGTAGCTCCTACTCCTAAAAGGAAAGAGAACATAGTATGTTTACATGGAGCTACTTGATAGTCTTAACGTATATAACAACATAGTATAGATGTGGCTATTTTAAAAGGGTTTGAATTATATGTTGAAAGTATGTTAGTAATGCTGTATTGGTAGGAAAACTACCAATAGAAATAATTAGAAATAATTAGTTTAGCAGATGTATTAACTTTATAGACCCAACTTTGTTAGGGAGATACTAACAGTGGAGGCTGCTGAAAGTTAGTCCTTAAGTTTTTTGTGCTCGCACTATAGAAATCTCTGGGAGTTTGTCAGGTCATTTAAGCTTTCAGGAAGAACAGTTTTCTCATTATAAAAGTGGGATAGTACCTTGTCCATGCTACAGTCTTCAGGTGCTTTGATGTCCTGTGGCATTTCCTGCATTATAGAAAAACAAAATCTCTGTACGCTAAAAACGTACGCTATCCACTGTTTCCAGATGCTGGTGTTGAGTTCAGTTTGGAAGGTGGATATGATTTTTGGATGACTGAAAATATATGTAGATTTCCCTTTTTCGGTTATGCTGTTACAGGTAGTACTTAGTAAGAAAATGTCAATCAATCAGAAACAAAGTTTATGGATTAGCTCTATAAAGTTCTACAAAAGAGGATTTAGTAACAAAAATACATCTAGAATCTTAGCTGTATCAGCATTTTTGAGTACCACAATAATGAATGTAGTACATTTTTGTACCAACTGCAAGTGCTTCTAGCATATTCAACACCAGGTGTGCCAGCAGTATTTAGAATGCAAACTGAATTGCTATTACACATTTCAACAGCAACATACCATAAATAAATCTCAAATATTTCACAATACGATGTTAGATGCTATCTTTGTCTTTAACCCTTGTGCTAAAATGCTGAAACTCAGAACACAACATGCTTCTACAAGCACCAGTTTCATGGTAGTGTTACAGATAAAGTATTTTTTTCCTCTGATGTTGCTGAGCAGGTAATGATACCAACAGTACTATAATCTGTAACTGCTAGGGGTCCAGATATCATCTGTGGAATTCAAAATACTTTGCTAATTCTATTTGTCTTTTATAACTGCAAAAGTAAGAAAACAGCTTGTGTAAGATAAAAAGTGAAGACTCAGTGCCATTTTTTGTCAGGATTTTATTTTTTGTAAAGATTTTTTTTAGGCTATAATCAAAAAATATGTTTTGTATTCAGAAGAAATACAAAGATGGCAGTGATGATTGCTGTATACTGTGTGCAGCACCGAGCACAAGCAGACCTGATCTCATCTCAGGAAGAACATCTCAGGAGCTGAATATCTTAGATGTCAAGATTGGGTTTATTTTAAATATCATCTGCCTGTTTTCTAAATAAATACAAGCCCAGTCACTCACTTCTTACAGTGCCTGAGCACATGCAAATGAGAACAAAAATGCCAGTGTGTATGGGGCTGGTGCCAGTCTCAGATCTGCTGTGCTAGGAGCTTATTTACATGGGGACTGGAACCAAAAATCAAACCTCACCACCACACATCTCTTGCCTTTAATTAGTCCAGTGCAAGTCCTGGTTTGTATACGTTTTCAATCTGAAATAAATCTCTGCTCCCAGATTGGCCATGAAATAATCAACAGTGTAAATCGCAACTGATAGAGTTATTTCAACTGCAGTTACCGTGAAGACAGCTCAGGCTCCGACTACTGGCAGCTACAGGATGCCGGGAGTCCCCAGGGCTCCAGGTAGCTCTGGGCAAGCCCTCGCACCAGCTGCTGTGGGGACTGGCTGCCAAGCTGACTTCCCAGTGACGATCCACCCGAGCCTCATTGCATCCGCCCCAGAGATGTTTTATTCCGCTGGTGCTGCTGTGGTGCAAAGTCTCGCTCTTCATTTTCCACCCAGAAGATACTGCATATATAAACTAAATTTTCATGCCGCTAGGCAGAATACCAGCTGATAGAATAGGCAGAAGTGTCTGAAGCCAGCAGTGGCATGCTAATGCATGCTAAAAAAGAGGCTCGGCTCAGGCTAGGTCCTGTATCTTAACTCTGTCTTTGTAACAAACTTCCAAAATAGCATAGCTGTTATTTTTTTGCCCTTTGTTTTTATTTTGGGGCGTTCAGTGTAACTTAATTCAGTTGTGTTCTATAGCACTCACATAAGTTTCCTATTGGCATTAGTTTTTAATAATTTGTAAGTAAAGTTTTTTTTTTTTTTTTTTTTTTCCGAAGAGACTTCAGTGACACTGTAGAACGCAGAATGGGACAGGAAATCCTAAAATGTAGCCTAAAGCCATCTGTACTCAGGTACTGCAACTCAGCGAGGGGAATTGCATTTTTCTGCCATAGGCATCCTCAAAGAAGGTAGTGGCAGCTGCAGGCTCATCTGGGCTTTTGGGATATTTTGGTTAGGCATGTCCCACAGATCCTACAGTATTGCCTGTTGTCCTCTGCTGGAAAACATTTGTGCCTTCCCTAACTCCTGTTAAGTGTAAATGTGTGAATGAGACTAGAGATATAGAGACATCACATATTGCTTAATTTACCCTACAGAGGTTATTTTCTAGGAGATTCGTATCAACCACGATTTTCAGTAATTGACAGAAAAAGTGCTGACTGACATATTAACATTTCTAGATAATGAGATCTGTAGGGAAGTTTTAATCTTTGGAAGGTTCCGGATGAACTGTCAGTAGTTTGATTAACTTTTTGTGTATCTATGTTAACCTTTGCTCATTTTATACAGTGTAATTGCAAGGCTGCACGACTGAGTTTTTGGAATAATGTTACTGTAATTTCCTGGTCTTAACTAGCCGGTGTATTACATTTGTGTCCTCGTTTCTCTGCCTGTTGCATGTGCTTAGCAAGCATTTTTAATAATTTGTTTTTTTTTTTTTTTTTTTTTTTGTAATTCACATTTACATAAGGTATGCCACACTCATATATATGCAAGCAAGTGCTTTGGTCACAAAATGGAGTAATGAAGACTTTTCATATTACTGAGGATTTTTTTTTTTCCCCCCTTTTCTGCCAGGAAAGAGTTGAAGCAAATTTCCCTTGCAAGTTTTCTTTTTTTGTCTTCTCTTGAGTGCCAGTAAAATGGGTGGTTTTTTTATGCTTTATTAGCATTTCTTATAAGGTCTGCCTTTAGACCAGTACCCATTTTCTAAATTGTACTTCTGTAGCGTTGGAAAAAATCATGGTAACCAGATGCAGTATTTGTCTCTGGCCTGGCAAAGTGTTAGATTTAACAAAAGAAGCTAATAGAAATGTTCAAATTGACCCTTCTCATCATATGGACTTCTTGGAGCTCAATCAATCTCTCATTATTATCAGAGTTATTCACGCAGAGGCAGAAGTGCTGGTATTTCTTATAATCAGCCCTTGAGCCAGATGTAATTTGCAATTTTGTAGCATTGTATTTTGAAACAATAATGCATTAAAATGAACAGAGCAGGAATTAAAAGTATAGTTGTCACCAGATCGTGTTGAAGAGTAGCCATGGTTTAAACTAGCACTCCTAGTGGGTACTGGTAATTAGAGGCATACAATGTTGTATTATTAATACCTAAATCGGTTCACAATTTTTAAACTAATCTGTAGAGTGTAACAAATGCAGCAATAGAAGTGTGCCCGTCCTGGTCTGCGTGGCTGCACCGTAGCAGTTGTCAGGTGTGGAGCACAGGGGCAAGGTTTTGTGACCTGCTCAACACCACGTGAGCAAGAGCAAGTGGACTGCCCTGGGCACCCTGTGCGCTGGGCAGGAACATTTTACCCAGACTCAGGAAAGAAAAATTGCTTAAGTTATGCAAGACTAACAACATTGTACTTTAGACTGAAAAATAGTGGGGCACCTGCTAACAGTAGGCTGCTGTTGATGCTTAGAATTTAGGATTGTTTTTTATCCTGACGTACAGTATTACAATAGTGCAAAGTAGAGGGTTGTATGTCTGTTTTTTTGTATGTAGTGTGTGAAAGATGAGTTGACATTCTGGAGGCCTTCACTTAAACTTTTTCAGGAGCCTACTCTTTACTTTGCAAGCGAACCTTAACTTTATTTTTCTGCAATTTGTATTAACAGTTTTCCAATTATTATAACATCTTACTGCCCAGTACTGCCAGTACTGGATTACCTAAGAGGGTACTGCAGTCTTGCGTGGCAAATTCTGTCTGACAGGGGGGACAGGAGCATCTGTAAGTACGTTAAATGACAGTAATGAAAGGATATGTTGCCCACAAGGATTACATTATCTATTAAAGGACTGAATTAGCTTGGCTGTATCACATGTATTGGCTACTTTCTTCAATGACAAATAGCACATGCTTTCTGTGTGAAATCCAATCTTGGAGCAAGGAACTTTGTGGTCAATAACTACTCTCCTTTTTGAATACGTGCACAATATTAAAAAGTTTTTGTCACAAAAGCACACTTTAAAATACTTGGTTATGAAACTTAACTTAAAATGTCATGTATTGCTTCTGTAGCTGCTCCTATCACTCACTGATGATTGCTAGCATAGTTGTATCTAAGTAGAAGCTTTCTCTTTCATTCCTCATTCCTTCCAGGATGCCGCAATCCACAGTTTAACAGGTTTTGGCTCACCACCATGGAAATCAGTTATTTATGGTGACTTTTAGTACGTTGTGGTATTGCTTACTGAGTTGGTTTGGTCATACGACAGAGGAATCTCTTGTTTGTTTGGTGTCTTGCTGGTGTTTTTAAAATTTCATTGTAAAACTATCCCCACTTCCTTTAACCTTCTTAACCTGTTTTTAAACTACAGTAGTTTAGATTAGTTGTTTGGGTTTTTTGTTATTGTTTTTTGTTATCGTTGTCGTTGTTGTTTAGTTTTTTCTTATTTCTTGTGGATTATTATTATTATTTTATTACACCTGTCAATGGCTCCTGCTGCTTGTAGGCAATCGTGAGAAGCAATTCAGGATTATCTTCTGTTTATAAATTTGCAAACAGATGGTCTTTCCTAAAAGAAATCTGTTTTTAAAAGTTCCACCATTTTATGCTGGAAGTAAATATTACAAATGCTTAAGTTGTGAAAAGAGAGCGCCTTGGTGTGAATAATATTCTGCCTGTTGTGTCATGCCTTTCAGGAAATGTTATCAAAACTGTTTATGAAAATAATTGAATGAGACCTCATGACACGTCTCTCGGTTTGGCGTTATATCCATTTTCTATGAAGTTGGGTTATTGACTCACAAAGGCAGGCAGATTAAGCTTTGGTGGTTGGAAACAGTTACCAGTCCCATATGTTGTTTCCACTTCTTTCCCCTTCTTTCCAGGAAGTTGTTGTCGCAATGGCTGGTAATGTTGCACCTGAAGTGTTGTGAGATATGTGCTGTCCTGGCTGTTGGTTGTGAGAAGCCTTAGTTCGTTCAGCTCTACTAGAATCCCTACCTGAACAGCACTGAAAATGGTTTTTAATGTTTGGAAAGAGAGGCAGAGGATGTTGGGAGAAAATGCGTGCATATGATACCATAGAAGAGCTTCATGTGCTTTATAGTACTGATGCACAGCATGGCAACTGCGGAGAGAGCTAATAGTTTGGAGTGATGACTACTTTGGTTCTCCTGGTTTAAGTTTCTGTGTTCATGATTGAGTTCATGAGTTTATTGCTTGAAGGCAAGGTTTATTGCTCTGAAGAGATATGAGTGTATCTCTCCAGTGGTATTCTCCATTTCCATGTGTTATCTGTGTCCTTTTGTAATGCGCCTTTCTTGGTTTGTGACACCTGAGTTCTCCAGGAGAGTTCCTGGCAAGGGGGGTTTCTGCTGACTGTTGCATCAGAAGAGTTGCTGTTTTATCGGGTTTAACATCAGCAAGGAAACCTGTGGAAAATGAAAAGTTGTAAATGTTCATTTCAACTATGCGCACAAGCTCCTGTATACAGGTACCTTGCTCCTGCTTCCCTGCATGTTGGCATTTCTGTATCGTCTCAGGACTGTGATGCTGCTGAGTCATTCCAGCTTCATCTGTCCTCCCTCCTAACAAGTGGAATTTTATCCACTGATTTGATTAGATGTGACAACAGGCTATTTCTTGAAATACACTGCAAATATGTAAATGTATGCACATAAAATGATATTTTTAAAAATAACACTTGCACAATTTTGCTTCTAAAGGGAGGCTTGTAAACATTCAAGTCATCACTAGCCAGGGTGATTTTTGTTTGTGTGCTATGTTGAACTGTTGTTTATGCTTATTAAATTTTATTTTAGCAACAGAATGTTTGTGTGTGTCACAATAATCTTTTGCAATGTAAATTTTATGATTTTGCTGACACAGGAGGGTGAAAAGCATTACATAAGTCATTGCAAAATCCTGTGAGTAGTGTTAGGGTGTTAAGTTGTGCGTATGTGTGAATACTGTTGATACTAGAGGGAAGAGAACATGCCTTGAAGACACAGAGCACTGATAGAGTAGCTCAAGACACTTACCATTTGTTAATTTTTAATGATAGTCTTTTTTCTATTAAGGAACATAATGCTACTGAACTTCTGTCTCAATCAATTTTTGTGTTTTTTTTTCATTAATCAACTAATGCATGTTTCTTCTCTAGCTCTTTATTCTAATGAAATATGTGGATGATTTGGCAGACGACAATGGTCTCATCAGTAACGCATCAGAGTAAAATCCATTTAGCAGATTATATGTATATTTGTTTTGTTACATCAAGGATACTGGTATATATTCTTGTAAACTGAAACTACTTTTAAGATAAATTGTAAATATGGAATTTCTGTTGCTACCACCCATACGCTTTTTTTTCTTCATTTCTTCAGTCTATGTATTTGTTTATGAAAAATCATTTACATGTACTTCATGTACATGTAAATTTTATATACATTTTACGTATTTGTTATATATGACATCGTGATGTAGCTTGAACTTGTTCTTTAACTGTTCTGTTGCATTCCAAGCAGCTTCCTTTTCTGTTTATTCTTGCACTGTTTAGTCACTCTGATGCATTGGCTCAAAGCCTCTGAAGACACTTTCTAGTCAGTGTCTTTCTGTTGAGTGTGATAGGTGTTGGATTAGGCCACCTCGTTGCTGGTGACAGTCATTCAAGCAAGTAGGCTTGAAAGTAAGCCAGCTAGGGACTGACAGAGAGGTCTGGGTGTGCATATGAGTTTGATTAGATTACCCACAGAGTTCATAGGATTTCCTATTTTAGGATCAAGCATCAAATGTATAGGTCTGCGTTCTCATCTTTTTATTAACAATAATACCACAAACTAGTATTGCAGGGTCTGAGGATAGTCCTTTCCTCTAATGTGACTTGGCTGTTATATTCTAGAGATCATACCTGTTAAAAAATGATCCTCTCATATTTCTGAATTTCTTCACTTACTATAATTGCTATTGTTGGCTGAATTTGAGGATTAAGTCTGTGGATCTGTGAATACAACTTTGAGCATTTACACTTATCTTGAAACTTTCTCTAACCCTTAATGTAAAAGGAGAATTAAGAAGCTATAAATTAAGTAGAACCCTAGAGTATCTTGGCAATTAGAGTGAACAAGATTTCAGCTGCTCTCTTTCATCCATTTCTCACACTCATGGATAGACAGGGTATTTTTTAATTTAAAACCTGTATTTCAATTAGTCATAGAAGTTTTTTTTTCCGGAAATTCTTGCTTATGCAGTTACAGAATAAAATTAAACCGTTTTTTAGCTAAACTTTTTATAGCCAACCCCTGTTTAGGTGTACTGTAAACAGGGTTTAGATGAGAGAACTACTGAATAAACTAGCTAATAAGTGAGATGTTGTTCCTGTATTTATAAATGTTGCTACCATTATAAAAAGATTATTATTTAACCATACATGTATGTGTCCTCAGAGAAGTATTAAGCTATGTCTAAGAAAGAATATGTTAATAAATAGGTAACTTTTTAAAATTGTTTGGGGGAAAATATACATTTTCCTTTTGATCTTTATTTTTCAGAATGATTAATAATATTCTGTGCTCTGCTTCTAAGAATTCAGACTGGGGGAAGTGGTGGCCACAGGTCAGCTTTGTGCTGCTATGACAGCAGGTTCTCCACAGAATCTGGTGTAGCTCAAGCTTTAGCATCAAGACTTCTTTTGTCATAAATATGCGAGGCAGTAGTGTGTGCAACTTGACTGCTTTTGCTGTGGATCATGGGGTGACTTGTGTCTATGCACTGGTATCTTGCACACTGATTTTAAATAGGGCTTTTATAGCTCACAAATTTTTGGCAGTGCACTTAGGATATGACAGGAGCTTGGAATTAAATTCTCAGCATTGTCTGAACATCAGTGTCGCAGATGCTCCTTTTCTGCACTGTTTTGTTTTTTAATTCCAACAGTAGTTCTTGTCTTTGTTTTTAAACTCTGTCCTCCTTTTCACTAATGCAAGAAGCATTGATTCTGCACTGATCCTGAGCAGTGCAGTTCTCATGTCTGCTTCAGGAAAAAGTCGTCATTTCATTTGCATTTGTAAGAAGTGCTACAAGTATCCCAGCAGCCAGCCTCACAGCAATGAGAATGAGACGATCACAGGTTCAGACAAGGGCCTGAAAATCTCCAGGTGCTTCAGGCACGCCTTACCCAGCTGCATGCAGCGGAGAACAACTCCTGCATCAGTGAGGTGAGCAGCGAGTGCTGGGATCAAATCGCTTGGCAGTATTCTCAAGGCCATGTTCTCGCAGAAGTCTAGAGACTCTCTGACACAGGACAAATGGGTGGTGATTGCTGTTTTACAAGGGAGGTATCGTTACCAATTGCAGTCTGTGAGTGTCCAGCCGTAGGTTGTTATTATGAAGTGAGCAGTCGCTTCAGTGGGGGAAGTTACTATGCAGGTATGCCAGGACATTCAATATGTGCATTGTGGAAGAAATAGTACTGGAAGCAGTAAAATTCCAAAGTTGCCATGGGTCATATATGGACATGCATCCTAATTCCATCTTCCCTTCCTTTGAGTGAGCAGTAAATAAGGTTTCACTGAGGCAAGTGCTGCTCACTCATGTTAATGCTCATGGGGCGAGTCACGGAGCATACCATTTGCACATTTAATAAGGTGAAGCTTTTACAGAGGTAAACCAGATCTTTTCCCTGGGCCAATGCATTCAAATTGGGGTGTTTTAAATGCTGGGAGTATTTCTGGGGACCTGACCCATACTTTGCTTCTTTTGAATCACACAGCTACACCAGGGCCACTGGAGAGCAGCAGGGAAGGGTTTTACCACTGGCTGTGAAGGCACAGGGGGGCTGTAGGATGTATATTTGGTGTTTTGAAAGGATCTTGCATAGTCTGCTTGAATTTCAGTGATCTAAATAACGTTATTTTTATTTCTAAGTGTTCTGTTTTGCCTAATATGTACAAATTATAGCAGAAAACATCTACATCAGGAAACTGGAAGAACTGATGATTTTGAATAGCTTGACACCAGCCTAATCACCAGAGTACATTGAGTGTTGTACAGTTAAGGGAGTGCTTAACAGCTTGCTTTCATGGCATGCCTTAGTATGGCTGTATGTTGCTCTTATGTAGTTAAACTTGGCTTGAATATGAATGTTAAATAATTTATAAATATCTGTTATAAATTTGGTGGAGAGGATGCTGATTTTGGCTGTAGGTTTCATTATAACTATAAATCATACTTTGTGGAGCAAACACTTTAATAGAAATAAATAGCAAACACACTTAGTGAGAGTAATCTTAGGAAAAGCTTTGAATGTCATTCAGAGTAGGGAGTGTTGACTCCCTCTACAGAAATTAAAGGTTGGATGGGGGGTACGTGTGTGTACATATGTATGTATCCACAGTTCTTTTAAACACCTTTCTCAAGTGTTGCTGGAGAGCCTGTAAAATGTTTTCCTTTGTTTATCAGTTACTTCTACTATTGTAAGCTGAAGCTTAAGAGAGATGTGGGACTTGCGATCTCAGTGGAAAAGAGAAATCTGAACTTGTAAATATTCTTGCACAGAGGTCTTACTAAAAGTATGCAGACTTGTTCAGAGTCAGACTCATTTAGGGCAACGTGCTTCCAAAACCTTTCTGCAGCTCGGTATGACTTAGGAGTATCATGCAGAACTACCCGTGCAGGTGATGCTGTTAAAGACGTGAAGCCACAATCAGGGAGGGGGGAAGACAGCGCTGTTTGTTCCGGGTTTGAGTGTAGGGACAGTGCAGTTAATGTTGCTGAACTTATTACAGGCAGTGGTGATTATGGCAGATATGTCACTTCTGCGGGTGACAAAGTCCAGAGAAGGCAACTTTCCAAGACCACCGTGGTTCATATTCTGCCAGGCTGTCCACTGCTGGGATGACCATAGAGCTTATCAGAGATTGGCACTGCAAAGTCTCCTGTCAGAATGGGGAAAATATGGCCAGCCTTTGAAATGCCTGGGAAAGGACCAGCGATGTCTTCTTGAAACTCTATCAGGAATGTCCCCAAGGGCAGAAGATGATAAAATACCCTGAGAGAGAAGAAGGGTTGTTGCCACAGCTTGCACGCAAGTCAAAGCAAACTGAACCCTACTGCTGCACCGAGCACTGCCTGTGTGGTAGACTTCCCTCAGCCTGTTGAAACACAGCACAAGTGTGGCGTGTTCTGGACTTGGACGGTTGGATCTGGAAACTCAAACCATCGATTTTTGCTAGGTTTGCATTACATGTTAATGTGAGAAGTACTCTCCCCACAGTCATGCAGCCTGGCCAGACATTTACTAGATTGCTTACAAGGATTATTAGAAATTTCCTGTGTACTTTATTTTCTTTAACAAGGTATTGATTTCAATATATTTCTGTTCATACTTACAATTAATTGATTTATGGTGGTAGAAATTCTGTTCTGCTGCCAAAAACTGATGGTTACTAACTGATTCAATTTTATCTTTTCTTTTTTTTTCTTTAACCACTAATTCATTTTCAAAAATGAACTGGCTACTCCAGAAGTTGGTTCCTTTGCTTTACCTGACATTGTGAATGGGCAAGAAAGGGCAGCAGAGAGAAGCAAACGTGGGCATCCCAGAGATGCTGCGCTACAGCACTAAGTATGTTGTGCATCTCCTCACAGCCCTTCATGTTTTGTCACTCAGAGCCCTGCCACCCCCAGCTCTCCTTGTCTATCTGGGTAAAATGGCTCTGTTCCATGGTTTTTCTGCCAAGGTTTTTTTCCTCTCTTGGCTAGATGATTTAGGGCTATTTTAAATTAACCATTCTCTTTTGTCTGGTGTAAGACATACAGAATTTGATTGGAATCTCATGTGTCATATATGTAAATGTTTTGTATAATGGTTTTGACTACTCATTAATAAATAGGTGGATGTTTTAAGAGATACATGCTGGTGTTTCTAGTTGCTGAATTTAAGTATGTCAGTTTTATATATAACACATTATAACATCAGAGATTTAACTTCATGTAATATTTTGTGTTTGTTAACCCTATCATGTCCTCTGACTTTCATTTTTCAGATGACTATTTATGAACAATTTTAGTTTTCATATACCTGAATTACTTTGGAAGTGAGCAGTCTGGGAACTGTGGAAAACAGCCATGCACTTTAAAGTTTGTGTACGTGCTCCTCCTACACTGCACTTTTGTTTTTTTGTTTTTGTTTTTTTATCAGCTGCACTAGGAACTATGAACATGGTTACACAGTATAATATTAGCTCTTGACTGAGTGGCCAGAAATTAATCTTTCTGCAGGTTCACTGTGCGGTATGTCTTCAGCCCACACAATGGCTTTGTGCTAGAATGAACAGGAACAAAAGGGGAAATATTGTAAATGCCTGGAGGACTCTAAACATTTTAAACAGTTTATTTTCATGGGTGAGGAGAAAGTTTTAAGAACTCCATGTTTTATTTCAATGTCTGTGAGCATTCTGGGTGTCTGCACCATTGCTGGACATTGCACATTTCAGTGCTTGCATTTCACTCTTGATGTGGGCCTTTGAGTGCAAAGTGCTGCAAGTACA
Source organism: Chauna torquata (assembly GCA_013399475.1). Taxonomy (NCBI): domain Eukaryota; kingdom Metazoa; phylum Chordata; class Aves; order Anseriformes; family Anhimidae; genus Chauna; species Chauna torquata. The sequence continues at coordinate 107,930 of VXAL01006623.1, read as the reverse complement.
GTCTCTGAAGTAAAATTCTTACTGCTTTTGGTGTGATAAGTGATCCCATGTTTAATAGGTATGTATTATAATAAGATACTGTGTAATAAATGGTCATCTAGACTTGGGCTGTATTTAGAGTTTGTTTGGTTTGCTTTATACAAAATTCCTTTCAGAGTAGGTCTGAAATGCCTAACAAATACACAAAATTTTGTCCTAATGATAACTAAATATCTCAAATGTCAGACTATGCTCTCCCTGAAAGTCTTAAAAAAAAAACACAGTGGAATATGCAAATAAAGAAGAAACATAAAATACTTGAAAGGTAGTCTGTAGAGGGAGAAAGGGGTAAAAGATGTGAGGAGGGTGAACAGTGGGCTGGCAGTATCCCAGTTCATCTGGGACAGCCCAGCCAGTGCCATCCCTCCGCTCTCACTCATTGCACTGAACACCCTTGGGGGAAAAGAGTCATGGGTAACAAAGTTTAAAAAAAACTTGGTGCTGAAAAAGAATAAATTTCTGTTTTGGATGTTGTCCACTGCATGGACAAACTGCTTTGTGGGGAGGGTTCGGAGGGTGGTACTGCTTATTGGGCAGTTGTTGGACATACAGCTGGGTGTCTCTTGCAGTTCATATGTGAAAGCCTTCACTTAATGTAAACTTGATTTGCCTTCTTTGACAGTGATAGTGTTAAGTAATTTCTAAAACATTGCTTGACTGTGTATTTAAGAACAGTGATCCAAAAATCCTGGCAGAAATAAAGACTGTGGCGCTATTACTTTTTTGGTTTTGTTCTGTTCTTTAGTGAGGAATTCTGTAAACTTTTAAGAGGATTGAAGAAAAACAAATGAACAACCTATGCAAAAAAAAATGAAAGCAGCCTGAAGAGATTAAAAATTGAGATTCTGAGGTCTTTGCTCTTAACCTTCCTGGTTTTCAAACAGCCTTTCTTGGAGGATTCTTTTTGTCACAGGAAAAGGAAAATACAGTTGTGTTCATTTCACAAGTTAGATTTTTTTTTTGTGTGTTATTAACAGGTTTGGCAAACATCGCAAAGATGACAAGAGTGAGAAAACTGGTAAAATAAAAGTGCAGGAAGCTCTTACTTCAGAAGAGGAGAGAATACGAATGAAGCAAGAACAGGAGAGGTAGACTTCAGTATTTGCTTAAACCTTGATAGAGAGAGTTTGTTTTTTAAACTAAATAACTGAAGCTCAATTTTCACTGATGAAATTTCCCAAATGTTGATATGTTTATATACTTTAAATAACAAGACAAAGCTGGATTTATTTTGGACATTAGTATCAACAGCTTCCTTGGCTGCATTATGCATCTTTTATAGACCCAGAGCTCCTTTTCTTATTGAGGAGACTGGAGTAATAATATGAAATGTTTTCTCTATACATTCTATAACTGATTTTATCGACTTTTTCAGAAAACAAATATTTATATAGAATGAAGTATGTTTTGTATTTTTCTTCAAAGTCTTGCATATCTAGTTTTTTCACTGATATATTTAGAAACAACCTAAAAATTATAATTTTCAGTGTATTTGTCACTGGAGTTCAGTCTATTTATGTGTCATGCAGTCTGTTTATGGAATGAAATGTATATTAAACTGCTAATTGTAAAAATGAGTGGTGAGTACCTCTATTTTTCCTTGTCAGCTTCCCTTAACATTAAAACCTATTTAATATATATGTCATATGCTCTTCTCAATATTTCCATTCTACTTTTCATCCTATCTCTTGTAGCCCTAGTTATTTGGGGCCTAGACTGGTATCTCTCATATCAATTTAGCTAAAATCTTGGAAAGCTTAGGTTATAAATTAATGAGTATTCAGGGATGTGTGTGGAGAGAAGACCTCTTTGAATAGATAACTTCAGTAATGAGACAAACTTTAAAGGGCTACATGGCTTGAATGCTGAATGGTAAATAGATTCAGACACATTTAGCAGTGAAAGTGAACAATGAGTTGAGATGATTTATCTAAAAATTATGTTATAGCTCAGCCATAAATTGTGGATTGAAGCAGGAACTATGGAGGGAAATTTTGTTGTCCTTGTACAGGAGGTATGACTAGTTAGTCGTAATGATCTCTTTGACCATCATCTCTACGCACCTTGGTCTTCTGCGGGTAAGGACAGAAGTTTACAAATGATGGCTTCATCATTCTGACAACTTACTGGAATAGCAGAGCCATAGTATCTCTTCTGTAGTCTCCTCAGTTCAATGTAAAATGGTTAGCTTTCAGTTGTTTTAAGGTTGAGATTTACATTACAGTTAAGGCAGGCTATACGTTTATGAGTTACTGAAGATCAACAGTAACTTGTTAAACTGCAGAAACTTTATCAAGTGCAACCATCTGTTTGGATTACATTATGGGATTTTTTTTTTTTGCTCTTTAACAGATATACTAACATAAATCTATGTAAAAAGTTATTTGTGTCTTTCTCCATCCATTCTGACAGTGGAGGGTGGCTGGATCACAGTGTTTGGTTGGTTTTTACTTGTCAGATTGTTTTTTATTGTCTCTCTTTAAACAAAAGTGAAACAGGGTCACGAAATCTGTTCCTGTTTTTAAGAGTGATATGCTTTCAGATTAAATGGTAAAGGGAAATGAAGGCGGTAAGTGAGTTTGGATATGTGTGTTTGTGCAGTCAACTTTCCTTTACATATGAGCAGACCATCCAATTTGTGGATAAACATACTGGGGGTGCAGAGACACCAAAAGCTGCCTCCATAGCTCCAGACAGCTCAGGACTGGAGAAAGGATAGCCACATGTGCACAGTGCTGATCCCTAGCTTAATGTGTTCTGCTGAACCCAAGGTTGCCCAGCACTTAGGGTTTGTTAGCAACTATAGGTCCCCAGGTAATCAACCATGTACATTTATGTAAAGAAGGAAGACTGGGTTTTGAGTTAGTAATGTTTTCTCTCTCTTCATTCTCTCTCTTTCTGTCTTTCTGTGTCTCTCTGTCTCTCTCAGTAAGAATGGTGAGAGTACAGACTGTCCATGTGATGATATGAGAGAGGTTGCAATAGTCACGCTGGGTACCAAGGTAGAATTATGAAATTATTTGTACAACCCCCCATGCATGGAGCAAATTCCTAATCTCTGTCCATCAAGTTATGCTAACCATTTTGAATCTTTCCTGGAATCTCACTCCTTGTATGTCGTAAAACGGTTTTGTCTTCACTGAAACTGCAGAAAATGCATGTGCCAGAACTTTATAACAGCTTGATGTTATCGTAAAACGGGTTTTCTTTCTCCCGTTATTCTCTTTCCCTAACTGTGTATTTGCTTTCCTTTGTGTTATGTCTATAAGAGAATGCAAGTTCTTTGGGGTAGTGGCATGTACAACTAATAAAATATAATAAAATAGCAACCAAATGTGTGAGGTGCTTCCTTATGTTTCTGAAAAATTCAGATGTTGATTTGATCCATAGAGACTTTAAATCTTTGTGCAGTTAGATTGCAGAGTTTCCTTTTGATCCTGTAAAATAATGCTGTTAGATACATTGCTATTAATGAAGAGTACTCTTGCAAATTAACTGAACAATGCCTCAAAATGCTTATGAGGAGACAGAGTGAAATATTACTGTCTTAAGAAGTGTTGGTTCATAATGGCTTCTATTCTAACTTTGTTTTCTGTGTTTTTTTCTTCCCCTCAATGTTTTTAGTGGTACAATTCACTTGCTCTGTTTTACTTGGTATTTGATGCTATATACATATGTAATGATGCAATACTTTGGGGAAATAGGCTGGATTTAATGAATTTACTATATATGAGAGGCTTGGAAGAAAAATCCTTAGGGGGTCAGAAAACAAGTGAATGGTCCATTAAAAAATCAATCATGCCCACAATTTTATAAAAATATTATGCCTTGACTTGATAATTTTAATAGTATTGTGCTTACAATAGTATTTTCTTTAGTCTTAAAAATAGCATTCATATTGATTATAAGACAAATAAGCAAATTAATGTTCTTCAATTTACCGTGATTAAAATTAGTAAAATTGCCTTGTATAGATATTTTATTAACAATAATTTCTTATTAAAGAGCATCTCTCTTCTGCTGTATATGGTACATGTTTACTGACAATCTTAACAAAGGAATTTTGAACAGAAAAGGAAATTCTCTAGTCAAAAATACAGGCAGCTTTCATTGAAATAGAATATTGGAACAATTAGGAGTGTCATCTGAGAAGGCCGCCCATTAATCTTACCAAAATTGCTGTAAGATGCTTTCTACTTGTAAATTCTTAGAAGTTCAGATTAATGGTTCATTGAAGGGCATAGGACATTGTCTGCGTGTATCACTATTCTTTAACACTGATTTACTCCAGAAAAAGAAGTCTACTTGCATTACTTTTGAGTATCTGTCAAGCACTGTTCTGAAAATCCAGTTGGTTTCTGGTGTGCTGTTGGAAAGGTTGTTTCTCTCCAGTAATAGACACCAATCAAAACCGTAAGACAAAACTAAGCAATAGATTTTCCGAACTTGGCTTTGTGTCTCCTAAAAAAACTGTACTGCAGAGTCTTGAGGCATTTGAGTAAGGTATGAATTGAATTACCTCTATTCTTGTGCTAAGTCACAGCCATTTTATATATATGCTAACTTGGAGCCCCTCTTTGCCATTCTGTCATCCAGTCCATCACTGGAGCACTAAAATTGGATACCACTGAGATCCTACGTTGGCTCGGATAGACTGGAAAAACAGCCCTGGGACTTCTTAGTTTTGTTACAATAGGTGGTCTGCCAGTTCCAGAGTTTCCTGATGAACCTGTAGTTGGCCCATCTTACTCAGAGTAATGTCTTGAATTTTACAGATTGGAGATGCATGGGATATCTTGAGCTTTCAGAGATGCTTCAGTCTGCTTATAGTCTCGCGCAAGCATTGCTACATAGGGTAGACTTAAAATCAGGTTCTAAAACTTTTGTCAATGACCAACATGCATTAGAGTTACAACCCAGTTAGTTTTCATATGGATGGTCACCTTCTGCTGTCCTACTGGACCTCAACCTTTGGAAGCCCACAGACCTTTAGAAACAAACTCTTTACAGCTGGTCATCAAGGGCCTCCCAGGTTAGGGTTTTCTGACTATGTAGCCAATGTGTCCATGGGGTTTCCTGCAGTCCGATCACCCTGAAATGTTTTCTGACTCCTTCAAGACCCTGTAGTATAGTCTCTTTCTTAGGAGATGTGAAGACAGAAATGTTCAGAAAACCCATTGCTCAGTTTTTGGTTGGTGGCTTGTGCTGAAGGGAGACAGCAGCTGTAACAGCAGGTTCTGATACCTCTCTTTTTCACCCTTGGATTTTTCCTTGCATTTTTTTTCCCCTGCAGCTCTGTGTTCAGTGCAAAAGAAAAGAAATCTTTAACAAATCTAAAACCTTTGCCTGTGTTCTGCCCATCCTCAGCTCGGGTGCATGCTGTTCTTTTCACCTCTATGGCCCAGCCACGTGTACTGGGCCTGTCTTCAGCCTTGGACTTCCTCTAGCAAAACAAACACTCCCCAACCCAAACAACTTTACTCTTTGTACCCAGGTAGTGGATAACAGAAGAACAAAATAAATATACTTCTTTGTGAAGTTTTCAACAAGTTCAGGTGTACCTAGCATGTTTCACTGCTAGATAATGCTTAAAAAGATGAAAGCTGCAATTCTAATGTAACCTCATGGTTCAGAGTATGTGATCCCAGCTATGGGTGAATAGCACTTATGCTTTAATCTGCCTCTAGAGCTGCTTCCTCCTCAGGAAAGAACAGTCTACGGGATATTTTCTCTGTTTTGTTAATACACTGAGTGAAGAGCTTTACTCATGTTCTGTAAATGTCTGTTACCATACAGGTATTTTAATCTTAGTTCTGTATTCTTCCTCAACTTCCACAGAAATGAATGCGAAATCAGGTGCTTAAACACCTGTGTTGTGAGGATCAGTAGTGAGGCAATAAGGAGAAACCTTTCAGAAGAGAATTAAATAGCTGTATTGCTGGAAGTGCTATGACAGAGGCTCCAGAAATGCTAGGAGGATGCCAGAGTAGTCAGATAGGTGCTTTTGGAGCCAGGGAGCCAGCAGGGTGTGCCTTCCTTTGCTCTAAAAAAGAAGCCATACACTTCCAGTCTCTGCTGGACTTCTTGGTAGAAGATTAACACACAGCAAAGCAGTACCATGCTTCATACTTACGTACGTATGTATAGTTATCATCTGCAAAATAAACCTCTTTCTTTGCTAGTTTTCTCACTTTACATTTTGGAAAACATAACCTTTTGTTCCTGTAGGCTATAAAGGGAATTACATTTACATAATTCTGCTGTTATTTTTATCCTTGTCTATGCAAATGTCATCACTGCTGGTGTTGGTTGTGCCATGGGAGTCCCGCCTGTCGGCTGCAGCTGCAGAGCCAGGAGGGGGAGCTCCCAACGTGGCTTTCTGCGGGGCTGCCCTGTGCTTGAGGAAGCAGGAGCAGGCTGTGGCTATGTAATGATGCTCATGGCTGGAAACCTCAACAGGGTTTTGTATGGCAGAGCATATATTAATGCTTTACTATCAATTGCGGAAAACTATTTTAGAATGGGAACTGGGGGAAGGATTTTAATGATTGGAGGTTGGACACAGTGCTCTTACAGCTTCAAGGGAATATGGCAAAAAAAGTGGGAGAAATGACTGAGGATCTTTGTCTTGCAGAGATGCTGTCTGGGGGAGGTGGGTCAGGCATTTGTCTCTGTATTGGTTGTTTTGCTGTTACTTTTGTAGATCAATCAATAAGCTGACAACATTTTTTGATGCTAACATAAACAAGAGTACAATTTTGATGTGTGTTTTTCATGTAATGATTTTTCCTAAACTTAGAGTGAGACATTCTGTATGTTCATTAGTAACCAAAATAACACCAATATTTTTTCCTGAATGTTTCGGTCATTCCATAAAATGTTTCCTAAGGGTATAAGAGTCTTTCTCTCCAACATATAATAAACTTCTCTTCATCTTTCTCTAGTGCCATTAAAGCCACAAGTCTTTTGTTGTAAAAGTATACTAATGAATAGAAATGTTACAACAAGAACAGAAGTCTTGTGTTTTCCCTTCATCATGCATCATCCATTTTAATTAGACGGAAGGGTGGTGAGTACTGTGACAAGAGTCTGGAATTAAAATCATTAATTGATGTCAAGCTGACGAGAGACTGCTAACATGAATTTACTGACAGCAGGAAAGAAATTAACCTTATTACTTTATTTAGTACATTGGGACTATTTATTATATTTTCCTATGCAAGTTCAATGTGCTCCATTTATGATGATAGAGAAAGACAAATAATTTATAAACACTATATAAAGTTTTATTACCTCCTATCAGTGAAGTTTACATGAAAACCACATCGATAACTTAAAAAAAAAACAAACCCACCACATCCCTTTAATCAACATAACTCATCAAAACCATTACAGAAATATTTTTTATATTTTAAATGAGTATAACATGCTGTGCTATGTTCTCTAGCCAAGTACAATTACAAAAGGGATCTGATTTAAAACTAAGCCTTAGTTTCTTAATGTCAGGGTTGCAAAAAATGAAACATTTTCTCCAGCAGTGATGTTGATTGGAATAACTGTCTGTTTTGATCATCATTGGAAGGTCAGCCTAACAAAGATGAGTTTTAATGTTAAGCATCTTTATTCTTTAGATGAAAGAGTATAACAGTGTCTTACAGAATGACAGCAGAATCCTATAGATAATTTGTGACCCAAAGGTCATAATAAAAGAATAGAGGGGAGGTCATCCTGTAGTAAAGGCCATCTGGAACTGTTAAAGTATCAGATGGAGTAGAGGGCTGAACAGCAGGACACTCTTGGTGTCTTTCCAGATTTCCCAGAGAGACCATAATATTTTTATTGGAAAACCCCAACTTTTTCCCCTTAAGCAAAATATTTTCATGAAGCAGTTTCATCTTGCTTTTAGGGAAAAAAGACAACATACTGTGATATGGAGAGAATTTTTGTTTCATATGTAACCCAAGTGTTATCTACCTTTAAAATAATGCAAAGATTCAGCTTTAGTTTTGCTGCTGCTGTATTTTGATGCCATTTAACAGCTTTCTCAAGAAATATTACCTCTAAATCCCTAATTATTGCAAACATTCAGAACATAAATATTTTCTAAAGTGAGTTACATAAAATCCGTTCTGATAAAACTTCCACCCCCTTCCCAGCCAATAAGAGAGAAGAGAAAAAAATTCCTCTGTGAATCAGAAAATCAGAGCAATGTGTTTCTCATTCTCACTTATTTTGAGATGGGGTGTGCTTGTCAAGGGATATTCCAGTTTCACTGAGATTTGTAGCATTGTTTTTGGCAGTTGTTTTTTACATAAAGAATGAGGGTGCAGGATGTGAAAACAAATCAACAGCAATATTTTTTGTAAAAGAACACAGAAGTGAATCTTGAGAACACTGAGCTTTGGAAAAATATTTCAGACCAGTTCCACTTCATAAAAATATGGACTTCCAGAGATATGTAAATTGAAGCTTTTGTGGAATAATAGTTGCTGAGGTGTTTTTTAAACCAAGCTTCTCCCATTCTCTACATACGTTTTGTAAGTATATAGATTGAGATTATAAGACATCGCACTGAAAGTGTATTTTCTCCGTTATTCTTCTACAGAGATTCAAGGCCTTGTGCTTAGCAAGGTCTGGCCAAGTCCCTTACCATATCTTTGAAAATATCATTTATTTGGTCTTTATAATGTTCTGAGTTACAAATTTGGTTAAGGTGTCTTGCAGATCATACAAATTCAGCACTTTGGTAGAAATATCAGTTCTCAGTAAGAGCACTAATTTGTAGTGTTCCACTTCTGAATGCCAGGAATTTTAGGATAGGGCAACAGTCTGTCCTCTGATGACCCATAAACCATGCTGTCAGTGGTAGAGTTGCTGTAGCAAATACTAGAGAATGAAAGAAGTTGTAGCGTAATTACTGACTTATTGAATATGGCTGTGTTTATTGTTGCTGAGTTGAACAGACCTGAAAACCCATCAGATTTTCCAGACTCCACTGCAAGAGTCTGTAAGCTACTATACTAAAGACTCTCTTTGTTCTAATTTTTAGATACAGCAGCAATAATTTGACTAATCAGAAGGACACCTAATGACATATTCACAACAGGCAGACAGGTCCCCCCCGCTCCACACCACAGCTGGACCTTTTATTTTGCAACCAGTTGCTTACAAAATCTTAAAGTACAAACCTCTTAATGGGTTGTGAGAAACCTTGTTCGGTGTCTGGTCATGCAGTAAATACATGCTCTCACTCAGTACTGTGACCGAGCAGGGTTTTAGAAGTGAATTCTGAGAGGTGTTTTGGGTGCTAATTTTTGGTCCTGAGCAAAAGATACTGACATAAAAGCTATATGCTCTATTGGTGGTTTTTTTTTTTTTCCCTTTTCTTTGAACTTCAGTGTATGAGATTCACAAAATCCCTTGCTTTGTTGTAAGGTTTTTCATTGTAATTTTTTGTCACTTCAGACTGTTTAGGATTAGGCTACTTCGTACATAGCACTGCAGAAACACAGAATAATGGACCTGAAATTGAGCTGGTGGCAGAATTTCATATCCACTTATGTTACTGGACCGGCTGGAGGAGGATGATGCTGGATAGGGTCAGCTCAACTTACTGATGATAGTATTGTAACTGGATCTCCAGTTACTGCCTGCAGTATCTGTGAATGACTGATCTGATATGTGCTATGATATATGGTAGCATTTGATATATGGTATGTCTTTGTCATTAGTTTCTTGCACATACGAGAACAGCTGCTCCTTACACATCTAACTACAGAATTCAGATGTTAGCCAGCAGTGCTGTTTGCTGGCTTTGTTCTCCAGTTGGAAAAACGTTGTAGGGGAAGGAATGGTCCAAGAAAGCCTCTATGAGAGAGGAAACCAGCGCTCTTAAAGTGAGGAGGGTTTGAAGCAGGAGCTCTTCCAAGTTGTATTTTAGCGATAGTTGAGTCTCATGATCGGCTTCGGTACTACTTCAGTCCGGCAAAAGGGCTATAGGAAATTAGAGCTCCATTAATCTAAAGACCAGGGATCTGTCTCGTAGGTGTAAGTATTGGCTAATTTTTGTCAAGCAGAAGAAAAAAGTCCGTTTTGCTCACAGACAGCAGTGACGTTCTTTGATGCAACCTGGTTCCCAGCAGGAACTGGGCAACTGTTCCAATTGCCCGTCTTGGTGATCCTCCACTTCTGGGGCCACTGACCCCAGGGTCAGACATGAAAATTAGGGTAGAAGATTGAAGTCCTTGTAGTGTTTGTTTTGGGAATGGGGGGACTTGCTATCCTGTATATGTACCTGATACATTTGGCTTTGGTTGAAACATATCCTTAAAAACACCACAGCAGATATCCCCTCCACCCCCAAATGCTGCAGACGGTTAACTGTGTAAAGCAGTCTGAAAGCTCAATTGAAATGCAAGTTAAGGTGGTAATTTATAGATTTTTTTTTTATTTTTTATTTTGTCAAAATAAGCAGAGATTTTCACTTACTCCAAGATCCAAGAAAGTAGGTTTGAGATACTCCGATGGGGGGAATGTATCTTCACTTTGGAAAGATGAAGGGTGAATCAAGAAGGTCAGGGATAAAGAAAGGTAAGGGTTAGAGAAAATGATTCTAGTGTCTGCTTTAGTTTCATCAATGTCACTTAGTCTTCAATGTGTTTGCACTTCATCTGCTTATACACATAATATTTATCTCCTGCATTTTTTGATTTCTTTACATCTTCGTATGTATTTTGTTACCTTCTTTATCAGCCTTCTTTAATATGACTCCTTACAAAAATGAGCGTGCTGTTCTCCTCTCAATATATTAGGGCACTTACAGGAATCACTTTTTTTTTTTTTTTAATTTACAGCTCTCCTGGGTTGTAGCTCATTAAAAGTTTTTGAAATTCTCATGGATCTCTTCTGCATGTGGGATTTCAGGAGGGGGGAACTGCAAGGAGACACTAGGTACTATCATATTTTCTGATTGGCAGACAGGCTGTGATTATTGGAGGAGAAAGAAAATTAAGAATGCCCAATTGTGTAGATGTATTTCTTTAATTTCAAGGTGGTGGACACTTTTTTTTTCCTTTCTTATATATACATATATATATATAGTCCCTGTTAAGTTTCTCTGCTCTTGTAGAAACATTACATGGGAAATATATGTGTATACAATTTCTGTGGAAGTGCAGAATTATAAATCTGGAGGAGAGATCATGTCACTTTTCCAAGGGAGGATCTCCAGTGTATGCCGTTCCTGCAAGATGTTTGTTTCATCCAAGTTTTTTTTTTTTTTTTTTTTTCCCCCAGTTTATAATGGCATAGGCTCTACAACTTCCCATGGTAATCTGTTCTGCTATCTTTTTAATTAGAAAGTACCCCTGCCCACAGTATCTAGTCTCAGTCATTCTTGCTGCAGTTTAAATACCTAATACTTGCATTAGAGATGGAAAACATTATTTTCCTCCTTATGTATTGTGAGACTGCTGTTATGTCCCTACTGTCTTTCGTTTCCGCAGCAGCTTGACATTACTGACTTGCGAATATCTGTCATCCAGTAGAATTTCCAGATCCATTCCTGAAAAAGCAACTCAGAGATTTTTCCCCTACTTCTAATTGGTATGCTTAATTATTCTATGTAAATTACCTTCTACTTGCTGTTATTGAAGTTAATTCTATTTTTGAAGTCCACTCTGTCCTTCAAGAGCATTTGAAATTTTAATCCCTTCCTCCATTGTTCCTTCCTTTGGGTTTTGTGCAGATTCAATAGTGTCCTAATTAATAATGAAAACCCTGAGCGAATTCAGAGAGGGACCCATGTAGAAAATGCCTCGATCTATCCTCCTGATGTGACTGTGAATTGCTGAAAGCTGTGCTCTAAATACTGTGTAGGAACTGCCCCGTTCAACCTGTTGCATCCATCCTGTTACTGTTTTTCTTAGCCTGAGATCTACTGTTTCTCCTCTATTCACAAAGCCTTTTACTGTGTAGTAGAAGGAAATCAGATTGACTTGACCACATCTGTTCATGATAAATCTATGGTGGCTACTGCTTGTCCCATTATCTTCTCAGTGGTTACCAATGGTTTGATTCAAAGTTTCTCAGGGGATTGAAGTTAAACTGACGAGTCTATAATTCTCTTGCACCTCCAAGGGATGTTTAACTTTTTCTGGTCTTTCAATACTTCAGCTATCCTGAACAGTTTCTTATGATTACTGAAAAAGGTCTGAGACTACCTGAAACAGTGGTGTGTGCAGGATGAAGTTCAACTAGCTTAAGTAGCCTAACGAGTTTCTAGCTACTTCTTTTGCTGTTAGATTGGAGATCTTTTTGTTATTGGTGGCAGTATCAATATTGCTGGTCACCTGCTTGCAATCAACCATTTTAGTGAAGACAGATGGAAAAAAAAAAAAACCAACAAATTAAACCTTAGGTCTCCTCAGCATCATCTGTCAATATCGTTACCTCACTACCAAGCAGGGAAGCAACCTTTTCTTTGCTCTTTCTTTTACTGCTAATGCAGTTACACAGTGATTTATTGTTATCTTTGAAGCTCCCTGCTACTTTTTTCTCATGTTATGCCTTGGCCTTTCTGATTTTGTGCCTATATTCTTATCCATAGCAAAATGACCACATTTTGTGTGTGTTTCTTCATGTATTTGAGGTCAAAGGACAGTCGTATTTTAGCCAACTGGTTACACATGTATGTACACAGGATATGAACCTGAAGTGTTCATTTTTTCATTTTTTAACTTGAAAAAAGGTTGTTTTCCAACTTTCCAATTTAAAAATACTTACCTAGCAATATATTTTTACTTTTTTTTTTTTTTTTAAACATGCTAAAGTTTTGAATTAAATGGGGGGGAGCAGCACATGAGGAAGAAGAGATGTCTCTTGTTTGCAAGCTACCCATGATTACCCATTGCCCACAGTGATCCTTTACAATGATTTTCCCAGGAAACCAGGCAGCTTTGTTGAGTTATAATGGTTATAACTATGATAACTGGCTAACTCTAATCACAATAAGAAAAGCTAAATGTCGTATGCAGGTTTAGAGGGAAATTACAGTAATATCTATAATCAAGGTACCCTTATTAGAAGAACAATTGTCAGAAAAATTCTGCTTGGATCCAGACAAAGATCAGAGAAAAATATGGGAGAACAAACTCCCATATTGGCTTGATTGCCAAAAATTAGGAAAAGGGCCATTAAAGCCCTGAAGGCAGCTGGACGGAGGGGGAGGACGAGCAGTGAGACTTGGCTTAGTTGCTGGTGTGCTGTGCCCCCAAGGTGTTTTTCACTAGTGGAGGAGTAGGGTAGATGTCTGACAAGATCTGGCTACTGGCCAACGCACCTCCAGACCTCTTTATTAGAAACGATATCTGGCAAAAACTGGACCAAATGCCGTCATCCCATCCAACTAACTTAAACAAGCTGACTGGCATTATAAATGTGTTGTTGTTTTTCCTCTGTTCTTAATCCATCATATAGAGGAATGCCAGTCTGATGGCAGAAGAACTGAGAACTGGCAGTGGTGGATGACTTGTCATTTAGCTTCTGTCCTTACACAATGCTGTTTCTATCCTTAATAAACATTGTCAGCCTCAGCTCACATATGTGGGATTGCAAGTGTTCGATACTGATTTTGTAAATCAGCGAGCCTCGGTGGAAAAGACTAGGTTGTGGATAATCACTTGGGCAATCACTGAGTCCTGGCAGCAGCAGGATGATTAATTGAATTGACCAAGCAATTGCACACCAGAAACAGCAGCCAACTTTGTTTCTGCTCTTATGGGAGGACATTGCTGCCATTGCAACAACTGTAATGTGTTAGCCATGAATATCCTTCCCATACCATATTAATTGATTAAGATGAATAGTCAGTTTTTTAAAGGATCTAAATTACTAGTGTGAAAAAATCCCCCAAAGCGGACTGGTGCTCCCAAGGGACTAGGAATATGTTTATAATTTCACTCCTAATGCTACTTGAAATTAGGGTTGATTTCTTTTACCAACTTTGCTTATTCACTTACTCACAACAGCTCTGCCTGCATCACAGACTTGAGATTTCCATTGATGGAAAAAGTTAAAGTTTTGTACCCACAGAACTGGTGTGAATGTTTGGCTCAGGGTGAGATTCAGCTTGCAGACTAGTACAGTTAATTTGGTATCTACATGTGAGCTACCTGGCTAAATGCCCTTTGTGGTCGAGGGAGGGGTACTCGACACATTCTTTAGAGCCTAGTGAAGGATTCAGTGTCACCTGAAAACGAGCCCGTTTCCACTGTTCAACTGAATGGCTCTCTAGGCCCCACAGGCAGTGGCCTGGTGACTGAATCTAGACCAGCCCTACTGGGAGACCAAAATATATGCTGACACGTAAATTAGGATGTCTCAAATAGCAGTTGTCCTCATCTGAAAGCTGAATCCCACTCACAGAGTTCTGAAAAAGGGGACAAGGTGTCTGCTCTTTGCTGGAGACAGCAGAGCGAAAGCCTTTCCCTTACTTATGTGACCACTGTTTCACATGCATAGGAATTGCTGTACAATGGGTATGTCTATCATTACTGGATTAGCTTGCAATGAAAAGCTTGTCTAACAATTATAGGAAGTTCTGCAGCTAACAATATTGTCATTTGAATCAGTTATCATTAGCTTTTGAATTGAATGCCACACAAATGCATGAGGATAGTTTATACTTTACTGAACGTTATAATTTGAGTCTCAAAAGCATGACAGTACGTTGTTGACATTTTCAATATTAACACTTCAGCAAGAAGAGTTTAGAAACTTCTTGGGGTAGCTTTTGTATTTTTGAAAGTTCAGTTTCGTTTAAACATTGCACAATTCATTAGCAGTTTTTGCAAAGTTCTTTCAAGATGAAAAATTATATAAATGCTAAGCATTATTATCATTGTTAAACCTATACAAAATCTGTGGGAAGGCCACAAATCCTCAAAATTAGCTGATATGAAATTTCAGACATACGCATTTTTATTGTGTCATGTCATAAAGGAATACCGTTCATGAAGGCAGGTTAGTATGAATATCCACATTGTGAAACTGAAGCACTGTGGTCAAACGCTTCTCCAGATACTGGATTTCAATAGCAGGAGCATTGCTGGTTAGGGATGAAGTACTGAGCAAATTCTGGGTTCTTGTCTGTGCTGCAGTGTGTTCACATAATCATTTTAATCTTTCCCACAGTAGTCTGCACTCACATTTCCCGTATGTGCACTTAGTTCGGTATATGCTAATGGGTGAGTTAAGCCACAACAAGTGTACACACATACACATGCACACAAGAAGGGGGCTCTACATAAAAAACGTAGCATTAAGCTCAAGTCACTTATACAAAAATATATTCAGATTTAAAATCTATTACAATTGAAAAAGATGTGGAGCAAAACAGCAGCTAGCTGCTGTTCTTTTCAAGAATATGTCTGTGTATTTTTCTTTGGTCATTTGGTTCTTCTGAGTTTGGAGACAATGTTTAAATATAGTGTGTCCTGAAGAAGACAGAAACAAAGCTGTATTTTAAACAATATTCAAAAATATTTTAAGTAATCAGAATACCTATATTTTTGTCATGTGAAGGGGATATTTTTGTCATGTGAAACAACTCACACAGTTGTTTAAATTTAATGCACAGAAAATTAAGAGAAAAAAATCAGCACATTTTGGGTGTCAATATAGTTGGAAATCTTGTAAGTCTCACTTTTGGGTCTGCATTTCTAAACGTTACTTACTGTAAATGGTTACTTAGTACTTTGGTTATAATTAACAGGAAGATGTATAATGCATTTAGACTTAATTTTTAATACTGTGGATGTGTATTAACACATTTTATTGGCAATTGTAGAAAATACTCTAAAAAAATTCCTGGTGGATATGAACATAATTATTTGCATAACACTTCCACAATCAGTTCTCTCCCACTTGAATAGGAGTAAGTATTCTTCATTGAACCACGCATGGGAAAATCTTGATATTATGCGGCAAATGGTGCTATTTAAGAGTTCAAACGTATTAAATAGCCAATGAACAGATACATGAGAAAACTTGGTTAACATGAAACTGGGAACGCTCATGTCTGCACCTGTGGAGAGTGAAGTGATATTCACGGTCAAATGCTAGATAAGTTCACCAGCACGTCTCATGGCAGTTGGGATAACACTGATGCCAATATCACCAGCTATCACAAGGTAGTTCAGTTTTATAAGCATGTCAGGTAACAATGTTTTCTTCTGACTATATTACTTGATGCCACATTATTGCTATACTGTCAGATTTCATGCACTAAAATTTTTGCTTATCTAAAATACACATTTTTTGCTCAAATTAGTGTCAGCCAGTGTTCAAATATTTGATGATACATTTACCATTGATATTAAAATTAAATTCCAGAATCTAGCAATATCTGGAAAATTGCTGATTTCCTTTGCTTTTCCCATTCACAGGAGAAATATCAATGGATAAATACATTCTGCCATGGGGTAATTAGCACAGGACTACAAATTGGAAGTGAAATCTGTGGAAAGATGAAATCAACAACCACAGGTCATCTTCAGGCCTGTTTTTCCTTCTGCATAGATAGCTTCCAAGTGATTAAGGCTGTAATGTTTCTGAATTGCAGCTCTGGAATATAGGACAAAGTAAAATGTGTCTTTATATTTTAGAAAAAGACATGCAGAAACACAGTTTAAATTTGAAATGGATTTGGGATTTAAGCCTGAGTCCTTTGTTACTGTAAATTGAAAAAAAAAAAAAGAAAAGAAAAGAAATCTTGTTAGAGGTTGCTGAAATTGCAAAAGAGTGTGCTGTCAGCTGAATATTCTTGGAGTTTTCTTGTCCGTTTTTCCCTCTTAAAATAAAAGGCAATCAGTAAAGAAAAATCTTGTTTACAACATTACGTAATTAAAAAATTACGTTGGTTTTAGTTAAATTTTCTCAGATTGCTCCTATTTGCATTTTCTTTTTGTTTGCATGGTTGTTTTTCTTTCAGTTGAGACCGAATACAAGTGAGACTTACGGTTTACAAGTCAGTAGGAGTGGACATAAATAGAAAGAATTAAGCTGAGGTATAATTCAGGGCATTTACATTAATCACTGAACCATCGATGTAGATATTATTGGCTGTTGAAGGGAGTTTAGCTGCTGGTCAGTTTTACCCCCAGATCAGTACCTTTGGTCAATAATTGTGGGATTTTTGAGGAAAATAGGTCTGCCTGTCCATGCCACCCTCCTATTCCCTTCTTGTTACCAGGATCTTTGTTAGCATAGGAAGAGCAATTTGCTTGGGGCTCAGTCTGATGAAGACACCTGAATTTAGTCTTTCATATACAAGCTCAGAGCTGGTTTCTCATGCTCGTACACAGTTGTCTTGTGTCATTTGAGTTGTTACAGTCTCTGACATGTCAGCACAGGGCTGGCGGATGTGACAAGGACCTACAAGAGACCTCCTTGTCTGGCAGCTGGAGGTCCAGCGGGGTTTCCTGGGGATGTCAGGTGGCTGTGGCTATCCAAGCTCCCAAAGGAGGCCTAAACAGCAGTGTCAAAAGTGTCTGTAGAGTGACTCTTTACACGCTAGGACACACTGACTGGCGCAGCAGCACCGTAACTCTCTGGAGTCTGCTGACTTCCAGCTCCCTTAGCTGTAACAGGAGCTTGCATATGTAGCTCACGTGAACTCATCTACTGTAGGCACCTAAACTGCAACCTGAATCCTGCACTTTGTGTATCCCCTTTTCAAAGACTCATCTTGAATGTCATATGGCTAAGTTTAAAATTTCCCAAAATGTTAAAGTAACCCAACTTTAAGGCTTTTCTATTTTCAAAAGAGGCAAGGCTTGCTTTCGGAAACAGAGGCTTTAAGTAGGCTGCTCTTGCTAAAAGTCAGTGAGCAGGCTGTCTTTGGAAATGGCACGTAGCAGGGGTGTGCACAAAGCTGTAGTCGGAATGAATAGATGTTGTCTCACTGTGACCATGACTGTATTAGATGAAAAAGGAACACATTTTACTAATGGAAGGGAGGAGACAGCTGAGTGCTTCATTTTGCAATGATGACAGAGCATTAAATCGGTCTGGGGAGACAGTGTTGGGGAAGGGGTTGTTTTTTTCAGTTCATAGTGCATGTGTGTGATACATCAAATTTTCTAAAATGCCAATGAAACTTTGAAGCCCAGATCAAATTTTAGTAATAGGTTTGTGTGCTTTTGAAAATATGACCTGTACTCGGTATGTGTTTGTCAGATGCCTAAATGTCATCTGTTTTTATGTCATTTTTTATCATACAGCTAAACAAATGCACTGAGATACAAAATCCCAGTATAGCATCACTTGTCATTTGTAACTTTAACATAATGCACATGTTGATACTTTTTGTGAAGGAACTGCCTACTTTTGGGAGGTGCCAGATTCAGTTTGTTTATATTTTAAACAAAGCACACTCATTTTAAATAATTTATAGAAGAAACTGCTTCTGCTGTTTACTGCATACATACATATATAAGTATATATATGTGTTTCATCCTTATTAGGTTTTTAAGTTTTGGAAGAAGTGTGATTCTTGTAGTATTGGGCCAAGAAAGTACATTAAAATTCATCTCTAAAGACAGGCATTAGAACCACTAAATCTGTCAGGTTTTGATAGAGTACAATATGATATGAACAGTGTCTGGCCAGTCTCAGACAGGTCAGGTAATAGCACAAACATCCTAAGATGCATAAAACAACAGATAAACTCTGAGAACTATGGCTAGTCCTTTTTTTTTTTTTTTTTGACTTAATAATGGAAGAAAAGACTGTGGATAATAACACTTCTTCCTTCAAGACCGCTGTTGATTGTAGCATTGCTTAGATCTAGTCTTCAATATCTAATGTACACCTGAGACTTCATGACAAGCTGAAACTGGAAACACGTCAGTGGTTGCTGCCCGAAGTGTCTGCTAACTGCTGCTTTCATATGAATAGGGGGAAAAAAATTAGTTTCAGTCTTCTTTTAATTTTTCAGAATTCAAGCAAAAACTAGAGAATTTCGCGAGAGACAAGCTCGTGAACGGGACTATGCTGAGATACAGGATTTTAACCGGACGTTTGGCTGTGATGCGGACCCAATGTATGCTGGGATTGCTTCCTATGACTCTTCAAATAGCGGCACGATAACTCTGACCACCAGACCACAGAGCCCGAGGGAAGGGCAGACAGTTGAAGCCTTGTACGCCCAAGTGAAGAAACCACGGAATTCAAAGTCTTCACCTGTAGACAGGTAGGCACCAGACAGCAGTCAATACGCTCTTTCAAAATTCACTATCATAATGCTTCTGTCGTGGGAGATGACTGTACATCAATTGGCAAGTCAGAACTGCATTTTTATTAATGGCTTTTTAAAAACCTTTATGTAGAAAAGCATTGAGCTCACACAAATCAAACTGTAACAGAATGGGATGTGAAAGTTTTTCCTGCAGAGCCACAGATTTTCTTCTCATTCTTCAGATGTTTTGAGTTTTAGAGTCCCTGTTTGGTATAATTCAATTTAAATTCAAATTTGTGACATCATCTGGTTTATTTATCAGAGCTCTAACTTAATACGGCTGTGGAAAACAACCTTTCCAACCCATTCACAGCAGTTACAACATCTCTGGAAAGTTCTTACTGTTAAAGCAGAAATGGGTTAAAGCTTACCTGGATTCTAGTCCTACCATAGTCCTGAACTTCAGTCTAATGGGTGGAACTTTTTGATGAAATACAGACCAAGTGAGTAAACTCCAAGCTTGACTTATGAGTTATGTTCTCTTCTTGGGCTGTAGCTTATGATTTATACTTTTCCTGGGGTTACATTATCTGAACTATGTCGTGCTAGGCTTTATGTTGAAATCAGGCAAAATTCTGGTTTCTGTTGATGAAATTTTGAGTTCATTCAAAAACCTGAAGCTAAAAAACAGGCTTGCAAACTAACATAAAGTAGAAATAACCAAAGGCAAAATGCATAGCGTTTTTGTACTTATAACAATGAAAATACATCTGTTTTCTTGGCTGACATCTATGACGCTGAAGTTCTGCATTTTCTCAGCCTTACAAAAATGAACATTGAAATCCTTGTACAGGAGGTATTGTTAACTCATTCAGAGGTTATTAATTTAGCTCATAGTAAAACAAGTTGTAGTTTTGTTTTCTGCCCCATACTTTCCAGAAGAAAAAGTACTGGACTTTCACTTAAGTGAGCAGAACAGTATCTTTGCTTACAGTGTTTGAGATCTGTATAGCTCTACATAAGGAGTGGCATTGATCTTGCCTATTCTTTTCTGAGTGGTAATGGAATCATTTGGCATTTGTTCTTAAGGAAAGCAGCTGTCATACAGAGTTCAGCTAGTTGTCTAAAAGTTTTTAAATGAGGACTGAGTGGTGTATTTACCACTCTGCTAGATCTATTTTTTAGAAGTTCTTTTACATAATGCTGGGAAAAACACGTTGTCTAACATGAAAAATAAGGACATTTCAGATGCATTGTCAGATGTATACATTTTTATTAAAATTCAGTAGCACAACTGCCTTTTCATTTTCTCACTCACAGTTATTCTGTATTGCACTGTGTAAAAGGTCTACTTTTTGTATTAGGTATAGTTATATGTTATATATTATTTCAGTGAAGGAAGCAAAATGATTTCAAAAGAAGACAGCTTCATCTGTGCCCTTGAAATTTTATGTTATTTAGCCTTATGTTGACCAGCACTGGTATGCTCAAATGCCTGACATTTCAGCACTTTTGTTATTTTGGAAATCAAGATAGCTTGGTTGGATATGGCTGCCATGTGGTGCCTCTTGCGGCTGTTTTTGTTAGACCAAAGGCAGTGTTTCATGCCTGAGTTGAATGGCATCAATGTCACATCAACAACAAAAAAAATTCTTTGATGCAAACCTGGCACAGGGAAATATAAGACCTATGTGACCTAGCTAACTCTGTGTGGTCGCTGATAAAAGAGCCAGGAGAGAGTGAGTAAGACTGAAGATAACGACGTACTGAGGGAACCTGATGTTAATGATAAAGGTGGAATTGAAGAGCAGTGTGGTGGTTTTGCGCATTCAGGCAACTCTGCCAGAGCCCAGGAGCACAGAGGGCCCTGTCTCACTCAACTGGATCATGCTGGGACAAAAGCCAGACGTGGTGCGCACAACAGGCAGGAGCAGAGGCAGAAAACGCAAGTCGGGGATGAGAGGGGAGCAAGAAAAGCCATCCTCAGTGTAGTGTTAAGGGGGCGATATGGGACACTCAGGATGAAATACCTGGAAAGAAATAGACATTTCAGATGGAAAAAGATTATTATTTACTACCAATGTCCTCTGAAGTATCTATGTGGGGGACTGAGGCATGAGCTCGTGGCTGAGCTATCTTCTCAAGGCTGCTCTGTGCTTTACAAACTTCATCTTAGACGTATTAAGGAATATCATCTGAGCATCATTTTAAGAAATAGTTCTGGCTGTGTGAGCCTGAGGCGCTTGTTAGCTGAGATGTCACTCTGTCTGTATGGATACCTGGCTTCTCCATGTGCATTGCCACTTGTTTCTTGCCGTCCCTTTCCAGCAGTAAGACCTTTCTCCTTCACATGGCATCTCCCGTGATTTCCCTTTCCATAGCAAGCATCCAAGTGCCTCTTCATGAGGCTCTTCTCCAGGGAGCTCTTGTCTCTGCAGGCTGATTTATCCTGATAATGCTACAAGAAATTTGAGGAGAAATAGTTGGTTACAGCTCTGCATCCTTAAAATACTGTTTATGTTAGTGTTCACCTACAGTGACAGTTATTTTCCCTCTGTTTTACTCCTTTGTCCTGCTATCCTTTCCTTTCCTCTGTGAGTTTCAGAGGTTACCTAAATAGAAACGGTCCCTTCCAGCCTCTGTGGATGGGAAAAGAAATCACTAACAGCATGTTACCCACGCATTGAACTGCCAGGAGCTGGTAACGGCCAGGCTGTCTCAAATCTTTAGCACGTACATATTAAAAGCAGCGTTGTTTATATGGGAAATGTTATTTCTATTACAGTTTGCTGCTTAGTGCCAAACAAAATCTGACATTTAAATATGACCAAAAGGTTATTTAAAAGTCTCTTGCAAAGAAGCCTATAACAAAATGTCCCATAATAGTTTGCATACCATTGTTGAACACATGACAATTTTTTCCTTAACTTGCAAGAGAGTTACTGCATCTGTGTGAGGCCTTCTCGAGCTTTGTTTTTCTTTACTATTCCTTAAACTTCTCTCTTATTTTCATCAACACATGCCACCAACTGATGCAAATTTAACTGTGTCATGGCATGTGAATGATAACAAAGTGGAGGACAAGTATGTGAACTACTTTATCAGCATAATGGATAATTTCTTTTTTTTTTTTTCCAAGTTTAAGGATATTATGAGGACAACTACCATAGTGCTTCACCCAATTATGGTACTGTCAAGTTGTCAGACAGAGATCTCCAGGTCATTTTATAACCTAACTTGAAACCAGGGTTAAAAACGAGAACAAAGACTGTTCTTTCATTCTCCTTCTTGGATATATTTAATATTTGTCCATATCCCAAGCACTGTAACTGACAGCACAAAACAATAAAAAGATGAAGAAAATGGTTATTCCCTAATCATTTTGTCCATTTATTTCTCTAAATTAGAAAATTGATTGTATAATGCCAAAATACAGCAAAGGAGAAAGAGATGTTAACTTATTCACTGGAGACCTGCACCTTCCACAGTGTATGTGTGGAAGTACCATTGCTTCACACATTTTACCAAGTACAGCTATAAAAAAATAAGCCTATAAAGAGTAAGTTTTACTCAAAAATTCCTAATAGGACTTGAAACTGTTTTAAAATTGCCTTAATGCAGGTTTATGTTGGATCAGAACTAAAGAAATCGTTGATGGATATTGGTGGCTTTCTTTTTCTTTTTCTTTTTCTTTTTCTTTTTCTTTTTCTTTTTCTTTTTCTTTTTCTTTTTCTTTTTCTTTTTCTTTTTCTTTTTCTTTTTCTTTTTCTTTTTCTTTTTCTTTTTCTTTTTCTTTTTCTTTTTCTTTTTCTTTTTCTTTCAGTGATAGTTATTATCTGTTAAATATGTAGTTGAAACAAAAAGCTCAAAATAAAGAACTTTCCATATGTAATCCATATGTAAGTGTAGCTCCTGTGAAACGCATTTTAAATTGCAGTTACACTAGTCATAGCAATTCTCTCCAGTAGCACTAAGAAAGTGTTTTCTGATCTTGGTCCTAAAGAATTAAAGCAGAGTCTTTTCCTTAACAAAAGAGCAGTTTATTGCTTAGAAGAAATGAAATTCTAGCAATAAATAAATAAATAAAATCTGTTGGGGGTGATTGGTGAACAGTATAGCTGCATATCCATCAGCTGCCCTGGCTACATTAGCTCCATCCTACGTATCAATAGCTTACAGAGACAGGCTGATAAGCATTTTCTTCACTTACCAAGTTGTTATGTTAGCCATTAATGGAGCAAAATCTAGGTGGAATGTATAATCTATGTTTATTTTACAATACTGGAAAGAAGTGTCTTGAGAATTGTATTCTTGTGGATAAAGCTTTTAGTTTAGCTGAGAAATGTCTCTAGTATGTTTACAGAAGAAAAGCTGCACTACTGATCAATAGTGTTTTTCATGTAGATGACAATGATGCTATACAATGGGGTTTTATAGCAATCACCTGACATCCATAGTTGAGCAGTATGTAGAAAGACAACTCCTAATGGACGTTTACTGGCTGTCACTGTGTAATCATTTCCCACCAAGAGTGCATTGTCCTGAAATATAATTGAAATAAAATAGGCGCTGTGCTGCTGTAAATCTAAATAGCTTGAAAATAGTAGGCTAGACTCCCACAGCTTGCTGAGGACATTTTAATGGAAACATAAATACCATAATCGTATGCTTTTTGCATGCATTTTACCATTAAAAAGAAGAAAAAATGTTTATTTTACAAAGGGAGACCTTTATGAACTGGTTTCTTTTCTATCAGAAGTGGAATCAAGTTATGTCAAAGGAATATTTGGGAACTGAAAATCAACCCGTTTGCTTTAACTGTCATCTGTTCAGTGCTGTTTTTAAGGTCAGGCCGCATACTTTGCTTGTTGCTTTTCCAAAAAGAAAGGGAGAACATTTTATTTAGATGTTAACTTTTATTCACTCAGTAGTATCTTTGTGCTTAAATTGGCACAAGAGTAATGAATCCTGGAAGCTGGAAAGAAACAGTCTAATATGACATAGGACTATGTTAAAAGTGAAATAAGCAGACCATGTCTTTCTAGTGTGTGCAAAATGATCCTTAGCAATAGCAGAATAGGTCATAAAAGCTATGAAATGCTATATTGCAATGCCTGGATAAATATTTGTTAAAAAAACAAGGCCTTTGTGCAGCTATATTAAACTTCTTTATTAGTAGTGTCAGTCATAGGAGTGTGCCTAAAGTCTGCGGAATCATTTATGCATAGAAATCTGAGCTTATTGCCTGTCCCGTAATAGATGAAGATATGAGTTATTACTCAGGGCAATGCATCCCATAAGTGCTAGGATATTTCTTTTTTCTTAAATGAAGAGATTTTTCGACAGACAGAAGTTGACTTGAGGAGCACGGCACAAAGGGAAAGGCCATGGTGCTGTAAACCATCTAACCAATGACATTTGAAACCTACAGAGCTGTGCAAAAGGCTAACAGCCTAGGCAGAACAAGATTATTAGTAAGCTCTTCCCTTCTACATGTGTTTACTTCTGTTCATTGATGTGGAAGTGTTTTCCTACGTCCTGAGTCCTCGTTCGTCGTTCTGTTTATCACCCTCTACCATCAGAGTCCTATGTATGGCATACTTGCAGGAGAAGTTAATATTCGTGTGGATAAATATACCATAAATACTTGATTAGCTTGCAGCCATTTCAGAGCAGTCACCTGTTCATTATCCAAGTGCCCTAAACAATTGATAATGTTTCTGAAATTATTAGTAATAGGTTTTAAATCCTTATCTTCCAGAGAGTGTCACCCTTTCACAGCAGAACAAAGCTTCATTTCTGTGAGAGTCTGGCGTCTGGAAAGACCTTCCTGGCCCAGAAAATGGCACATATGCCATTATGGGATCATCAAACAGACTTTCCAAGACAACCCTGTGGAGAGCAGTGGGTTAATGAACTATTTGCAGTTCTCTCCCATGTAAAACTGAAAATAATACTTGGAAGTCGTTGTGGTATTTTCTTCCTCTCTGTGATAGCCTGGAGAAGGATTAGTTAGAGCCTCTGTGAGACTCTTCATGGGGTTTAATTTCACTTTAGCACTAACACATTGGGGTTTTTTTTGTTCCTCTACCCTTCATCCTATA
Organism: Chauna torquata; assembly: GCA_013399475.1. Taxonomy (NCBI): domain Eukaryota; kingdom Metazoa; phylum Chordata; class Aves; order Anseriformes; family Anhimidae; genus Chauna; species Chauna torquata. The sequence goes on along the minus strand of VXAL01006623.1, from coordinate 82,550 downwards.
AGCCAGTAATCCTTACCCCCAGGACTGCCTAAAAATTAGCTTGGTCTCTCAGAGACCCGTGTATTTAGAACCCAATAGACACTGTTAGCATTGGTATTTTATTATCTTAGCTTGGTTGTTTTCTTTTGTTCTTCCATCTTGATAGAATATAAGACAAGTTTAATATAAATTCATGAGGATTTATGTGGACTCCCTATAGTGAAAGTATGCAATTGCACTCCCTGTTTGGGTTACCATTTTGTTGGAATAAGTGGCAGACTTACAGTGAACTCTATTCAGGACTCCCATTTTAATTACTTGAAAGTCGTGTGTGTGTGTATTTTTTTATTATTATTATTTTTAATAGATACCAAACACTAATACTGTTGTGAGAACCATGACTTTGTCCATTTGCCACAACCACAGCCTCACTTAAACCCTGGTATTTTTACTTCCTCTCTCTTCAAGTTGACTTGCTGTCTAATCTAAAGCGTGACAGCTATTTGTTTGTTTTTACAAAAGCGGCAGAAATTGGTACCCTGCAAATGGCTGTAGTGGGAAAATGCACGGAAAGGTAAGAGAGAAATGAACTTCCCACTCCGGGTAACAAAACAAGGAGGTGAAATGGGGCCCACCGAAGGCAGACCATCCTGATTACCCTTATTCTGAGAGATTGCTAACTAGTATCCTTTGCTGTAATTAGTAGTATCAGCTTGGTTTTGTAGTTTTCAATTCTTTCTTTCTTTTCTTCTTCAATTCTAAACAGCTACGACTTGTGATGAGCCAAGGTAGATACAAAGGTAGATCAAAACCTGTCACTTTTCATCAGTTTAAGCATATATTGATATTTAAAGTATATTGTAACTGAATTATATATAATATTTTTCATTGGAATATTAGTGCAATTTGCACACAGATACAGATCAGTTAGGCATTTTGTTGCTTGGACAAAGAAAGAGAACAGCATTTAAACTTCTTCAGATGGTAGGAGGCAGCATTTAATTAAAAAGAAGGAAGGAAACTTAAATGATATATCCTAGTATAAAACAAAACATGATGTAAAAACTAGAAAGGCCAATGTCTCAGGTATTGAATTGCTATGGTATGGCTTGAGATTGTAGTCCAAAAAAAGAGCTAACATACACATCTTTATTTCCCACTAACATCATCAATAAAATGCAGAGTTCTTCATCCTGAGAAAATCGCAGGGAATATATGAGAATGCAAAGCTGAAAAAGCAAGGGCTCTCCCGTTCCTTAAATGAAGTGCTTTGATCCCAGTAGTCTAAACTGTTTAAATCTGTTCTTTGCTACTCCTGTTAACCAAAATTTGGACTGCAACTTGATGTTATGCAGCACTTCAATGCCATAATTTAATCAATTAAATTTGTTGTTGCTGTTGAATCTGGCCTTTTTTAAATGGAATACCAATTTATGATTTTTCTGTCTTTTATGCCCCTCCAGTCAACCCATCTGTTCCTTTTTGGTGAAAGATTCAGGCTTCTGCTCTCTAAGCATTTAAAGAGCTGGGGTTTTGCATTTTTGAGTTGTCTGATTATAGGAGAGGAGTGCAGAGGCTGATCTTGTAGAGCATGTTGTGCATTCAAAAAATGCTCTCTCTCTGCTTGCTAAAACAAAATATACAAATTGAAGTTAGTTCTTTAAATTAATATAGCTTAACAGTTGACAAGTAAAGTAAGAATTAATTTTTATGTATGTTCTAATCAGCATACTAGATTTGGAGATTTTTGGAGATTTTTGTGTTCTGTTCTTTTTTTATGGATAGTATATCTCTTTCACAGATGAGACAAACTATATTTAACTACATTGTTTATCCCTATGGCCATCCTTGTTTGTTTATGTGACTGAAAAAGCATCCTGCTTATGGTGTAAGTAGTTTTGTCACTGGAGGAAGTGGTGGAATCCAACTGTGGGAAGGAATCCTCTGCAGTACACTTTGGGAAGGAAAATAACATCACTACGTACAGGTTAGCATGTGTGTGTGTGTGTTAATTCCTTTTAACATCTTATAAACTCATTGAATGAGTGCATATGAAACATACCACATTGACAACCCCAGAAATTGCAAAATTGCTCAAAGATCTCGTTTCATTTTGTTCTTAGTCAGAAAGTTGGAAGCTAATGCTTTTTCACTCTTCATTCTGCAAACAGCATTTATTACTTGAGTATTATGCTTTGTAACTTATCTTTAAAAGTGGTTTATAAGGTGTTTGAAATCTTGTTCCTTAAGGCTCAAACACTATGATGTGAGACATTAAAAGCTTCTTGCACGGCCTATTTTATATGATTATGTATTTCTCAAAAATGTTGTTCTAACATCAGACTTATTTACTTGCCATAGATATTTTTTTTCATTCCTTAAAATGCTAGTGACATTTAAATAGCTTTTCAGTTTGATGCATTCATAGAAGTCTTTCTTACATGATGGATATATGGAATATTATTACAGTAAACAGATCACATATTTGTAATGGATAGGTAATTTCATCTGCCTTGAGTTCAGATGGTGATATAACATTATAAGACCTAATTTATGAAAGCAAAGGCAAAGGAACAGATTTTGCTTCATTTTAATTTTTGTGTATAGTTTTGTGACAATAATGCACGGCACACCTGAGTTGCATCGCATTCTGTAATGATATGTCTTCTGTGTGCAGCAATTCAGTCTCGATTACAGCCTTCCCTCATTGCTAGGCTTCCCTTTAAAAGGAAGCACGGTACAAACTAGGATGAAAAGAGAAGGCAGTATTATTACTACTACTAACATTTAAAAAAGCAATTAGAAGCCGTACCACACAAGGGATATGAGAAGTAATGTCCCTCACACTTCTAATTTCCACTTATCTTTGGGAAGAAAATTTATTTGCAGAAGACCACAGTACCATAGTAATAGGCCTCCGGGCCTCCTAGGCAGTAGGAGTAATTGTCCTAAAAGTTCTCTGACCTGGCAAACAAAGAAGACAGAAAACAATGACATCGGTCTTTATTTCCTAAGATGTAGTTCATGGCTCATTAATAGTTGCAGTATATATCATGGGGTATTGTATGCTGCAGAGGAAACAAGCAGAAGTTGCCTATTGCAGAAGCTTTATAACTGTAATAATAGATAAAATGTAAAAATGAGAAAAAGGAAAAAGAAACAGAAGGTTATACGATGTATTGTTTTGCGCATCAGCTTAAACTGTGCTGTGTCTGCTTGCTTAAGATAAACTGTGCATGTTTGCTAAAATGTTGTCAGATTAACCCACCCGTTTCTGAGGATTGCTAAATGCCCATCAAGGAGTGGAGGGATGCATTGAAGCTATTTTAATTAGCAAAGTGTGATTTAAAGGTTGCTAAAATCAAAAAGAGCTTATTCATTTTTCATCAATAATCATTTTCCTTAATATTTCATCAAAACCTGCTGATTTGGAGACCACCTTCTGGGCTTTGATTCATTATGACTGCAGACATAATTTAATTTTTCCCCTTTTCCTCATTCTGTGATATGCTCTTTCATCTTTGAGACATTGTTAAGACATTTCTAGCATTCACAGATTGCTAATTGATCCAACTTTTTTAAAACTGTACTTAAGGCAGAGGCTTCTTTTCTGTGGAAACAATTGTTCATGCGTTTGCTTTTACTAATGTTTCTTTCCATCTTTGTATCTGATAAAGTATAAATTCTCATGCAGATATACCAAAAATTGAGAACATGTGTGGTTTTCCTTTTTTGGTCCTAGTACGGTCAACTTATGTTTCAGAATACTTTGGAAACACTTTTAAGATAAAGTCTAAAGATGATACAGGAATGTTTTCATACCAATGACATGTCTGCATCCCAGTAGTATTACTGCATCTAGGGATGTGCTAGGTTTTTCCAATTACAAATTTGTCCTGGTCCCCAGTTTAGTTTTATTTTCTGTATGATATGACATGTGAGGCAAAAATGTTGCAGAGATGATTGAGTGAAATTTAAAGAGTTGCTATGGTCAGTAAGATTGCAGAGTCACTGAGTTAGGCCTTTAAAGTTCATCTAAAACAAGCTTGGAATTAAAACAGTGCTGTAAGTAATGTTTTTTATCTAAATCTTTGGGGGATCACGAAGAAAAGCAATTATGGGAATTTATGCAAAGCATTTTGTGAGAGGATGTACACATAAAAGAAATTGCTCCTTTCACTTCAGTAGGACTGTTCATCTAAGTTTTGTCTACATTATCATACACTGGTAATTTTTTAGTCCCAAAATGCATTTCTGTTACTATTTTAACTTGAGATTCATAACCTGTTTTTTCTTGGAAGGTCTCCCTGTAGAGTACTACCCAGGAAACTTTTAATTCAGATGCTGTATTAAACCAACAAATTATTGGTTACTTAGCACCAGCAGAATTTAGAGGGTTGAAACACTGTCACTGCCGTGGAGTATACCCTGAGCGTTTTCTGTGGGTGGTTGGAGAAAATTCACAATCCTCATTTTATTTCACTCATCTCTCACTGATGAGAAAGCTTGTCACACTTTGTGGATGCAGTTGATGTCTAAACTGTGCACCCATTGTGACTGAGGGCAGGACCATCTTTTTCTTTTCATATTCATAGCAATTTTCCTCAATCCAGTCTCATTAGAATTTCAAAAAATGTCCTTTAAGTCTTGCATAGATCATCAGAGCTAAATTGTTGCTTCTCTTCTAAAGTTCATATAGACCGAATTTCATTAGCTTTCATTAGTTACAGTATTTTTGAAGTAGTTAAAATTGCTGCAGCTTAAGATGTCAGAATTTAACAGGAAAATAGATAAAACTGAGACAACGTTCAGTGGAGGTCCTACTTTATTGGACCTCATGCTTACCTTTTTTAGTATTCCTTCTCACACTCAGATACCGCCGTCATCTATGCAGCATGTCGTCTGTGAGTGTGTATCCATATTCAGTAGAGCACATACACATGTGCAGAATAAGATGCAGACACATGAATGTGTTTCTCTGACAGATTTTTTATGTGTATTTAGGTATATTTGTATATGTATAAGAAATCATCTCTAAAAATTCCTTCACTCCAGAGGAAGTGACTTCCAGAGCTCATCTAGTCCAAGGCCCTGCTCAAACCAGGTTTGATCAGGTCAGGTTGCTCAGAGCTGTAGTCATATCCTGCATATCTCTGAGGATGGAGAGTTCATCAACTCCCTGGGTGCCTGTTCCAGTATTTGACTACCTTCACACTAACTGAAAAAAAAAAAGGCTTCTAATATCAGAATTTCCCATGCTCCAGTTTGTATCTGTTGCTTCTCATCCTGTTGCTGTGTGACTCTGAGATGTCTGGTGTGAGTGTGTAAAAAAAAAAAAAAAAATCACTTTCTGCAAGATTGGGAATATTGAAACAACTGATTCAAAATTTTCAGGCATTGAAAAATTGTTTTAAAACAATAAGGATTACTTTACAAAATAATACTTCTTTGTTAACATTGAACTTCTCCTAATGATTGCTGGAGTTTTCAATCTTATGTTATATTCCCACATTTCAGAGTTACACTTAGGTATGTGGCTTGTTTCTCCCAAGTTATTTTGAATGCAGCTGTTGTCTTTTTCTCCACTACACTATTCTTAGCAGGAATAAAAAGCTTGAGGACAAATCATAACTCTTCATTGCTCTTAAAATATAGGAGGCTGCCTTTTGTCCTTTATTTCACAGGTTTTGTATTATGGGTCCAACATTCAACTCCACCAAAACCAGTGCCTCTGAAAGTACTTTTCAAAAACCACTCAAAGTTGTGTGTGCTATTGGATTGCATATGCTCCTCATATGTACTTAGCTCTTGCTTTTCAGTTGGTCTTGTTCTGCCAGAGGATAATTGTACTGCTCTTCTGCTCAGGCAGGGTGCTGTCGTGCTGGACCTGCTGCTGCTGTGACAGCCTCTCTTCTTCTTGCAAAAGGATTTTCGGCATTTCTCTTAACTGAGGTTCTACAGCTCATCTGCACAGTTTTCTGGTCAAAAATAGATCATAGCTCCCAGAGAAATGACACTGTGTTGGCAAGGAATTGTGAAACAAAGGTTTCCAAGTAGTTCTCAAAACCCTGCTCACCTATGTTTGTTCGTGAGCTAAAATTTGCAGATGATGAGTGCTGTGGCGTTGCAGGAACTGAGCCTCAGGAGATGTGGGTGCCTCCTGCAGAGCTGAAGGGCTCCACCAGAGGAGAGGGAGGGGAGGAAATGAAGCAACACTCCTACAGAGATTAGGAGCACTGCAGGATGGCGATCGGGGAGAGGAAGCTGCCTGCTGAGCTTGCTATGAAAAAGGGGAGCCAACTATCCTCTCACCCTCAGAAAAATAAAAATAAAAAAAAATCAAACGCCCTCCTTCTATGCACAGATGAGGCATAAGATGATCTGTGCAGGGTTGTCTTTCATCTATATAGTGTATTTGCAATGACTTAACTTCATAACCTTTAATGGGGACTAGTAGTCAGTATAAAGACCATTTCATTCCGTGGCTGATCCCCTTACCACTCCCTGCACTGACAAGCAACCACCTGTGCAGTAAAACACTGCTGCTGTTTAATTGCATATAAATCAGGGTCAGAGAGTAGAGACAAGCCAGGAGAGTCTGGAAGGAGAATGTAAGTGAAAAAGGTAATTACCTGAGCTGGAACATGGCCAGGGCACCAAGGTTAGCACCTGTATGCTTGCGAGAAGTGCCTGGTGATGTTCTTCCAAAAGCCATTTTCTACTGAATTATTGAAAAGACCTTGGGAGTCACTTGATCTGACTCCCTTCTTACACTGAATTGGTTCCCACTGTGGTTTATTCCATCACTTGTGTAGTGCACATTCAGTCACTTTGAAATGAGGTTTTTCCACCCGCTTTATGTGGAGAGAGAGACTACTCTCTTTTACAGATCTTGGTTGAGAAGACAATTGCCTGGCATCTAACCTAAATTTTTATTTTATCACCTCCATGTTCTCTTGAATGTATTAGGGTCTAGGACAGAAAGACATAAAGTGTCTGAAATTCCCGGTACCTATCTGAGAGTGTCCACGGAGATCCTAAGGAGAGATAAAAAAATTGATTTGCATGTGTGCTCCTCAGTCACAAAACCGGGTAAACCAGCTGCTGCTGAGACATTTGTTGCTGTGCTTAGACTGCTGCGAAGACAAAAGCTAGCTCAGTTACCACCACATCACATCACGGAAGATCCATACCCTTGCCATCTTCATTTCCTCCTCTGTTTGCAGGCAAATGTAGTCTCTTCTTTTTTGAACATAGTTTAATCATATTATTTTTCATATTTCACCCTCTTAGTTCATTACACTGTCTTTCATCAACGTAAGTTCTCTGTGTAGAGCATAGGAGTACGGTTTGAAGCAACTCAACAGTTTTATCCTCTTGGGTTGCTCACACCTTCTCTTTACTGAGGAAATATGGAGGGCAGAGCTGCATGCTCCCTCCAGTCATACAAGCAATCTGAAAAGTATTTTTCACTTTATTTCTCAATAGGATAGTTATCTGAACTTAAAATCCTCAGTACTTTCATCCAAAGATGGCTAGCTTATGATTACCTCTCGAGTAGTAGGGAAATAAATCTTGGGTTGCTCTTGACCTTGTTATTGATGGTTACTCTTCATGTGTAAGAAACTGACAGTGTTTCACAAAGTTATGCACAATCTAATTTCATGTTATGCCTGTAAGCGTTACCTGAGCAGCTCTTCAGAGAGGGTGTGCAAGACATTGTGTCTGTTGGCTCATATGAGACTGAATGTGGACACTGAGAACTAAAATTTTATTTCTTACAAGTAGGGCTCAGTCTCAGTAGCTATGGCTCTCGTATTTGTATTCCATACAGATGGGCACTGAAAAAGATTTCTGCATATTCAGCAGTTGGTTACACAATCTCTGCACAAGCAGGGAAGTTTAAGATCTGATTTTTATTTTTTGTTGCTATTACTTTTTACAGTTGATAGCATAGTGATCATAAATATTTCACTGACATTTATTATAAAAGAGAAGTATATTGTTATATTAGAGGGAGAGGGTGAAACTTGCATGTGATTTTGAACTTTGCTCTGTACACAGACTGACAAATTGTGCTGGCATACAGGAAATAAAAGGAGGTAAGAGAAGTTTAAAATCATGTGAGCAGTTTTCAATTCATGTGAGGATGGCAATTTTATATAGTGAATAAATATGATATTAGGATTGATGACATTAAGGAAGTGGTTGAGGTGAGAGGAACACATCAAAACAGGAGGAAACGAATGTTAGAAGCATCAGGCTGAGTAATAAAGGGTGAGAATGAAGTTGTGTGTCCAAGGCAAAAAGAGCTCCCAGACTGGAAAATGGAGGTGATGAGGAGTGGGGATGAAGATAGTTGTAGGGGAAAAAGAAAAAAGAAAGGTAATTACATTTCAACAGTCTTTAGTCTAAGTTAGTAACCTCCCTGGCTATAATTCACACACAATTCACCAGAATACAACCAAAAAAATTGTGCTGTAATACTTTCCCTGCCCTGTGTGAGCCTTCCTCCAGGATCCACCTGAGATTAGGCAAAGACACCTGAGCTCTGTTCATTCCTGCCCTGCAAATTCAGCAATGCTGCAGATACAAAAACTAAGCCCTGACTGCTGCATCCTGTTATCTAAATTCAGCTGCTCTTTCCTTTGGTGTGACATCAGAACAATTTAAAGAGGCATGAAACAGCAGGAACCACAATGTAGGTGTTTAGGTTCTTGCTGCTTGGACACATTACTATCTTGCTGTATCTGCAAGAGTGTTGCAAACTTGATTAAAAAAATTAATGATGAGAAACAAAGGGATGAGCAAAGAGAACAAAAGAAAAAAGTGAAGAGAGCGTGGAAAAAGTTTATTGCATACAAGTCATCCAATTATCCCTCAAAGCCCAAATCCCTTGTCTAATTGCCTAAGTTGATCCTTCAGGACTGAACGGATTAAATGAAATAGCAGAGTTGGTGGAAAGCAGCCTGTGGGAGGCATTTTGTGAATAGTTTGCATGAACAGCAGAATGGTTTCTATTTGCTTCTGTTTGTCTCGGCCTTCTGTTGTCAAAAGAGTAGCAAAGAATGAAAAATATGAGGGCTTTTGATTAGAAAATAGCCCCTTTGGCACAGAGCTGAGGCACTGGGGGGTGCTGGGAAACCTCTCCTGATGCTTTTTATGGTGTGCTAGTCTGTGTATTCTATATCTCTCGCTGGGATCATAAACTTTCACTTTACAGTATATTAAGTTCATTTCAAAAACTGAGGGAAAAGAAGAACTTCTTTCAAATATCTCACTGCAAAATCACTAGACGCTGGAGAATGTCCGGATTGAGCTGGCGTAAAAATGAGAGCAAGCTGCATCCCAAATCATTGTCTCGCATCAATCGCGTGTGCCAACAGCAACTGAACTCGCAATGGAAGAGAGAAGACTGTCAGGCTTAATGTACCTTAAAGGACTTCTGTTTAATACATTCCTCTGCATATGCACTGGATAAGGAAGAGTCTTCTCTAATAGCCTAGCAGATCATTCTGTCATGCAAAATATCTCCTGTAATTATCCCCTTCTAGACAACATCAATCCTCCCAACGTTAGGGGTCAGGAAGAGAAAGAAAACAAGAATCTCCTGTAAAAGAGGGGAAAACAGAGGAAATCAAATCTTCCAGTCTTGTTTCCTCTTAGCCAAAACCTTCAGTTTTCCCCAGAAGACTGCACTGTGAAAGATGACTAGCAGGACATAAACATATCTTCAAGCAGTGATGCTATCTTATTTTTATATAATGCTATAGAGTGTGGTGCAGCACTTTATAGAGTTTATAATAAAATCAGGTCGTATCCCATAAAGATCTTGCAGTTGTTATGTGAAATGTTAAGATGTAAGACAGCATTAGAAGGAAAAGAGGCTACAAAAATGTTAGGTGGTTCATTTGGATGACATCCTCAGGTGACATTCAGCTAAGAAATTAATTTCCTGAGAGATACCTGCAGCAGAATGGAAACATTATCTGAAGTGGATGGAGCTTAGCAGAAAGGACAGAAAAAGGAGTGCTTTCTAAGCAGTCCTAAACTTGACTTATTCGTACGTATACCTTCCTTCCTTATACCTGAAACTGTAGCTAAGAATAATAATTTTTTAGAATCCTACTCAGTTATTTCCATCAAAACCTTTTTCCAAACCTGCTCTGTGGTGAACACTGAAATGATTCATGCAGTCGTACCTTTCTGACTGAATAATTGATACATTTTGACAGGCTGAATGTTCAATGCATTACATTTGCTTCTCAATATATATGATGATTAACGTAACTAGGTCTTACATGTGCTCATCAAGGGGAGCTAAAGTCCCAATGAGAATATTATTTGATGGTTCGATGAACTGAACTTTGTTACTGCACTTATACTGTTGATAGCATTAAGATAGTCATGATGGTTTATGGATCTAACTGTCAAATTAGAAAATTTCACTGAGTTAGAGAGAAAACCTGGTGAAATGTAGAGAACTTAAAAAAACGTCATTGACTTTTTTAGATCCAAATTTTCTCTTTCTAAATTCTAGTCTTACCTCCTGGAGGATGAATAGGTATCTCTGAAATACTCTGATTTAATGTGATTCTATTGGACCTAAATCTGTCAGGTTCTGTCCTAGCCAAAGCCACTGAGGTTCCATGAAAAATAATCCGAAGCTTTAAAAAGGTGCTTATTCCTGCCTAAATCAGAAATCCAAGCTATCTATATAGTCAAAGGAGAGAACTGGTATCCTCAGGAGGGCAATTCAGAGCATCCAAGTGAGATAGCTCTAGGCAGAGTTGTAAATGCTCCCTCCCCATACATATTAAACTTGCCCTGAGGTCATTTAGTTACCAAGTTGATATGAACTCATTAAGTCCAAAGTCAACTGAGCTTCTCTGTGCATGGTGCAAATGGATGTCCATTCACAAAGACTTGGCCATCCGTAGCTCTCCAGGGACTGTCTGTTTTGATCTTATGTTATCGTATACCCCAGATGTCATAGTGTATGAATGTCACTTTTGCATCTAGCTTTGCCGTATCAGAATGAGGTATGGAAGTGCTGTGATTCTTATAAAATGGAGGCAGTGAGGAGGATGTTCACACACAGTTAGTGGATGTATTAGGAGAGAGAAATTCATACATAGTCCACAGATAGAGATGATATCTCCACAGGTTAAACCAAAGCACTCAAGAAACATGGCTTTCTCTAATGTCTGTGCAGGGAATCTGGTTTTCAAAATGTATGTACTGAAAATTAGATGTGTGAATACCTTCTAAAAGACAAATATGATGCCTAAATGTGAATGTTCAGAGCAACTCTGGATGTCGTGGAGCATGCTACCCAGTGTCTAGCACCAATCAAGAAGAAGGTGGGGCTCTTGAAGTCCTTTTCATATTTTCCATTCCTATAGAAATAAGTCTTTGGGTGACTAAAACGACACATACATTTCCATGTTTAGGCATCTAGGATGCTATTGCTCACAACGTGACTTAGGTACTATTCCAGAAGTTTTCATTGGACAGTTATATCTGATTCTTCTACACGCAAGACCAAAATTAAAGCCTGCCTCTCTTTTCCTTTAGGTTAGATCACTCTCTGTCCTTCTTCCAGTGTATAAGAAGGCAAAGTATTATGTCTGAATACGACAATGTCTGGATGACTCTCATAAGTACTCAAAAGCACTTAAATATTACAGCATTTAAATACATTTAAACATTAAATGTTTATATGTCAAATGAGTACTGATTAAAGGATTTCATTAAGAGGATTTTCATCATCGAATATATGGACCTTGCATTTGCCTCTCTCTGTGCATATCTCTCCCCACTATTTGGAAAGGGAACTCTAGATTCCTAACTGCCTGCACAAGCTGTCGTTGGAGGCAGGAATAAATTCAAAAAGAAAAGCAGTAAAGATTCAGCTTGTTGAATCTGGCTAGTTTTAGAATGCTTCTGGGCTTGTGTTCTTCCAGAGACTCAGAAATTGTTAACTAAACACTGCCTTTTTCACTAAATTCAAAACTTATTTTTTCTTTTAAGATGATCTAAATATATGTCTGTTATATCTTAATCAGCTATTTCTGTTCAATGGCTATTTTAAAATCACAGAGCATTGATCTGGTTACCAAATTGTTAA
>VXAL01006623.1:16460-67341 GCA_013399475.1 Chauna torquata | reverse complement strand
TTAAATATTTTTAAATAAGTATATTGCTTTGGGTTCTTTAAGAAACACCTCATTATTACTGCAGTAGTCTTCAGGGTGCTTTTAATCAGAAAATCATGTAAATTGTTAGACTGGTTGGCTGCTAATAGACTTCCAGCTTTGGATGAATTATTTTGTACTCATACAAGTAATAGCCATATTAAATCTGAGCATTTCATCATCAAATCTCTAATACTAGTGAAATGTATTGAATAGTGATTCTTGGCACTTGTAAAGTGCTTTACCTCTCTGAAGCATTGCACAGACAAGTGTTATTGAAACCCTGTGAGGGCTAAGTTGTTGTATCTACTTAAACACAAAATATCAACCTAGCTAAAGAAGCCTGTCACGCGAATTGCAGTAACTGGAAGTGTGTATGAAAGAGGTTTCTTTATATGCTTATAGTCTTCCCTGGATGTTTGCTGTTGGTCACTGATGAGTAGATGGACCTTTTTTGTGATCCAGTCCAGCTGTTCTTGTTTCTTTTAAGATGGAAAAGTTGAGTTAGAACAAAGAAAAAAATGCATAAATAAGAAGTCCATAGTTTAGCGAACTTATTGCATACATAACTTACTGGCTTCTTGAATCCCACTTGCAGATACTTTGCAAAGCAAATAGGTTTCATCCAATTAGACGTAAACATAAGCAAAACTGAGCAAGTCACCTGCATTTTTTTCATAGAAAATGAAAATCTAATTAATACAGTCAAAGAGAACTATGGTGTGATTTACCTCATCCTAAAGCAAATGTCTAAGCAGGTCAGCTAAATATGTCCGAACAGTCTTATTTGTGTTAATTGACTAACATGAATAACTTGGATATAGATGTCTTTCTTTTATTAGGTGAATCCCATTTTCTGTCTGGCTCCATGTATGATAATATACACATGAAATGTCCATTTATATCTGTGACAATGTGCCTTTTACTGACAGTAGGGAAGAATAGTGCCCTAAAGTTATATGTAGTTATCATGCAAGTACACAAATTTTATTTTGGGTAGTGGTGGTGGAAGGGTTTTTTTTTACTGTTTTACCAGTTCCACCACTAATGAAGGCAGGTTGTAGAAGGTGAAGACAGACTTGGGGTCCCTCTAAGGACTACCACTTCCAGCAGCCACAGTGAAAGTTACCACCACTCACAGGCTGTCTACTGTTTTTTAGTACCTCACCTTCTTCTTATTGTAGCACACTTTAGGGCTGTGGAGGGGAATGGGAATTATGCAGCTTGTATACTAAAGTTGTCTGCCTTAGCGTTGTTTGCCAGAGTTTTCTGACTGCTTTATATTAAACTTCTCTAGCCTAATTTTCAACTGTTTGCACCCTTTGACTACTGTAGAATCCCGTATCTGAGAAATGTTCTTGAGTCAAACATATCTGAATCTTTTTTTTTCCTGAATTGGCTGTCAGGATCTTGCAGTGAGGTGCTGCATTAGGAACCCAGTACCGTACACCTCTCCACATGCAAAGAATAGCTTTGAGTTGGGTGTGCTGCAGTTCCTGCTTCCAGATTGCGCTGAGAGATCAGGCCTTGTGTCACACACATATTTTGTAGCAGAACAGAAGTGGTTTGTGCTGATTTAGTTTAAATTAGGTTCCGTCAGTGCTCTAGATTTTATTATCACCAAAAGAAATATTCAATTCACCTGCATTTAATCTCTCCTCTTCCTCATTTCTGTTTAAGTCTGAGAACAAATGTTGAATGAAGTTACTTTAAACCCACACATTTGAGACATTAAACTTAAATCTTTCTTGTCCTAGTATGTTTGAAGATGTCTGCTTTGTCAATTATCAACACCCTGACTCCTGCTGGACTTTAGTCAGTACTCTTCTGTTTCATTATAGGAAAGCAAATTAGAATTGTAGGTTTAGCATATAATTTCTCTCTTTTTATGCACTCTCTCTGAAAATGTGTTATTTTTTCAAGTATTCAGATTTTTAATCTTCAATCTAAAATTAATCTTTAGAATACAGTTACAAGATACATTTGCTCATAGAACTCTGTGATATCTGTTCAATAAAATACAGCCTATACACTAATTAATTTTTCTTGATATCTATCTATTAGATTTGTCGTATTTTTATTTACTGCTTAGGAATCATTTGAACATTCACTTTGTTTTTTGTTGTTGTTATTTTTAAATAATACATCTAACAACAGGCAGTGTTATTTTTCTTTTTCTTTCGTGAGCTTTGCACATCCACCCACTTCCTTTTTGCTGTGATGAATTTCCTTTGTACTTGATTATAGTGATTTTTTTCTAGTTTGACATCCCTCAGGCTCTGCCTACTAAATCAATATCATCTTTCAGTGAATGTTGTTGTTGTGATGAGCATTTTTCCCCCATTTAAAGAATACTTTAGAATAAACCCAAGTAGAGATTTTTTATGATGTGTCAATTTACTTTTTCTTCATATGGCTGTTTCTCCGTCAAATCTAAATGAATTGTTGTCTAAAGGTTTCTCATTTTCTACTCTTTTAAATTACTACGGTCCAATTTTTTGTTTCCCGGGCCAGCATTTATCTTTGTAGTGTAGCTGTCCACGTTTTGAAGTATACAGATGCCATAGACCTCTGACATTCCTTCATTTAAATGTATTTGAGGTGTTGACCAGATTATGGAACTTATCAATTACTTCTTAAGACATGAAATGCATCCTGAGTTCTATGGAAAAAAGTGAAAAAATTCTTTTGCCTACTCATTTGGGAAGCTACAAACTGTTGCCAAAGCCAGTTATCATGAGCTTTGATTAGAAATCAGAAGACAGCTGCTGAAAAACGTAGTGAGAAAAATTGGAACCAGTTAAGTTCTTTTGACTTTGGAAGAGCAGATGGACATCACCAAGGGAATATGAATATGGATTTCTTTTAATATGTAGATAGCTATGGATATAGATGTTCTAGCTTGGAGTGGTGGTGGTTGTTGTTGTTTTTGTTACAGTGTCACTCACTCTCATTACTTTTCTGTATGACCTGAGGGTCCATTTTTCTTTAACTTTAATTTCAATTATTTGTGTTACACATCTATATGTGTAGGCTTTTTAGTAAATCAAATTTTCTAAAATCTGCCCATGAATGCATTTGGCTTAAGTTGAGCAATCACTAATTTACTAGTATAAGTCTTCCCAACAGAATGAAGGTGGGATTCTGTACTGTTTTAGAAGTGAGTAGTTGCTACACTTCTGAGCATTTTTCTCCTTGCCATTCCATTTTCCAGGGCTTTTCTTTCTCAAAACAAAACTTCAACAACAAATTGTTCAGAATTTCAAAGACTTTACTGAAAAATTTCATTATCCTGTGAAGCTTCTTGACTGCATCGACTCTGGAGGTTCCATTACTTTTGCAGTTTTTCCAACTCACTGAAGGACTTTGTATACAGAGGTGTCAGTGTCATGGTGAAAGTGAACATGAGGACATCACCACTGATGTTAATGTCTCTGCATAGAACTGGTTCCCATTCCTGTTTGCTTGAGTGCTCTGCTTCCATAAACAACTGAGCTGGTGTGGTGTTTCACAGCCACTAAAAAACAGGACTGTTTCAGGACTTGCCAGCTTCCTCCATTTCTGATAACTTGGCCTTCTCCCAGTGCCATTCATAGGGCCATTCACTGAGCAAGGTCTGCTCGCTTACTGTGCAGAAAATTATCTTTTCTACCCAAGTTAGTTTTCTGCTGAGCTAGCACCATTGCTATTCTCATGAAAAGCCTGGTAATTACCAGAGCTGGTGTTAGGTGAACGTGGTGTTAGCTTATGAGCACGGAGGTGGGATTGGGAAGAAGAGGCCCTTGAAAGGACATGACTGGGTAGTTCTGAACACTTGCATTGCATCACCCTTTTCTGTGACTTGGCAGCCTAAGGTGCATTCATGTCATGCTGTGCCTTTCCCACTTTATCCTAGTATAATATACAGAGCTTCGAAGTAGGGAGTCAGACCTGGCTTCTTTCTGTTGCATTTCCATGATATTTGTATTTATTTTGTTATGTTAATAGCTGGCCATTAAGTAAAATACAGGGTAATACTGTTTCAAATCCTTTAAGTTTCTCTTATATTAAGGGCTTTATAGCTTTTAGATAGGATTTTAATTTTCTATCATTACTGTAATTCTATAAGCCTCACTTCAGCATTTCAATTTAAGAAGTCCATACCGAGGGCAATATTTTCCAATTTAGGTACTTACATTTTGTCTGCCATCCATTTTCTGGAATCCAGAAAGACTTATTTTCAATGACATACTATACATTATTTTGAAACATGAATTTGGGGCTTTCTGCACTGATTTAACCCATTTTGACTTTGGTGCCTAAGAGGAGGTCTCAGCGCTGGATAATATTGATCATAGGGTATGCAAATATTGCTAGACTAACATTAATAGACATGGGCATGAGTTTGTCCTAAGAAGCAATATTAGGTGTGTTTAGCATTTGTGAAACTGGGTGACCTGCAAAGAGAAAATAATGAGACATGAGAAGAAGTACTGTAGCAACTAATCAAAAATATTCTGATCTTACAAGTACATGATACAACATGAAAGCAGTAAAATGAAAATATGAGGATCAGCTTTGGAAGAATAACTAAAAGAAAGCTGTAAAAAAGAGAGAGTTTGCTTGATAGTCCAGACCAAGAAGGGCAGCCCAAGCAATGTCTGTGACCCCAATGGGAGAAGATACAAAGGGAAGCTTTTGGGCTCCTGAACCTGAGCTGGTGTGGCAGAGCAGATGGTTTTAGTTCCTTAGATGGCTTCTGCTCAGGATTGGCAGTGCCAAGGGTGTAGATGCACACAAAAATACTAAGTGGATGTAGTTGACATTTTTCTCTCTCTCTTTTTTTTTTTTTTACTGTAATTGTTCAAAGTCCTTTACTCTTCTGTTTGTTGTTTAGAGCAGAACAGCAGTAGCTCAAATTCCATTTTTAATTTCAGAGCAATGATATTAAGCTACCTGGCAAGAATTCAGTCGTCAGAGTCATGACACCGATGATAGTTTATTTTACAGGATTAGACAGATTTGTTTTTCATCTCTAGTGACTGAAACAATTAAGCACATTCCATGCATTACTAGAAAAAACAGTGTCTAGAGAGAGTATTTAAGTAGCTCTTCGTCTTTTTCATGTTATCTTTTAATTTTGTAGTTAGGAGATTATGATCCACTTTATAAAGAAACATTTGTTTTTTATATAATAATTTCTCACAAAAAATGTATTTCTATTCCAATTAGTATGCATTCTGTCTTGCAATGTCATTGGTAAGAGGGAACATAAAATACATTTCTTGCATGGTAGTGAACAGAATGGTATATGGGATGCTGCAACACAGCCATGAATGCAATGCCAATGTATTTCAAAGGTGAGACCTAGTGTATCAGCTAAAACTGTGAGTCAGGGGGCTGCTATTGGCAGATAAGTTTGTAAAAACATACCAAGAGCTTTTGGAGAGAAAAAATGCTGTGAAATGGAGCAGTATATGAACCATATTGCTCCTCGAGTAGCACATCCTACTACTCGAACTTCACCGTGTTCGAGGAATGCCTAGAGTTGAATTAGCCTTTTTTTTTTTTTTTTTCTGGTATGCTTTTGCCTAGACTGTTACTGCTGTTTGATCTTTGAATTTAACATGCATATTGGAGAAGCATCATATAGTTCAGGCCCCACAGTGCTGGGTGTAACTGTGTAGCAAACAGCTCATCTTGACCCCATGCTGCATATAGTTACAGTAGAGATGCTGCCAATGGATGACACAAACAGATGCAGGAGTAGAGTCAGAATAAGAGAGATGCAAAAATAGCAGTGTTACAATTTTTAGCAAAGTTCACTTAACAGAATATTGTAATAGCATATTTCATACTTTTTATATATATATATTTATATGTACCTATATAAATAGGGATTATTATGTATTTTGTAATTATGGGGTATGATTATGTGATGCATTTTCTTCCTTACAAGGACACATTAGGCATTAGATAATTATACAGCAGTGATACCAATTCTGACATTAAAATTATTGCTTTGAGATTTATGCTTTTTTTTTTTTTTAAAAGGCCTTAAACAATAAGGCCTTCAGGTATGCACAGTGTTTACTAACTCGTAAGGCATTAAGATGTTACTGTGTCCTTTCCTGAGTCTGCTCATTTGAAAGCTTAACCCTTTAAAGTATTCTGTTCTGCTCATTACTGCAGCAAGCTGTGACACTTAAACAAAAACAAAGATAACATTCACATATGAGCAACGGATCACAAAAAATGCTTTCATCCTTGCTTCTAACCATCTGTTTAAAAAAGTCACAGAAAGCCAGTCTGTAATCAGTGGTTAAGAGTTTAAAATCACATGCATTTTTTTGTGACACATGCATGTAGAGTGCTGTACTAGAGTTTGTATTAGCTGTAAAGGTTGAGTGATTTGGCCTTGGCATCTGTCAGATATGCCCACTCTTCTCACAAGAAAAAAGTGTGTTTTTTTCTATTTGAAACTCACATATGTGTGTATGATTTAACTTCCCTTAAAACTACCTTCCCCTGGTGTACTATTTATTTTTAACTGCAGGGTTTTTTAACCATTCACATATATTTTACTGTTATTTTCTTAAGTGATAAAACTGTTACATACAACCTATGTGCATATTCTTTTCTTTCTGAATAATTTGTGTCTTCTAATGCATTGTAGGTAGTCCAAACCTACAGTGATGCTTTATGAGAAATTAACTGCTAGCTTCTAGAGTGAGGTTGATCACATCTTGTGCAAAAATTTCTTATGAAATCCTGCAGCATGCAGCAAGGAGAAGAGGAAACTTGTGCAAACAAGGCTGCAATACCTAAAGGAAAAAATGCAAAAGGCTTGTATTAGCTTCTGTGACAGATCAATGCTGTCTCCATAGGGTTGTTCTCCATAGCATAATCACCAGGGTAACTTTACCAACCCAATGTTAAATGCCTGAAATAATGGAATGTCCTTTCCCATTCTAGGAAAATTTTCTGTACTAAAATACAGGTGAGCCACTGGATTTTTTTTACTGAAGGTCACTGTGTTCTATAAGCATGTTTTATAAGCCTGAGAAAATATCTGCAAAACTGCACCAAGCAAAGTAAAATTATTTTGGGGATTCAGTAGTTAGGCGTTTATATTCTCTTCAGTTTAGCCTTTTACTATTTGGGGACCTTTGTTTTCAACTTACATTATAGAGACACAGGGAGAGGGAAGGACATCCGTAAATATTCTAGGCATATTCCAGGCAATCTGAAGACAGCATCTTGACCCTGGAGAAAGTTCACTTACAATCTCTATTTTTTAACTGTTCCTTTAGCCACTTGTACTTCAAGAATACTGGGTTTCTGTGAATTAGATGTTTGTATAAACTTTATTGATGGACTGCAGTGACCCAGAAATCATCATGTAGCTAGTTTTTTTTGTTGTTGTTGTTTTGTTTTTTTAATATACAATCATAGATAAAGTAAATACATCAAATCTAAGAAATTTCAAAAAGCATATGCACTAAAAGAAAGAAACTGACTCAACAGCGCTGTGATTTATATGTCACCAGTGGGAGATGGCATGTTTAATAGTGTGTGGAAGCATAAAGCTCTTATTGTCAGTGGCAGTATGTGAAGTGTATTTTTCCTTTCTAAATTTGCAATCCATAGCTATAGCAACAAATAAATATAGCAGTCACATTTACAACACAGTTATTGTGTTTTGTATTTGCTGCAAAAGGTATGTTTTAAAATAATTCTCAGAAGATAGATTACAAGGGTTTTGCGTTGGGGTTAGCTTCCTAATAGGTCCTCAGAGTGAGAATGTACAGCATTTGCCGTTTACTAAAATGAATCATGGAATTTTCTAGACCTGGTGTTAATGCTGTGAATTGCATTAGGAATTAGGTTTTCAAAGGATGCATGTGATTGTATTTCAAAATACTCCATTCTTTTTTTATATCAATTATCTCAGGAATTCCACAGTTAACTACAGTTTGCCACAGTTATTAAGTAGGAGCTCCTATTTATTGGTCACGTACTATTTTTATGTTTGAACAAAACACCTATTGTTTTGCTTTGCTTATCAACAAGCACTACTGTTTTCAGCTAAGGTTACATTTAATAATTAGGTTTTCTAGGGCCAAGAAGTCAACTATATCTTTAATGAGTTCAGTGACATCACTAGGGTTGCTTATGCTCCTTGGCAATAGTCTGCTTTGTGTGAGCAGATCACATTAGCTTTAGAAGGAGTAGCACAGATGCCAAGGTCAGGGCATTGGTAAGTAAGAGATCTTTGAGTAAAATAAGGACCTAAAGCTAAAGGCAGGGGAACAATGAACTGCTGTTTAGGAATATGGTAGAAGCTCTCTTAAGAAGTGTTGTTTTTTTTTTTCCTCGTGTTTAAGTGTTTGCTATATGTCCTCTCCCAGTGAAAGTTGTGTGAGGAGCAAAGAGGATTCTGAAGGTCTGGACTAGGAGTAATAGAAAGAAAAAAATATCCTGAAAGCATGGCTGCATTATCCTTTCTGCCATTTTTTTGTTTGAGCACTTTGAACGTGACGGTACCTTTAATAAATAAAGTGATCCTCATAATTAATTGGAAAAGTAACCTTTCCAGGAGGAGAACTGAGAGTAGATTTTTATTTTTATTTTTAAATACCTTATTGAGAACACCTACTTTTTGTTGTTGATCTGTGGTTTGGCATTGACAGACATACATAGTATAACGCATAAGTATAACGCAAAAAGACTACTGCTTTATCTCTGTTCAGAAGATGAGCTTGGCAAATTCTCACCCACTCCTGCTTCAGAATATTCCTTAAAGTGGTGTGTGGAGAAAGACCAGGACCTGCTTCTCACCTTGAATCAGGGGAAGACCAGGAGAGGACAGTATTAGTACAAAGAAAATGGAAAGAGAGGCAGTGAAATGAGTAATTTACTGAAGAGACTGAGTGCCAGTAAAGGATGTTACAGCAGGTAGAGAAGCTGAGAGAAAATGCCGAAGAAGAATAGTTTGAACTGAAAATAGCCTTCAACCAAAACTGTAGAGTGTTCAGAGAGAAGTGGTGGAATAGCCTGCACACATTTATATGAGATTTAAAAATTGTGCATCTGATCAAGCTGAGTAACATTCATCAGTGTGTTGCATACTGCTCCAAATGTTAGTTTTTTTTATGTGCGCTCACATTCATGCCGCTTGCCAGCTTACTCTCATAGATTCAAAATGCAACTTCTACCAGTTGTGCTAGAACTGGATGGGCAATAAAAATGCCCAATTACTGAAATAAGTTAGACAAAAAAGATTCCATATGTAGACTGAGTCGACAGGGAAGATTGCTCTTCCCTCGAGGGGACTGGCAACAAAAAGAGTATAAAGTTAACTCCATGTATGTGTTCCAGCTGCTTTGAAAACTTAAAACGTCATATCTTATTTTTTATATGATATATTTACCTCATTGCCAGGGCATGATACCTTTACTACCAGGATGTAGACCTATGAAAGCACTTAAACCTACAAGACCTTTCAGCTTGAAAGCTCCTTAACCTGAAAGTATTATCTGAGAACTTTGCTTGACTGCTGCCTAAACACCGAGGTGCCTAAACTGGAGAGGATGCTTCGTGTTTAATTTAGGATTCCTCGGGTGCCCTGAGCTCTGCTTGAGTGCGTGACCAAAACCGTGCTAATCCAAGTAGCTTGACATTTCCTTGCCTACTCCCATCTGTGTGCTCAGAGCACAGCAAGCGTGCACTGACTCAGCTGGAGGCCCCTTGCAATGTGTCTGGTGGCTGTTAACACAAAGAGGAGCCAAACTCATCATCTAACACCAGAGCGGGTAAAGCACTTTTTAGCAAATGAAAGGCAGGAATTCACTTCTCACCTTGGTGTGGTTGGGGAGATACCACTTTACAGAAGGTGCTCTAATGGCCAGTCTGCAGCTGGTTTGAGTGGGGTGATTTGCGCTGCATTTATCCCTTTGTCACAACTGTGCCACTGTAGAGCAAAAATTTCCCAGGGCCAGAGAAAGAGACAGTGAATCTTCCCCTGTAGTTTATGGCATCTTGATGAGGAGTCCTGGATATTTATGTCCTTGCGTTTCTGTATTCTGTCCAGTGACTCTTTTGATGCATATTGTTTATAACAGATCTCCAAAATCATTTATACTGTATCTTTTATTAGATATGTCCCGATTCTACAAAGCAACTGGGTGGCAGAACTGAAATGATTTATCCTGTCATGTAATGTCATACTTATTTTTTTTCGGATGCTGCTGCCTTGTATATTTACAGAAACAGCTGCTTTCTAGGGAATGGGTTGGAGGGCTGAGGAGGAAAACATTTTTCTCTGAGCAGGTTTATGGGAGCTAGTTTGCTCTGATTGACTGTGAGAGTCTAAGTGTCTGAACACCAAAACAAAGGCAGGAAGAAAAAGGTAGGGGAAAAGGAAGACAAACTGAGATCTGAGAAAACAAATTGTTCAATATATACAAGCTGCACGAGCTCCCTCATTCCGTATGCAGCTTGCTCAGGTTTCCACAAGAAAATGTTGCCTCATCGCTTTTCAGTAGGAAATGGCAATACAGATTTTAATGCATAAGGGGAAAATGAGAGTGTTAGATTGGGTATGGCACAAATGCCAACAGGTTGCTGTCTTCTGGCTCAGAGCTTTGGTTGTCCTGACTGCTTTCTTCAGCCACTGCTCCTGGGTTAGTCCTGGCTGTCCATCACAGAAGACATGCCTTCCCATGCAAAGTTTGCTGTCAGCACCTTCAGGTCCTACTGAGAAGATGCTTTTCCTCTTTATGAAACATAAAATGCAACTGGTACCTTGAATCCTAAATAAAGGAAAAGGAAAAACAAACATTATCTGTGAGACCTTCTCATGAAGAAGTCTCTTTTGAGACTTCAATTGTCAATCTAAATACAGTCTCTTTTGTAGTCTCTTCAGTCATTCTCCACAAGCACTGGGGATGACTTCCTGAATCTTGCTGTGCATGAAAGTTTTCCTGCTCAGCTTTTTCTCTGTACTTTGGGACTGACCTTATTCCTGATAGAAGTACTGCACACATAACATGTTGTGTGATTAGGAAGCATCTATTTTTGTACTTTTGGCTCTTAATATGGTATCCAAATACTCAGTTTAGAACTGTGACAACCAGCTTACAGGACACCTTGTTGATGCTGTTGTACTTGAGTAATATATCCATGGGATAAATGAGAACCTTGCCCAGCAGACAGTGCTGCTATTTAATGAGAGCTCAGTTCTTCTCTATAACGTTATCTCAGTAATGAATGTGTTATCAGACATTAATATGTTATCAGATGCTATGTACTATGGTATTAGCACATAGGGTTTCTTCAGGACCTGCTCATCGTTCAAGCTGATGTTTTAACTCTAATCCAGGAATTCCAGTACCGGATGTGTAGTAACTTTGTGCCAACCTAGCAGACCATAAATGTGCAGGAGCTACAAAATCCAATGAAAACTGAAATGAAGCAGTTTGCTTGGTTTACTCTGTTTTGGAGCATCAGGAGCTTAGATCTTGAAAACTTGGTGATGGATCATGCTATACTCTGCTGCTGAAAAGCGGCATTAAGAAGGGCGTTGTTTACCAACTTTTCAGAAATATACTGTCAAAAAAACCCATATCTTAGGCAAGACAGGTGTTGCATCAAAAAGTTCACAAAAATGTAAATTAGCGTTCGGCTTCCTTCTAGATAGAGTTCATTCCTTAAAGATATATCTTTTCCCTCATAAGTATTCAGTATAGGTTTTTATTAGACCCCTGGATCACAGTTTACCACATCTTCTGTTTATGTTTCCAACCACCCCTGCCTCTGGTGAGTGATCTGGTGCTGAGTTAGATGAATAATCTCAGCAAACCTATGAGCTGTACAGACTTAACCTGGGGGAAGTTCAGATTTGTCCAGACTAGCTGTGTGTCATGACACTTTATGCCTGCATATAATGCACCAAATGCAGTCATGCAATGGAGGGAAATATCAAAGATGTTTTGAAGGTTGCAAATGGGTTTTATGAGTGAGAATCATCCTTTTTGTTGCTTCCAAAGATGAAAGTGCTCAATTTTCACACACAGGAAAAGAAAAAAGAAAAAAAAAAAGAAAACTGTCAGATGTTTTAAATGTAAAAACTGCATAATGTGGCTTCTTGTCATATCTGTGGTTCCCTTGTGGATGAAAATTTTAATCAGATGGTTTTGTACTTTAAAGATTTTTCATTTGATTTACAACTTGTAGGAGTGGAGTAGCAGTAAGCAATCAGGGAGAATGCCACAAAGAGGACAAAAGGAAGGTGAAACACAACGTTAATAATTTAGTTTCAATAACCTTAAAAGGTTTACCAGTCACTTTTAACCTTGTATCAGAAAAAAGAAAAGCACAAAAAGCAATCTACTGCAGTGAATCATAAAAACATTCCTTTTAATTTGTAACTCATTTATCTAAGTCCAGATACGAAAGCAACTGATGCATTTGTTAAACAAAAGGGTCAAAAAGACAACTGCCCATCAATTTGACTTAGTCCTTTCAGCAGGACTACCTACAGTTTCTCCTGGTTCAGGAATGTCATAAAGTCATTATGACTCACGAAAGTCATAATGACATTTGTAGCTGTGTTATTAGTACTACAGACTAACCAGAGTAAGATTTCAAGCATAGAATAGGCTTTTCAGAAGTGCTTAAGCACATTGGGGATCTAAATGTTATTGATCTCTGTGAGCATTAGATATCAATTCAAAGGCTTACACACTTTAAAAAACAAAACAACAACAAAACAAAACAAAACAAACTGGTAACCTACATTCAGGTTTCTTACCTGCTGGTTAGCAGATCCAAATCTGTATCTGATCTCCTATAAGCCAGGGTGATAACAAAAAGTGCTGTCTTCAAGATGGTGGTGTGGGAGTTTTAAAAGAGGAATCTAGTTTTGTTTTTTGTTTGGAAGGATTAGGACATCATAACAATTCATGTGGTGTTTGTATACATAGCTCCTCAGCTGAACAGTTGTGCTTCCATATTTTGAACATGCACATTTTAAATTTTGCCCCAAATGAGCTACATGTATTTCAAATTTTGGCACAGTACTTTGAATCATCTTCATAACTCTCTGTCCTCATGGTATTAGGCAGCTTGTATAACACTGACTGTTGAAACTGAAGGTGTTCCTAAGCAAAGGAATTACATGACTGAGATCTGAAACAGGTAAACCGAACTTTAGGATCTGCTACAATCTGGTTTCATAAAAAAAGTTTTGATGCTTAGATACTCAGAGGCTAAAATACGTGGGTTATACCATGAGTTATGGAATATTTTTGTATTCATATGGAATATGAAATAAAATTAATAATATTTTATCAATTATAAAGTTCTCTAAAAATTTTATACAATAAACCTTAAATGCCCATTTTTTAAAAACCTTAAAGTATTAATTACTCCACTCAAAGCTGCAAGTCAAACAATCTTTTTACCATTTGACAATCAGATTCTATACATGCTTTGGTTTTGCACTTTGATGTTAGAGTTGGAAAGTTTCTGAGTTCCCAGTATACTTTTTTGTTCCAGATCAGAGGACTTAATCATTTACTTGCATTGCAGAAATGACTAATGATTCCACTTGCTGTAGGTATAAAAAAATTGCATGTGAAGACAGAGCCCCTCCTCCAAAGAGTTTACTTCTTCATTTATATTGAGAAGCATCATGTAAGTGTAGCAAATAGTAAGGAGCCTTTAAAAAACAAAACAACAAACAACGTGATGACTGTAAAGAATCTTTTTTTTTTTTTTTTTTAACACATGAGCTGGTAAAATGGATTATTTCCATCTTGTTGCATTGTTGATTGACTAATTACTGTTTAGCAGTATACCAAAATTGTTTGTCTGGAAAGAAGTTAAATGAAAAGTGAGGGCAGAAAATTCACAGTTTAATCCAGAGAAGGGGTAGGTTGCATTAAAATAAAGCTGAAATTACAAGCACTGAGACCTCCTCAAATGAAGATCTCTGTGAGTGGGTCACCATGGATTTTATCAGTCTTAGAAATGTGTTCATATGCTTAGCTGCTCTTTGGTATAAGTATGTTGCTGAGATAGGGAAGTATGCTTGTTCTAATATTGGCTTATGAGGGATTAAAGTGAGGTCTTCCTGATTTGTTTGCATTTTAATGAGAATGTAATTTCTTAGTCTTACATCCATGTAAAACCCCCACACTGTCAGATTTGTAGGGATATACATGAGTTTAAAAGGAATGGCAGTTAATTAGCATTTTGAATATACTACGTCTTTGAAAATGTGGACTGGGGGTGGGACAAGTCTGAAACCGAAATAGACTGGTACACCATAAGTTTCTATTTGAAGTGAACTAATTGAACTAAATTAGTGCTTTTGGTATTCATGGATAGTCTGTCTCCTCTGATTTTTATTATTTTTACTAAATTAGTCCTTATTAGAAATGACTGTAGTTGAGTTCATGGATTGTTGACAAAAGAATCTCTTCAGCTCTGTCTTTGATTATTTGTGGTATGCTGTTGATCTTTAGAATAAAGTTCTATAGTTTCAGCTTTTAGAGAAAAGGAGTAAAGCTTTTCTAAACAGAAAGAAGGGAAGTTGGAAGAGATTTTAGACCAGTCATACAAACTCTTTCCACTTGAATCAGTGGAAGAGATTTTTTTTCACATTAAAAGAACAAATAAGCTCGATGGTATCAACAGAGTTGTTAATTTTTACTCCAAGGAATATCTGCAGATACTTTGTTGCAAAATTTCCTCATAAGAAGCAGGCAGTGTGTTGCAAGACTTTCAGTAGCAAGCAACTTGCTTGTTAAGTAATGCACAAGTATCTAAATTGCAATTGTGTCTTTACTATTTCTTAATCTTAGCTATATTTTTCCTGGAATCTTTGCTAAATTTATTTCCAAGGCACTAACATATGGGAGCAGTCCCATGATTTCAAGCTGAGGTTTGAAATGGACTTTCATAACATTTATGGAGTTCATTTATTGACTTTTCTGTGAGGCTCAGTGCTGCTGTGTCTGAGCATCGCATGGACACTAATGCATCGAGCATCTTAGCACTCTGGTGCAGTTAGGGAAGTTTTATGTTATGGAAGGGGAGTTACAGCACTTAAAAAATGGCTGGCACGAGTTCACCGGCACCTTGTGGAGAGCTGAGGAAAGAACCTGCGCCATTTAACTTCCGCCCCTGTACCTTGAGTAAAAAAACATCTTTCCTCTCTAAACAAGTTTGCACTTGTTTTCCAGTGACAAATAGGCTGTCAAAGTAGTTTAAAGGTCTGACGTGTTTGGAAGCCATCAACTGTGATTCCAAAGTTAACCAGGAGCTTAAATTTCCTCTCTTGTTGACAATGGCCACTGCCCTTTGAATTGTGTGGTACCGTAACACCCTGAGGGATGCAACGTGATTTTGTTGTAGTTCAGATGAAATTGAAAACTCTGAGCATTTTGGGACATGGGACAGGCACCAGAGAACTTCAATTTATCTCTCTCTCTCTCTCTCTGTATGTCTGTATTTTCCTATGAAATCACTGATAATGCTGTGACAGGCGCATGGCTGGAGGGGTCTCGCAGGATGATTTGGAGTTGACCCATGTTACATCTGTGACAGCAGAGCTCCTGTCTGCCCAGGTGCTTTGCTGAGGCTTTCCATGGCTGGCTCTGACATTTGTGGCAAAGCCCTACATTTATGGATTTTTTCCATCAAAAGGGAATGTAGTAGTGCTGTCAGGGCTGTAGGAAGATAAGGAGAAAAATGTCATCGGTTTAGTTTCTTCCTGCTTGCTTTCTGAAGGAGAGCCTGTGTCAGAGTTTCCTATTACCCAGTCTTAATTTATTGTTGGATATTGCTTTCAAAGAAACATGTAATTTTTGTGTGTGTGAAAAAAGAAAAAAAAGAGGACAACAATCTGATTGCCAAAAAATAAGTGTTTGCACATGGGAATATCATCAAAGTGGGGAAGGAGAGGCTGGGATAATTGTTCTGATCTTCCAAGTTTATTTGAGTTTGATACATCTGTACAAATGCAATTTACCTCTAAGCATAATTGGCCGTAGTGTTAAGCTCCCTGTCCACTGTGAGGAAATCACCGTTATAGCTTTCAGATGCGAAGGAATTCAGGAGAGCCTTGTTTACATTGCTGCCATTTATAAAACATTTAAAGCAGCTATTCTGCTGAATAAACATTCAAGGGCCTGAAGGATAAGCATATCGCTTAAACTTCTTAAGACTAAACTTTCCAAACCATTTCCTGCCAGAGGGACCTAGCAGTAAAATTGCAAACTCTGTGCTCCAAGATGAGATAGGCAGAATTAGATTAAGCAGCTTACTGTTGACATGTCTATTGATCTGGGTTCAGTGCCGTTTCCTGTCTCTGCTAGCAGTTAGATTGCTGTATACAATAACATAGTGGCCTGGTTTATGTGAAATTGGGGGACTCTGAGCATCAATTACTCCAGGAAGGCAGTGGCACTGGGAGATAAGGTTAAGCTGCTCACAGTGTTTAAGACTGCTGAAACCTGAGCAACATATTTGCTGTCTAAACTGCTGCTTATAAATTCGACAGTATTCCATTTACGTTGTTGATTTTTTCCCCCTCTCCAAAGAGATATCATCCTGTATTATTCTCCGCAGGTAGCACTTTGGTTCTCATTATAAACACGCATTGTTAGTTAGTCTTCCCTTTCTATCATCCCTTTGTTAAAAGTTCCTACGGATCACCTGGAGATTTGCATAGAAAATAGTTAGACATGAGGGAGAAAGGCATGAAATGTTACAGAAACTACCCATAATAAACTAACAAAATTTTCACGGTTTTATGAATTCTGCTACTGCATTAAAGGAATTCTTTCATTTTTTTCCTTGCTGTCTGGGAACATGGCATTGAATAACAGTGGCAAAGAGGAAAGAAATCTGCTATCCTTGAATTTCTCACTTAGTCTTCTGTTTTCTTCATAAGCAGTTCTCTCTTATGCCGTGTTACTTCTTTATCTTTCTCAGAGACTGTTATCAGAGTCAGTTGAAAGCAAAATGATGCCTTTCACATTCAAAGAAGCCTGGAGAGAATTGTTTCAGGGGTCTGCTTATGATGAACTCAACCTCATTTTTTTACCTCTGGAAGAGGGTCACACAGAAGAGTTTGTCTCCAGGGGCTACCTTTTAAACTACTTTACAGGTGGCTATCTCAGTTAGATGCCACATGCATTGCCATTGTCTTAAATTCAGCCTTCAAAAAGCAATTCAGTATTCCCACAGAAGTAACAGCAAAGTTGAGTCAGTTCTGGCATTGCAGTGGGAGATCTGTGCCGTGAAACTGATGAAAGGAAATATTTTAATAGTGACATTTGAGTTCGTTTATCATGACATTTTAGGGACTTCGTGGTACATATTTTTATCTTTGAACAATCTCTCAGCAGTCTACTGCTGTTGAAGTGGGGGAGGGCACTCTGTTCACACAGACTACAATGCTATAAAAGTCCAAAACAGTACAGCAGCTGACTGATGAACACAAGTAAGAATTCTAGATGGTATGCAACAAAAATGAAATTAAGTCTCTTTTTATTAATTTAATTTTTAAATATCTTGACATGCTGTAATTAACATTACCCTGCACTAAAATTACAACAACATCTGAGCTTCTGTGTATTGGCTCATACCTTGGTACTAACTGAATACAGGAATATTGGAAAGCTAGCAGAACATATTTCAAATACATTTTAACATTTCACTGGTATGGTTTTGAGAGTCATTTTAATGAGTTGCTGATTGATGTTATTGTTGGCTTTTGGGTACGTGGCACTAAGGTATCAGCAGCTGGTGGGCACTAATAAATACTTTATATTGCTTATGATTACAACTGTCAATATAAAACCTATTCCAATTATTGCAAGGACGCTGAACCCACAAAGTCCATTGTCACTGAGATTTATCATTCCATCCTCATATAATGCTATTGTGCAGGTACGTGTGTGATCTTTATGGGGAGTATCCACTTTCAGACGCTGCACTGTCTCATCACAATAGGATTCTGTCATTTAGTGATTTAAATTACATCCTTTTATTTTGTTAACTCCTTTAATAAGTGTTTTAAACTGCCACCTTCTGCTCTTTCTTTCTTGCACCTTCTCCCTCCTGCAGAGTCTCCTTGCAGGCTTGCTAATTTGTAGGGGGTTTCCCAACACCTTCCTGTCCATCAGTCCTGTACCGTTAATCAAGAGAACCAGCGAGCGTGCAGGCGTTAGCCTGGAGCGGAGTTAATCGGGTTTGCTTTGGCTTAATTGTGCCTATTGTTATAAGGAAAATAAGCACAAAGTGCAGGAGCCCTGTGCTGCTGATTGCTTGAGAGGCTCAGCTTGCTGTATGATGTACAATATGGTCTGCAAGCCCCACGTTGCTTTCAGTAGTTCAGAAACAGGTCAAACATTTTTAGCCTTGAAATATACAAAAGTAATAGCTACAAGTAGGTAACCTTTTACCCTGGGAAGAAAAATAAAGAGCAAATTCATAATACCCAATGCAGGTATTGTTTTGTACTGATGAAAATGTATTAAAAGTGAATTGGTTGCAGCACATTTATCCTTTAACTACGAGCGCTCTCTGGGATATGTACACACACTCTAGTGTATCCATATAGTAAAAAAAGAACTACAGGAAAGTGATGTGGAGCTGCACAAATCAGTGTCTGAAGACATCAAAACCCCATGTGTTTTTAAGGACCAGCACCAGTTTTAAGGACTTTGTCACAGAGTGCAATTGATTATAATTTGACTTTTTCCACAAAAATCCAGGAAAGTCTATTCCATGTTTAAATACTAAATTCCCACTGAAAATGATCTTATGTTACATGCAGAATATTTGCATTATTTTTTACTTCGATTAAAAAGCGAGCTAAGATTAAGCAGATAAGGACAAAGTTAAATCTTTTGGTTGTTGACTTATATATGCTTAAGCATTTAAAGCTTGAGTAACTACAGACCTCACTCTGGCTCTGCAATTGTCTCTTTGATGGTGTTGATGTTACAAAATGGACTCTTACCAAATGAAAAATAAAATAAATAAGGTATAACAAACTATTAGAATCCAGCAAAAAAGCCATACAAAAATTGCACAAATTAAGATGGAATAGAAATGCTCTGCAGATGCTGTCAGATGAGCTGTTATCCAATTGTGCATCAAAAGAAAACTACCAGTTCAGCCTCATAGACTGTTCCACTTTTTTTTTTCATAGCTGTAAGTCCCGTTGTGTCTCTGTAAGATCCAGAAGCTAGAACATCTACAGCAATATGTGAAGTATCTGTAATAGTGTGATAAACAGCTCATGTATGCCATGGGGTAGATGCAGTTTCCCTTTTCATATCAGAAGTATCTACGTTGATAGCATTTCAACATAATAGTAAGGAAAACAAAATCCCATGACATTATTATTTTCTGTTATTTAACATTGTTTTCCTAGCTCAGTATGAAGGGAGTGAAATCTTTTTGAGGTTTTCCAGATGACAAAACTCCCTAATGGTGTCAGAGATCTCAGCGTTCAGAGGAATGTATTGTAAAAAAGTAAACAACTATGTTAGTAAATCACTGGATTTTATGAAATTTATTCTAAAAATGAATTTATAATTTCCTAAATAATAAAAAGAAACAGCTCTAAAATTTTTACATTTTCTTCCTGTTGGTTTCATGTAACTAGAGCTTTAAACTGAAAACTGAAATAAAACCGTTGTCTTTCTCTTCAGTTTTGATCCCTCTCATATGTCTCAATAGGTTACTGTTTCATGGTATATAAGGTTGCAAATCCAGTGGCCATTTTCCCAATCTTAAATAAACATTAAATAAACATTTTATTTTATTCAATCTGTTTGTTTTTAGATCTATGCTCAGGACATTCTACAGCTTTTAGCTGTATTAAAGTATTTTTTAGCAATTTCTTAGCAATTTGAATTGTTTTGCAAGAAAAGAATTTGCTAGGTTCAAAGTAGTCTGACATACATGGAAGAACAGCACACGTAAGTCCTGTTCGTGCTAAATTTGCACCTGGAGCTCTCAGGATGCAGTCATTTAAAATTTCACTTCAGGGATAAACGATTATCTGTACAGTTTTTAAAACTACAGGGTTTTGCACTTTGGCATAGAACAGTATCACTTAGTTCACTGCAGTCTATTCTATCTGCTGTCGTTTGTTTCCCTAATTTGTCCATAAATACACCATGACCTTTCACAGGGTAGTGTTTCTTTGCAGCAAGCTAAAGAGGAAGAAAAATAAGTTTTCACTTTCCAGTTAGTGGAACAATATTTGGTTTTGAAGGTAGTGTTACCTTTTTAACGTAGTATTTAAAGACATCTTTATTTATTCCTTTGTTCTATTGAATTCTCCAATACTCTGGAACATAGCATAACTGCAAACTAAAGCTTATAATGTGGAAATTACGAGTAGAGTTATACTCAGTCTGTAATCACGTCACTGTGCTTGCAGGTAATAGCATTTTTAATGTTTATTCCAATACAATAATAACAATTACAGTAATTGTTTATTAATTTGTTCTCTGAAATGTATTTTAACATTTTCAGGTTTAAAAAATTACCTACAGGAGGTGTAGATTTTAAATCCATATATTAACAAAAAAATGGAAAAATCTTGTATTGGTAGGTAATTCTTTTTATTCTTAAAAATTAAATAAAATTCTAGGACTAAAAATGAAATAGGCTACATGAAAAGTTTTCGGTTCTTGTGTTTTCATAAGCAAGCCTTATTATTGTAAAATGTCCTCAGGAAGATTTGTGAGTTGGATTGCACAAGCAGTGATAAAGTGAGACTCAAAGAGGAAATAAGAGCTTTGCATTTACTGATTCCTCACCCAAAACATATATTGTAACATGCATGGGGTCTGTTTTGCTATTTCAGGCTGGAGAAACAGTAAAAGAAAATATTCTCATATACGTGCACAGCAGAGTCTAAATTCAGCCCTTTCTGTACATAAATTTGCTATCTTCCAAGTAGGAACGGAAGGTTCCCCACGATGTTGCAGAAGCCACAGCGCAGAAGGCATCATCATACACTGGGTAGACAGACATTCTCAATACGTCAGAATTCTCCATGCTCAATTGGGAAAGCTATTAAGCAGTGACTGCAGGGCAGTGTTTTTACTTTTTCCATGTCTTGGCTTGTTTATGTTAAATCAGACTGCAGGAGGTCTGTTGCGTTTCTCTGGCAGTTATTGCAAGGCTTGCTGTGGCAAATTCTATTTATGACACTTTCTGTATCCTAGGTGCAGTGAATCTTGGCAGACAATCTGGAAAATTTCCCATCTTTGTACTTGCAGAATGTAATATCTCAGTAATGGTGTGACTGTGGTGACTCACTGCGAAGGTCCTAAGTTCAACTGCCACAGTAGCCAAAAAATCTAGATGTGCTTTAATTGCTGGCATGACATTTGAAGTATTTGCTTGACCACTCAACATAAAATATTAATTTGAAACTCCTCCTGTTTTAACTAGAATATATTCAAATTGAAGATAAAATCCAAAAGCAGCATTTCAAAGGTGTAGAATAATGAATTCCAGCATGCATTTTATTTTATTTTATTTTATTTTATTTTATTTTATTTTATTTTATTTTATTTTATTTTATTTTATTTTATTTATTTATTTTACCTGTGGTCATATCTATTAAGAGGAAATAATCTTATATGTGTATATTTTAGTACTGCAGCTATTTTCACTGATATGTACACTATCGATCGTGATTATC
The DNA here is from genome assembly GCA_013399475.1 of Chauna torquata. NCBI lineage: Eukaryota > Metazoa > Chordata > Aves > Anseriformes > Anhimidae > Chauna > Chauna torquata. Next base: position 45,596 of record VXAL01006623.1, on the reverse strand, counting down.
CTACACAAATAGCATTGGTGATTACAGAGATCCAGGATTCCATTATGGTTCTATATAAGTGCAAACATGTTGTCCATAATCATTTATTTGTACACTAAATGTCCTTGTTTATTCCGTTAAGTCTCACTTTACAACTGATGACCAACTTTTCTTTATGCGGAAGTGGATCATACTGCAGTGATATCTTACTTATAAAGAAACCAGACCATTACAACTTTTTTGGAAGCTATTTCATATCCACTCAGAATCCTAGCTTCAGAGAACAAAAGAAGTTTATTTGCTGAGTGAATAAAGCTAAGTAACACTAGACCATTAAGCTATGCTGAATAACTTTCTTGTGGGAACTTCCTTGTGAAATTAGTCCACCTAGTTATAAAACAAACCAGTTCGGGGTCTCAGAACCTTATTATCTGAGTGAAAATTATGATTATGTAGCTGGTCATTGAAAGACCAGTGCTCATATGACTGCTGGGTGAGTAATAATACTTCTATGGGAGTTTTGGTGTCTTGGCTTTACACTGGGCTTCTGATGTGGTTTGATAAATGTCTACAGCTAGAGGATCCATGGAATAATTGGCACAACACCCCAGATCTCTGGGAGGTTGCCCAGAGCATCTGCCCATCAGGCATGGCCCTAAAGCTGAGCCCCAGCCCTGGCAGCGCCATGGACTTCCCTGCCATCTTGCCATTAGTTTCAACGTAATGACAGAGCACACAGGTCCGCTCGGTTGCTCTATGGAGGCTGCGGCAGCATGGACTTTTCCTGGCTTCTCGCCTTTTCTGTGCCATATCACATTTCCAAATTCTCATGCAGTTTCACGTGTCTGTCATTGGCATGGAGGAGTTGACAGCTGCTACACGATGGCAAGGCAAATGTATCCTTGCCTCCTTGCAGTCCTCCTACTTGTGAATCACATAGCTTTTCTAAATGAGAGTAACAAGACTTCAAAGACAAAGAATTTCTTTTGGCGCTTTTAGTAGGCTTTTTCTTTCTCATGATAAGAACCATCAGAGTAATATATTTTGGGATAGGGGACATATCTGCTTTTTAAGAATGATACCTATGGGGTAACATAACTAACATGTGAATCTGACAGTGGTAACAGAAGACAAAGGAAGTGAAACAGAGCTCAGTCTTGTACTTTCCAGCTGCTGATGCCAGTGACTTCCGTAACAAATGCCTATCATGCCAGAAATATGAATAGCATGGATGGGGTTTGTTGCCATTGTAAAGAGATAGCAAAGTTAATTAATTTCATGAGCCCTCTAGGCTGCTGTTGACAAAATGTGCTTATGCCACAAAGTTAGGTTGCAGGTTAAGGGTAGGGGTAGGGAGGGTTTGAAGTGCTGATCCCTAGACTCAAATTACTTTTAACATTTTCTTTAATGATACAGATACAACAGTTTTGCTTAATTACACTTTGCTGTCTCAAGCAATCTTTCCCTTGAGCCACTGAAAGTTTTATTACAATGCCTTAATATGATTATGAAAATTAATGGACTTGTACTATCTTTTAATTTGCAAGAGCAAAATCTCCTTTCCTTTTTTTTTTTTTTCATTTCAACCAAATTAAAAGTATTTAGTAGAGATGTGAGTTTAAAAGTCTGAAGTCTTGTAGTGTGAGGTGATAATATAAAGGGTTGAGAGAAATTTATAGAAATAGTAACACATTACTGACCTAGTGCAAATCAGCACAGAATTCTTTTTCAAAATATTTAGCATTTGCAATCATTTAAGTAAAATCTAGAAAAATGCATATCACATCCCACGGGATGGATATCTCACTTGGAGGATATGTAGAAAAGTACACACATGAGAAAGAAAGGGCAGGGGATGGAAACACAAAATGCTGGTGAAAGACTGAAAACACACATTTTATTTCCTACCTATATTTTGGCTTAGTTGAAGCAGAATGTATAAAGTGTGTCTTCACCTTTTACGGATAACTCGGGGTAACTCTGCTTTTAGGACCCCAGGCTGCATCCACAGTAATCCTGTGCTTTTATCTACATTGTGTATACCCTGTAGAGAAACTTGAGCTGTGCTGAAGTCCTTCAGTCATGAGCTATCTCCGATGCTGTGAGTTACTGACACCAATGATACGATGAAAGCCAGATAAAATTATCACTGTGGCAGACTGCAGGAATACATACATGTTTTAGCAAAATACAGCCACAATTATTTCCTGAGACTACTTCTGCCCTGCAGAATTTCCTAATGCGCTTTCTTTGAAAGCTCAACTGTAGCACAGCATCTGTTCTGCATTTTTTTTTTTTTATCTTTCTTTGCCTTTTCTAGTGAGTTCCTGATTTTACATGTGTGTTACAGAGGCATGGGGAAGTAATGTGAAACAGTTTGGAAGTAATGAAGAAATAAATGAGGAGATTTAAACTATATGGTACTTCTAAGGAATGAGAAGCCATTGGCCACTTCAGTTCTGAGAAAAGGAATGTTTTAGTACCAGCTGCTTAGAGATACAGCTAGTGGCTAGGAGGAATGTGGCTACATATGAAAATCACAGCAAGATTTAAAAGATTAAGAAAATACGGTGAATGTGGGTGGTAAAAATAGTGACAATTTATTTGAACACGTTTTAATGTCATCTAAGAAATAATGCACAAACAGCACAGGACCTAAAAATGGTCCTGGAAGGGTGGAAACACTTAAATTTGTACCTGCGTATTACATTTTTTCATTACTGGACCCGTGGTTCCTCCACATTACCTGGCAAGGATTGGGGCCTATACAAATTAAGAAAATATAAATTTAGTCAAGAGCCAGAACATATCAAGATGGTGATTCACCTTGCTAGGAAATTTAATTTTCTTAGGGGCAAAAAAAAAAAACCCAACAACTAGGATGTATTTTATATCTGTATACATAAGAAATATTGATGGATTTTTTTAAAAAATCTGTTAGATGAGAAAAAATTGCTGTTTCTGAGAAGCACCATTCAATACTTATGTGGATAATAAGAACAATTTCTTAAATAAAGTCAGAAAACAAACATTCAAGTTGTTTTTTACAGAAATGATATTTTCATTTAAAGTCAAAATGATGGATTTCCTTACTACCTTTTTTCAGCTTTTCCTGCAAATTGTATGTAAATGAATGCAAATAAGCAGTCCTCACTGCTAAGTTGCTTAGAAGTGTAAAAGTGCATAAAATTAAGATGCTGAGACAGAGATGTGAATCTCATTTATTTAAAGAATGTTTAAATTTAAATTAGATATTTCAGATAAAAGTGTTATTGTTTCAGGTCCCGAAATGTTTTTGTGCACTTCAGAGAAGGTGCATAGAAATCTTGTTATCTTCTGAAGACCTGGTAATCTATGTGAGTTGGTTATGTGTCAGCCAACGTAAGAAAAGAAAACGAAAAATCTAGAAAATAGTTTAAAGGTCAGTGCTCCTATCTTGACCATGTTCCACCAACATGTGGCCTAAGTTCCACCAGACTGCATGACTTGTTATCTGTCAGTGTTCAACACTTCTGCAGTGAATAAACCTGAAACTCAGTGGAAATAAAACCGTGAAAACCAGAACCCCAGAGATGTTCATTTTGGTTCAGACCTGCTTAAAACCTGGTGCTACAGCCAGCAGACTCCCAACCCACCTCTAATGGTGCTATACATCATGAGAAAGGGAAATTCTCTTTGATTTTCACTAAGATACAAGGCTTGAGTAATGCCTAAGGTACCATAGGGGATTAATGGTCTCTGTGCTATTTATAACCATACAAGCTAAACTGTAATTTTTTTTTTTTGTAGAATTACCAGAGTTTTAGTGTGCTGCCCAGACTAATTCAGCGAGTAGGACTCATTAGTGTGTAAAACAGAGTTAATTTAAACTGAGTATCCCCCATCTTTGGATAGGTGGCTCTATGTAAATCATCTATTCTGGTCATTAGTTTAGGTTGTTTGCATTTCCTTTGCTGCCTGACCGTAAGTATGAAATATTAATGAAACTTCTTGTCAAAAGTGCCCCCTCGTGCCTCATACTTATTGTAGAAAACATTTGCTCTTCTTGCAGATTTCCCATGTAATTGAGGGGTGAGAGCAGTATTATGTAGTTAAAACACTTAGTGGTAATTGGCATTTAGAACAAATTTCTGTAGCTCTAGAAACAGGAAACCAAGGTATCTCTAGAAAGCCAGTTGATATGCACTTCTGAAATACCGGCAGAAGTGTAGTGAATCTGTCAATGGTTGATTCCACCATGATTGATCTTACAGATTTTTGAAGTAATTGATGGAATGGCTTTAGTTCAGTCCGTTAGTGCAAATAATTATTAATCAATATGCACTCAGCTCTTACTTTAGAAGATAATTTTAACACATGATTTATTCTGAACATTTCAATTGAGCTACCTTTACAAGGAGAAAATCAATTGGCTAGTGGTCTAAAGCACTTTAATTATCTGAAGAGCTATGCTCTTTTTTAAGCTTTTTTTTTTTCTTTCTTTCTTTTTTTCTTTTTTCTTTTAAATTGTCCCCTACCAACAAAACCCTTCTGCTGGGCACTACTTTGTTATGCTCAGAAAATACACTAATTTGCTCTTTCAGGTTATTTTGTCTTAGAAGTTTTCAGTTCACTATTGCAAACATACTAGAATTAAACACCAAATTTGGAAATTAAATAATATATAAAATGGAGAAAAAAAATAGAGCTTCTTCCACATGAGAAAATGTTTTTCTTTGTTTTGTGTGTGTGTGTTTGTTTTTTTTTGTGTGTGTGTGTGAATGTGTCAGCACATTTGCAATTTCTTTGGATGTTTGCTCATTCATAACAAGTGTAGCAGTGGAAAATTACAGTTAATTTGAATGGATAACATGATGCTGGAACTTAGGCAGAGGTTTGAAACATTATAGGACAAAAGGTGAAATCATTAATTCATTTGCAGTGGATGTTAAATTCCTGAAATATGCATTACTCCCATTATATTTATATTTACCTGTTTTAATATGCCTGTAAATATTGAGTCTTTGAAGCAGCGTTAGCACAGTGTCCATGAGCATGTCAATATATCCTCTCAAAGTAATTTGCACTTGGACTGAGGCATAAGGTTATGGAACCATCTGTCATCATGAAAAGTCATTAGAATAAAGAGTGCGATATAATTTATCTCATGCTGATGATATGTTTTGTTTCAACTACAAGAGTACAAACTCTTCGCTCAGGTAAGCCTTAATAGACTTAACACTGAAACTTGAAAAAAATTCTATGGTCACATAGATCAAATGCGAGTAGATTCACACCAAAATAAGACTTCAGTCCTGTGGCTACTTTTCAGGATGGAGGGTGGAATTCCTGGGACGTATATGGATAGGAATTTCAGTTTATAGTAGCAAAAGGAGCTTATATTCTTGAAATGGCCTAAATTTAATGTTTGGCTTAATATTCATTCTATTTCTTTCATTTCTCCCAAATTAGTCAATTAATGCATAATCATAAATGTCCAGTTTTCTGTTTAGGAGATTATAGTCAATATTGTTTCTGAGTTCTCATGGGTTTCCACCATATAGCAAGAGATGAATCAATTTTTCCTTTGGAATAGCACAGGAAATATTCAGAATTTTCATCTACCAAAAAAGCTGTATGTCTTCAAAGTAGGAAAGTTCAGATTTTAGGACTGTATTGTGCCAGAAAGATTTCTTAGAGTCTGTTAGTAATGTAGTTGTGAGATTTTGAAGTCAAATAATAAAGAGACAGCACTACAGTCTAAGGACCCAATTACAGAAGCACTTCTATGTACGTTTATTTTAAAGTCATTAAGTACTGTGCATATGGAAAACGTCATGTCCTTAATTTCTGAGCCTTGATCTTCAAATGTAAGTGTTGTAAAACAGGGCTTTTGAGCCCTATCCTGTTAGGTGCCAAGTGCGTTATTTTCTGTCTGAGCTAGTGGGAGTTCTGCCTGCTCAATAGCTTGTAGCAGCTAACTCTCTCATCTAGATAATTAGAAAAGAAGGCGTGGTTTTTCTTTAGGGTGTAAAAATATATTTTACTTCCTGTTAATTCCTACAGCTGACTAAAAACTACCTCTGAATAACCTCCCAGAGGATGTCCTGGAAGGAAGTGTTATGGTGGTGTGTGTTTTCCAGCCAAGAGGCTGTAACTGATGACCATACTTTAAATTCTGTTTTAGATGAGATAGAAGCAATAACAATATCTCGATAAATTTCAGAATAATAAGATTAGAATAGTAATAATAATAGAATAAATCTTCATTCATTTCAAGAGAATAATTGAGGTTTGTGGGTGGCTTCATTTGGGATCAAGATTTCTATAGGACCAAGAGAGGAGTGAGTCAGTCTTCAGGTGTATTTACTGCTCTTGCTCGGTGTCTAGGTGTCTGTGTGCTCTCTCTCCCCTGCTGCAGAAGTAACAGCTCTTTTGTTTTCCTCTGTGATGATGCTTGTAGTCTAAACTTTTACCTTAGTATATATATACCTAAGATTATTAATGGGAATCCTGACCTGGTTTAAATTGACTGGATTTTTTCCGTTCAATTCATTTAATGGCTTTTCTATTTTTACTCAAAGTCCTTTCTGAGGAACTGCTTTAAAATACCTGGGATTGAACGCAGTGCTGTATTCTCTGGTTTATGAGAAAACATAGATGAAGAAGACTTGTTCATGTAGATAATATTTTTTTAACTTGGCTGTTTTAACTGCATCTATTTTTGGAGGTGATTATCTCCATCACCAGATAGTATGTCTAACGAGTATAACAAAGGTGATCTCTTTTAGCTTACTTAGTTCAACTTCCAACAGAAGTGAGCTATTCAGGAAGTGTATTTAGAAAAGTCTATTTTTAAAGAGTTCTAACGGTAGAACAAAGGACAGGAGATCATGATATTATGCTGGTAGGAGTGCCCCATGCAGAAGTACAATAGTGAGCACCTCTGACTGTGGAGGAACTGTTGAAGCACTGTAAAATCTAGTTGGTATGTGTGAAAGATCAAGCAGGTTAACTCCTGGGATTTTTTCTATCAAGATACTTTCTTCCTTCCATTCTGTTGCCTGCTGTCTTCAGAGCACAGCAGTATTGAGGCTCTGCAGATTTAAAACATCTGTCTTTCCATCTCCAGTGTGCTACAGAAGGATAGGTATGAAATTTAGCAGTGTCATAAAAGTTTTAGCTGCCATGTTAGGCCGTCCTTGTTTATAGGAATTTTTATCATCTGTGAGGCTACACACTAAGTAGGTATGCCAATATTTTCTATAATGTAATCCTACAGTTAATTTTTTTTTAGAGAATCTTTGTAGTCATTATTATGGACTTCAGATCCAGTTAATTACAATGGAAATAGGGACCTTAATTATTTGTATTGCCCAATTTCATCAGTGTTTGAAGTCTGTTCTTGAGATGTATAAAAACTACAGCAAGCTTGGTATTGTTGTAAGGAAAGATCATAATATTACATTAAAAATAAGTTGGAAATAGATTAATTTTACTAATTGTAAATAGTAACGTACTTCTATAAATTTTGAAATTTTCAAATTGCAATGAATTTGGTGGATTTTGCTCATAGATACAAATAAGTACTTACTAAAAATTCATATATATTTACATCATAAGAAGAAATGTGTATTAAAACTAAGTCTTGAGAATAAATGGTAAAGTTTATGTTTTCAGTTTATACAAGGCAAATATAATTGCTTTATTAATACTCATCATGGGCTTAAGCTTTCAGGTCTGAACTGACTTAAAACAGTCTTAATTTATAAGCTATATCATGTTAGTATTGGATAACTAGGTAGAAGATAAATCTGTACTTAATACAAGTCTGTCTGAGTTGATGATGTTGGATATAATTTATATAGAAAGTCTAGTTTTGTTATGAGAGTAGTCACAGAGTAGTTCTCTGTGACAGCATGGTTATTAATCTTGGATTGTTGCATATATTTTCAGGATTTTTTTTTTATTTTGCACTTTACTTAGTATGTGAGGTTGGTTTTTGTTTGTTTGTTTGTTTTGCATTCTATGCTTATTCACAGCAAAAGTGTGTTGTGCTAAAATTTGGAGGTTTCTATTGTCTGCAACTATTTTCATTTTCCTTAATCTCTTTTGAGAACTAATTCTGGGACATTCAATAAAAGCACATTACTGGGGGACTGGTCTCAGGTCTTAAGTTTAGCTCATATCTTCTGCCTTCTGATGTTGTCCAGTATGGTTGAAAAAGGAGAAAGGAGTTCACTATAGCTGGTGATCATATTGTGTAAAGGCAGTTGCAGATGGCTCCTTGTATTGTATTTTGGGAATACTGGTCTAGAGACTCATGAATTATTTCAGAAGTGGTTTCGTTGTAGTTTATTAACTGGATGTAAAGTGAACCAGTCTCATAAATGATTAGTATGGTATGCTATTCATAAACATGCAATTAGCATATACTAATAATAAGCAATATTTAGCTGAAATGTCAACTTCCAAGCAGCTTAGACAACATCTGTTTGAGCAAGACATGCAATACACATTATATCCCAATTTCAGAGAACACCACTTCACCAAAATTCTTGGTTTAGCGAAGTTTGCTTATATCCCTCAGGGTTGTACAGTGCACAGACACTAGTCAGCTTAGCTGAGCATAGTCCTTGTAAAGCTGGCATTTTAGAAGCCAGCTGGCATCTTTCTGCTGTATTCTGGGATTGAGAATATGAAACACAGCCTGTTTGAAAGGAGAGGAGTCCAGTGAGCTTTGGAAAAGCTGAGAAAATCTTTTCCTTTCTAATAAAATAAATGGGATTTCAGCTGTAGGTTTTGATGATCCCTCAAGACATTTGACTAAGCGTGAAGATGGAGGTGTAGAAATGTGTCGCTATGGCATATCTGTGACTCCATATATATGATGCATGTGTATGTTTCCATATGAATACTGATGTGTGGGAGAAGATAACACAAGAAACTAAGAATACATTTCTAAATATAATATTATGCCAGGATATTAAGTCTCTTTTTCAAGAAGACTGTAAGCTGCTTTGCACTGAGAATTTCCTTGAAAGGTTTGATTACACTACTTTGTGTTTGTGGTCCTGTGTGAACTGCCCATTTTTGATAGGGTCTGATTGTAAGAGTCAGCTTTAGGTTCTGATTTCAGTCCCTCTTCCTTTGTAGTGGTCAGTGTCCAAAGTAATTTTTCTTTGTTCTTATTGTTCATGCTGTGGTTCTACAGAGTGATAGCTCATCTGCAGTCTATAAAACAATTCCTTTTATTATCAAGCACATTTTCCCCACTATTACTGACTTGAAGAATGAATTTGCTTCATTGTATTAGAGAGAATATTTTCTGACAGCTTTTGAGTACAGATCATTAAAAAATTACCAGTTTGAAATGTTGACTTTTGTCTCTTTCTTTGTCTCCTTCTATCTCAAAAATAGCTTATCACATCTTTCAACTTTCTAAATAATTAAATCTGCTTGAAAACTCATGCATATTCTGTGTTGCATAGAACAGGTTGTAATTAAGCAGAGTTATTAATGATTTTGTTGTTGATAAATTTGGGCCCAACTCTGCTCTTGCACATATCAGTTGACTTTATTGGTTTGATCTTTTTCCACAGAGGTTACTGTTGTAACACTGGAGCAACAGAATAGACCACCACCAAAATCATATGTTTGCTGTATGTGTAGTGGAATATTTACAGTATCTCTTAACTGTCCACTTCTTTACATTTAATAGCTCCTCCTGTTCAGTGAATAAGGAGTTAGACAACTGCTTTGTTGTCACTTAACAATCATCAGCTGATTTATGAAATTAATTGGATTTACTCTTCTGGAATAAAACAGAAATGGTATACACTCTGGATTTGCATCCAAGTCCAAGACATGCTAACACCAAGACCAAAGTTTTGTATAGGAACTGCCTCTGTTAAACAAAGGATATTTTAAGATATGTTATCCTAACTATCAGCATCAAAAAAAAAGAGCCTTGCCATTTCTGAGCTGCATTCTTAATAGTAAGCTCTTAATAATGTTTTTCCAAGTAAACCCAATGCATTTTGTTGTTTCCAGATTTACTAATCAGCTACCTAAAAATGCAAGCAAGTGAACAAACAGATATTTCTATTTTAAATTGATTCATTTTTATGCTTCTTCTTTCATACCTGTCCTTCCCTCATCTGATTTGTCTGAGTTTCCTTCTCCGTAGCTGAAATTGCTGAGCAGTATTTTCCTGTGACTGCTTCAGTGATACAAAATATTGTAAAAGAGCACTGGTGTTAATTTGTCCTTCAGTGACATCCCTCAGTTATATCTCCCATTTTTTAACAGGATGTAACCCAATACAAAACACTTCACTAGAGCTTTGGCTGCTACCTTCTTAGAGCATTAAATGATGTTCTCCTAATAGACAGGATATAAGAAATTACAAGACATTAGTACACTTTGTCTTTCTGACAAGGTAGATTCAGGCTACAAACCAGAACAATTCTACTCTTTTTGAAAGGAGAGCTTTTATGCAATAGAAATGTGTGCTGTGATTAGAAGAGTGTGCTTATCTTGCAGATTAGAAAGGTAAGCAGAGCTTCACTATGACACTTTGGGGCAATTTTTTACATCCTTAGCTTTCAGTATCAAACATTGATGCACAAGTTAGTCTTTCCCAGCTGTTTACTCAGTGGAAAGATAGTCTGAATTTTGATTTTTGAAAAGCCCATTCTGCTCTATTGATGGTAGCCTGTTAATAAACCTGAGGTGCCTGGCCCACGCCACATACACATTTCCCTCTCCTGCATCGTGCTCTCATTATCCTGGGCCAGTGAAAATACTGTCAGTTTAGCCCAAGCCAGTAAAGTAAATGCTCTAGCTTATCACTGTGAGGGCAGAGGTAGGCTATCAAAGCACCTCTGATGTTCAGTTGAAAAGAATGACTTCCCACAGTTTTAGAGGGATCTTGTTGATCATGACTTGCTATTAAGGAGGCAATAGTTGGACTGCAGTGCTTGGGGTCAGTTTAATTGCCTACTGGACTAAAGCTTGCAGAGGATAAATGAAAGGGAGAGGAAAGGTCAGGATTAGGGGAGGAAAAGGAGAGAGGGTGGAAGCTTCTAATGATTTTACATAAATTAAATTCCATCTGGTATTTTTAATTTTTGAAATGGATTACACAAAAAAGAGTCTATTTCTACCTTCATGAATTTATTTTTCTGCTACAGTGACCCATTGGCTTGTATTCAATTATTTATAATGACGTATCAGTAGCTGTGGAGGGTTCAGATCTAATATGCTAATGGAAGTATTGTATCAGCACATAAACTTAAAAATGAGGTGGAATGAAACATTTTAGAGTAATGTTTTGGTCTCTTTTATTAACCCTTAATAGCTTCAACTCTTCTGTGCCAATGTAGTTTTTTAAGGAACAGGTAAATATGAGTTTTTAGAAGTTCATTCTTTCCATAGGTGTCTTATAATTTTCAAAGACAAATTCATGACAATGGCAAAATATTTCTGTCAAAAGGTTACAAGTAAACATTGCAAGTCTGTGTCCTGTCTGTAACCAGCAGCACAGCAGATATCTTTGTGATGATTCCCAATGTGTTTTGCAGTGAATCAAGGCATAGTAAACCAGGGTAATTCAGACCATGTCCTCAACTCCTTGTTTGTATTCCCTATGGGGAAATTCCTCTTCTGTATTTCTCTGAGCATTGCATCTCAGATGTGTTCCATGTTTTAAACACAGATTTGGCCCTGGCATCTTTTTCTTGTAACCTCTTACAGTATTATCAATGTTTGTCATCCCAAGATCATTAGGGTGCTTGAAGAAGCCTTGAGATTAAAATTTTTGTGTTCTTTTGACTCAGTTTATTGATTTTTGAGTCTTTAGAAATTTAGTGACTTGTGCTTGCAGGTTTTTCTGTGCCAGCCATGTGAGTAGGTCTTACTTTAAAAGGGAAATTTTTTTTGTTTGTTTCTTTGTTTGTTTATTTTTTGAGCAGCAGAACTGGAAGTTTTTTGTCTTACAGATTTTAGTTCTGTATTTTCTAAGCTCTTTGTCCCCAGCAAGACAGCATGAGCTGTCTTCCTATTACACTGCCACAGGAAAAGAGGCAGCAGTCGTACAAAGTTCAGCAAGTCTAAGGCTATACACATGCCAAGTGTGTAGCCAGGACAGGTATGTTGATTGACGAGCTGGTAGCTCCGAAGCAGTGTCTTAAGACTGAGTTGTGACTATATTTCCAATGGAGGGGCCAGCAATTTCAGTTTCTGTCCTAGACCCAGCCAGTGACTTGTATAAAACTCTTAGGAACTTAATTATCTTTGAGACGTCTATCCTCAATTTTAACTTAAATCAGCCTGTAAGTTCCAAAGTTATTAGAAAGCTCTTCATGGATTGAAATACAGACCAGTATAATCATAAAAGCTTCCTTTTCTTGGGAAACTAGATTCAAAATGTAAGGGATGTGTAACTCCCATCAGCTGGAGCTTTGGGAAAATACATGAATGTCATAAAACCAGGGATTAAATCATGAGACTTGGATAATAGAACAGTTCTATGCTGCTCATAAACTGATCTAATTTCTCAGATATAAAATGTGTGAGGGGGCTGTGCAGTTTTAAGAACATTTTTCCTATTTACCGCGGCAGACTATTGGCAGGAGGAAGCAAAGCTGCGTATTACATAGGCATGATAAAACTATAGCAACTAAATGGAAACTGAGGTGGAACCCCAGACAGGGGGCTTTCATTAAGAGAATAACAGCCTTTGTTCTCCACCAGCATTGCTAATCACTTCCTATTGGTGATTTTATAACCACAGAAAGCTCTGTGAATTTAATTGCTGGAAGTTACCTTTTTATTTCTTTTAACAGCATCTAAAATTCATGCTCAGGGACACCAATCAATCAGAAAACAAGTCTTTGCTCTGAGTTAGTCTTTGCAGGTGCTTGAAAGAAATTTTAGTTCTTTCCCATTTGGCCATGTGCAACACCTTTATCCTCTTGATGAGGTCAATGTGAAAATCTCCTCTGAGCCCACTGTCAGTGCTGCTGTGGTTGACTGGTGGGCCTGGAGTGCTAAAAAGTTGTGCAGGTGGCAAGCTTTGCCCCTGAGACGAAGCACATCACCTCTGTGCCTATTATTTTGCCTGAAAATATGTAACTGAACCTTTCCCAGAAGTGGCAGCAATAAACAATTGTACCACTTCCAGCTTCAGCAACTCTAAATGTTAATTGTATGTGCTAATGGATAAGCATGGGGGCTTTTCTAAAAAAACAGTTGTTTTTTTTTTTCCCTTTATCATCGTGTTCACAGTGCTCTCATTATTATGGTTTATGTCTATTCTATGGTAACTTTATAGCATTACTGGCGCGTGGTCTATTTTCTACATTAATGTGCAACTTCTTAGCAATACCTTCCTAGTTTTTCTGCTTGTTTCCTCCTGAACATGTGTCATGCCATTTGTCAAGTGGTTTAGTAGTGCCCCTTGACCTTCAAAATAAAATAAAGCTAAATCAGGTTTTTACCTGAAATACTTTAAAAGTGGCCTCTACTGTACCTTTTTCCAAGTCCATCCAAGAGCTATCATTCATTATTCACTGTTCCTGAAGTAGATGAAACAACATGGTATAAGTCTCCTTCTTTCTAATAACATTTGTTTTAAATCATGAAAGATTTAATTTTTGGTAAAGAGATGTTATTAAATAAAGGTACAAAGAGAATGATTTGTTACTGAATTATTTATGATATACTGAGTGTTAGCCAGAAACACTGACTTATTTGTCCATTTCAAGCACCTGTAGCAGTATTTTATGAAGGGTGTTCTTTATCACAGAACTAAGTGAGATCACATTTACATTAGTGCTTAAATTCAGTGGAAGAAAACAATGTGGCATGAATATGACAGATGTACCATAAGAGCTTAAACACCTGTTCTCTGTGTAGTAATTTAAGAGACTTGGAAAGCACAAGCACAATGCAGACTTAGTGCTTGTGTGAGGAATATAATTTCTCTTTAAGATTCTCGGTCATCCCATAAAGTGATTGCTTTGAATGTTTTTTGCAGTATTACTGTTTTCTGCTATTGTGAAACTGGTAGTTGTTATTAATCTCTTCTAAAATTTGGGGAATTCCTCTATAATAGGAAGTGAAATATTGCAGTGCTTGAAGGCTGGATTTTCCCAACTGGACACAGATAATTTGTGGAGAGGGACTGCTTTAGCCACTCATCAAAGGGGAAATTCTTGAGGCTTATTTGCAAGCGTGAATCTGGAGTGGTGTCACAGAGGTCAGTGTATTGCCACATGGAAGCATATTTCAGTTTAACTTTCATCCTTTGTGCTTGTCCCAGTGCGTTCTGTATATGAAAGCATGAGCTGGAAGTGTTAAGTGGAAAGGGGGAAATAATGTATTTATCATATCACTGATGTAACAAGAGAATGTAACATGTAGTTGTCATTTAAAAAAAAGGATGCTCTGCTGTAAGTGCTAAACTGACTGTTGCTTGGCATCAGAGGGACCCTAAAGTAAAACTTGCTCAAATTCTGTACATACTTCAATTACAATGCCACCTTCACTGCAAGACACAGTTTTTAGAGACGAGTCTTCAAGAAGGTTATGTGACCAAGTTGAAGTAGTTGTTTCCAACGTTCTGTGGGTGATCTTTTTATTTTTCTAAGATTGCAGTCAGAAAAAAAGTAGACAAAGAGTTGCTTGGGGGCCAGCTATAATCCCTGAGCCCCTGAAATAGCCAAACTCATGGCATGATCTCGTCCCTCCTCCCCTCTCAACAGCATACTCCCTGGAAGAAGGATACTCAAGAGGAGTGCCAGATGAATATTTGCCTTGCCGAGGAGTCTCCCACGTGAAATGAAATTTTCAATTTATTGACATCCAACATGAAGTGGAATAAAGCTAAAGATCTGCCCCATATCAACTAGGAAGTTCTCTTAACTCTAACTGGGACTCCAAAGCTCTGCTTTAATTGGATAGACCTAAATGTGTTTATGCACATATGCAGACAAAGCAATTACAGTACGTAATGAACAAAACATTTTGATGTATATTTTTTAAAGGATTTCTCCTTTCAGCTCTCTTGTGCTGCATTTGTTCATCAAAAATAATACATATATTTCTTTTTGCAGTGAGTGTATATTGTCATGCAAATTCCACAGCTATTAGCAAATCTTTCAATCAGCAGAAAGACATAATTCTCACTTAACTTGCTACTACTACTGATTGATACATAGGTAAAATAAAAAAATAAAGAGAGGCCTTGCACAGCCAAGTGCCTCGCAGCTTCAGAAATGCTAAAGTGCATTTTTCTGTCATAACTGGGAACTCTGGGAGTAGTCCCAAACAGCTCATTTTCAGAAGGTAAAAGTGGAGGGTACACATTATTTCTCCAACTATTGTGCAGAGCTGACAGGCTTATAACTATCGTTATAATCTTGTTTGCTACTTGGGTTTCAGTGTCTTGTTGAGGCTGCAGGCTGACCTGATCCTTGATGGTGTCAGATACTGTTTGAACACAGTCTCATTTGAAACACAACAGAACTAATGAATAATATTGAAATGCAGAAGATAGAATCAGTAAACAGTGAAAAACATGTGCTTATTCTCTTATTTTTTAGCATCAAAATAATTTTACAAAAAGCATTAAATCTAATTTCAGCTCCACAGCTCCTCTGTGAACTAAGGAAATATTATCCATGCTGAAAGGTTAACATGGATGGTATTTTACCTCTGTGCCAAAATGTATTCCCTACGAAGAAAAAAAAATAAAGGTTTACTGGTATTTTGAAATTACTTCATACTTTTCATTTGGAATTTCTTCATCAGTTCCTCTTTGCCTCATTCAATTTGATATTTCGAGTCCACCTAATCTCGATTTTTCAGGTGAGAGAAAAAATAAACCACATACACTGTAAATTACTCCAGAGGTTGATCACCCTTATTGTGATAATATATACTTCTCTTTTAATAGACATCCACTTGAAAATGTGCTGACCAGAACTGCAGATTACGTTCTTTTAACGATATCACTGTTGTGTGCAGAAATGTGTGAATTTTCTGTTCCTACATTCCACATACATGTACTTGAATTTACAAAAAACGCAAGTTCTGAGAAGCAATGTGCTATAGTAAGAATCCATTTTCAGTTGGTTATTTGCTAGAAATGCAAAGATACTTTTAATTATCATGGCTATCAACAATTTTGTTCTGAGCTATGTAGATGTTCAAATGTATCTTGAGTCTGCTGCTCAGTCCTGTTGACTCTTTATAATGCATATCTTTGCAGTATCACAGAAGATATTCCCATTAGTTGTTGGTTCCTCATTTACAATTTCTTTTTCAGATGCTCAGTGTTTTTAACATGTTTAATATATAAGCCGTGTTGATTTTGTGCAATGCTACTTTTTCATCAGAGAGATAATAGGGGGAGATATTTATACAGAAATTAAAGCAAGTATTTTCAAAAGTTATCTTTATCTACTGAATTTGTAATATCATCACAAAATGATATGAAATTTCCTAAGAAGACCTGTTTTCTATTAAACAGTGTTGATTGGTATTAATCATGCTACCACTCAATCCAACTGATTGCCTCTTTTAACATTATTTTCACAATTTTTCCTTACAGTGGTGTCATGTTGAGATAATCCCACTTACTTCCTTGAAATGTTGACACATCATCTTTTTTCTAGATTTTAGAATTTCTTCTGTGTTACAGTAGATCTACTTCAAAATCAGTGTCCAGAGGAAATCCTCAGGCCATTGCTCAGAAGTTATAAGGCACAAATAATCTATTCTTTCAGATTAGAAAACAGTTCATTACAGATGCTCTTTAGTAGTTTCCTTATTTACTGTTCGATTTGACAGCGCTTTTTCTCCTCTAATATAAGAAAAAAAAACCACATTCATTTGCATTATTACAAATCATTTCTACCTAGTAAGGGACATGGAGATATTTTCCATTTCATGTATGTTCTGTTTTTTTTTTTTTCTCACTAGAAAGATATGTCTGTTACATTCTTTAAAGCAAAAATGAAACGTATGGATGACAGAATTGCAATTTTCTGTGCTTTTCTAAGTTTGGAATGTGAGGGACACTGATATGGGCTATTCTGACAGTAGAAAGGCATGTGTGTATTGTGAAGTTTAAAGTTAATGCTAATTTATCATAATTCTTCTGTATTTAGTATCAATCATTAATGCAAAATTGATCCAAACAGTTTTTAGTTCATATCCTTTATAAAAACTATACATACATTAGGAAAATGTTTCAAATGAATTTTTAAATTGTGCAGCTGAACATTTGGTAACAGTAAAAACTCAATTATTTCAAACGTGTGTGCGTTATATCTTGGATATCATTGGTTTTATTTTAAAATCCATTCAAGTACATAGTTCTGCTTCTCTGCTTCCTTACATCTTTCGAATTTTATTTTGGCATTGCCAAACTGAATATACAAATGCCAACAAAATTCTCATGCTGTGTTGAGAAGTTTTCCAGTAGCCCAGGCAACTGTATACCAGGAGCTTGAAATGCTGCAGGCTCTTTTTCTTCTACTGAGCAGGGTTACTATTTGAAAAATTAGAGCATAATTCTTGCTTAGTTTTAAATAACAGTCTAACAGATTTGAAGTTTGCATCGTAAATTAAATTTACTTTCTCTAACAAAAAGGGTCAATATGAAATTTCCTTATTGCTGAGGTTAGAAAAGCATAAGTTATCTAACACTTGCTTTCACTGAAGAGCTATCTTGGTTTTGAAAAGGCAACACTTCCAGTCTGCCTGATTTGAAATAAAGGGCTGTATGATCTTGCGGAATTGAAAAAACAATCAAGGAAATAGTAATGCTTATATTATTCCTGGGCTTGTTACTTAAAAGAGAATTCTATCACTTTGCAACAATTTGCTGGTTTCCTTAAGGCTTTCTACAGCATGCATTGATTATTGCTGCTAATTGGAAAAGTAATTGAAACATGCCTGCCTCTTGTGTTTTACAACCATGCATTGTCATTAGCAAAAGCTATGCCCTCTGACCCTAATTGCTCTCAGGGGTCAAAATATATCATTATACTGGAGCACAGTGTTTCATAACAAAGACCATAGCAGTAGTATAGCTTAAACATTTTTATTTATTTATTTATTTATTTACTTACTTATTTTAGTGAAAAGAATAGTTTATCAAGGAAAAGAATGACCTGCTAACTATATTTATCTTATACTTTGAGTAACTGCTGGCAAAATGCAGAGTCCTTAGATGTACTGTGTAAATATTTTATGAAGGAAGCTTCTCCAGCAGAGATGTTAATAATTTAAAATATGATGTACTACATACTGAGTTTTAGGCATAGACATTTAGTAATAAATTTGTATTTTGTATGAAAGCCTAGTGAATGACTCCCTTGCCACATATTTTGTGTTACAATTGTGTTTGCATGTCTTCCTTCATAAATTACATCTATGTATATACATGTCATAATAAACTTGGATTTTAAAACCAGACATGATTCCAGGGTCCCTTCAGAAAGGATTATAGGTCAGACCTAAAAAAGATGTAGCCTCCCAGTCAATAGTCTATGCCTTCAAGAAACCAATATTTTGTTGTAGATGTACAACCATTTTTTTTCCATCTGAATCTTCTTATGGAGCTAATAGGGTGATTCAAGGGCCTCAGAAGAACAGTTCTGCAACTATTGTTTTTAAATCAGGTATTATTCTGTTAAGCATGGCTGCAGTGAGGGTAGCATTCATCTTTAACTTGATATCCAATCGGTTAGAGAAGTTGGCCAGGAAACACAGGACCTATGTTGTAGGTGCTTTTCTGTCTACATCTCAGTCTAGGCATGTAAATCCTCTGGATTCAGCTTAAAATGTGCTTTCTTTAGAAAACTAATTTATGATATTTTGCATACTACTTGAACTCTTTGGATTATTTCAGAATAATGTGGTGGTGATAAATATTCACATATTTCCAATTTTCACAGGATTCATGCTGGGGAAACAAAGTTGGTAGACCAAGCAACAACAAATCAATAAAAGGACAAGCTTATAAATGTGTCACTGAGAACATCTTTTAATTTTTCAGATTTAAAATTTTATTTGCCACTTCTGCTGTTTATATTGCTCTGTTATCTTTTTGTCCTTAGTTGCACTTGCTGTTTCATTATTCTACTTTTTTTTTTTTTTTAATAGGGGTTTAAGTCTCTGCTCTATGTAGAATTAACCAACATTAAGAACAAGGTGCTATGTGCCCGTATATCAGCATAGCTTTGCCATTTCATACATGTGAAATATGGTATCTATGGCTGTAATATAATAAAACATTTAAAGTTCAGATTAAATCTCTCATGTACTAAAATTCAGAACATTTTCTGTCAGGTAGGAGTATTATACCTTAGCATAAACTCTGTCTCTCTGCATCAGACAATGCTCCCTATTTATATTTGTTAACGAGTGCAGACATTCATATTTTAGTACCTGATGGGGATGTAAGAGACAGAATATAGATTTTTTTCCTCTAAATTAGAAAATTATCTGAACGGATGGTTGATTAATAATCATTCTAAATTAAAGTGCTTTCATAAGCTACCATACAGAACCTCACTTTTAAAAAATCAATCTTTCAAAGCTGTCACTTTTGTCATTTGTTAAGCATTTGTTGAGGAGGAAAGAGAGTATTTGTCCTAATTCTGAGCTCCCTAAGCTGTGCCAAGAAAAAGTTAAAAAAAAAAAAAAAAAGTCATCCAGCTAATGCACTGTATTGCAACAGAGATTAAATTGATCAGTCTGCTTAGGTATTTCCAGAGTGCCCCTTGCTGTAATATCTGCACTCTGTACTGATGTGCTGTACAGTGCACCAGTAGGTTATAGAAAATATTTGAGTAGCTAGCAATATATCTAATTCCACAAATGACTTTTACCATGGTGGATTATTGAAATCATAAACCTGATGTTCGAAAGGACTGAGACTCTGAGACTTTGGTGAAATGCTAAAAAGAAAGGAGGAGCAAATTTCTCAAGTAGCATTAGCCTTTTTTGAGGACATGATGGCTCTGAGCCTGCTCGGGGAACTTTCCCACAGAAGTTTATTGCAGGACTGGGACTGAGACCGAGAGTGAGAAACAGTAATTTATAAATACTGATCCTGGATCTGTCATCTCCTCTCTGAGTGGTTTTAACACAGAATTCTGCCACTATTTCCTCTTCTTAATGAGTCAGTGAGGATGAATCAGTTAATGTTTGAACCTATCTTTGAAAATGTTATGGGCTGTTCTTGTTTGCGTTTCATTAAGCTTTTATTTTAATCTAAGAAGAAAGGCATACACAAAAGATTTGCAAAATACTTCATATTTTGGCCAAAGCCTATGTAGGGATACTGTAGATGGATTTCTCTAAAACAAAACAAAACAAAACAAAACACACACACACACACATACACAAAAAAAAAAAAAAAAAAAAAGGAAAGAATCTGGATGAAACCATCAGTGCATTTACTGAGCACATCTTCCAGTATGAATGACCTGTAATACCTCATGCTGAAGCTTCTTGCAGACAATCTGATCCTGGGTCTTGCATAAAACCAAGCGTACACTGAGGTAGGAATTTGCAGTTTTGCTGCAGGTAAACTTCCTGTCATAATAGATGTGTTCAATAAGCTTTAGTTATTGAATTTAAACACAGAGTCTCAGTTCTTAGAGTAATTCAAGGAGTTTTGGACACTGAGATCCAACAAATGCCATTTTTGACCTCTTAATAAATTATAAATACATTACTCAAGGGCTCAGAGTGTAGGTACATTGCATTTCCTCTGTCTTGAAAACAGTGAAGCCAACTCAGAGAAGGAACGCTCGGTTGGGCAGCATTGTTCTTTGTTACTTTCTTGCTCTGTAGTTTCTTTTATTGCCTTTGGACATGCTGTAAACAAACACCAATCTCTCTCCTCTATCACATTAACTCACAGACTACTCAACAATCCTCAAAGTCTCACAAAGGGGAAATCATGCTTAACCATAGCTTGGAGAAGAGAAGACTGAGAGGGGATCTCATCAATGTGTACAAATATCTGAAGGGAGGGTGTCGGGAGGATGGGGCCAGACTCTTTTCAGTGGTGCCCAGCGACAGTACAGGAGGCAATGGGCACAAACTGAAACACAGGAGGTTCCAGCTGAACATGAGAAAACACTTCCTTACTGTGAGGGTGACAGAGCACTGGAACAGGCTGCCCAGAGAGGCTGTGGAGTCTCCTTCTGTGGAGATATTCAACCCCCCCCGGATGCGATCCTGTGCAATGTGCTCTAGGTGACCCTGCTTGGCAGGGGAGTTGGACTAGATGATCTTCAGAGGTCCCTTCTAACCTCAACCATTCTGTGATTCTCTGAAAGGTCATAGCATTTCTTTAATCATATACAGTTTACCTTTACTGTGGCTGCCCAGTTTCCATGCTGTTGTCTAGAAAATAAAGTACGTGATGTTAATCTTTGGGTATTCTATTTCTTGGTATCCCTAAGAGGAAGTTGAAAGCAGACAAGATCACAGGTTCTTGACTGTGTTTGTTGTTCTGAATTTATATTGTATTTAATTAATCCTATGTTTCATGTCATCTATTTTTCACCTGAAAGGGGCAGAAATATTTTTTACTTTGCAAGCCAAGTGGTTTGGGAACAGGGTCTTCATCTGAGGTTTCAGAGTGTAGTCACATCTTGGGAAGTGCTGACGCTCCCCATTGTACTGAAAAGCACTGCTTGTGTAGTTCACACTCAAACTCAGGGGTAAACTGGACACCCCGTTTGAAGTCATGACACTTTTTCCTAACGTAATAGTGGTAGAGACCTGTATATGAAGGTGAAAAGTTTGTTTTCTTTATAACATGAAATGTAGTCCTCAAAAGACTGTCCAGGCATTTCATGTAACCTAATTCTTGGTGATGCCTGTAGTCTCTCTTTTCATGGCACAAAGAATTTCATATACTTTTATTCTTTGCTACTGAGAGTTTTTTTTTTTTCTTGGAGTGTTTTGCAGCTTTTGAGGTGCTCCTGGCAAGAGGGTGGAAAAGGAGGGCTCTTCTGAAGAACAGTCATGTTAAACCTGAGGTTACAGGGAACAGGAATCGGTGGGTTTTGCTGACCTTCCACTCCTGTGCCATAGTGAGACATTCAGCTTCCGAAAAGGCAAAGCTGCCTTCATGCACCTATTGAGTTTTCAGACTAGAAACAGAGGACACCATGTATAAAGGTTATGATCTCAGAGGTCAAACTTTCATTATTTCACTGTGTACTCAAAAGCTGAATGAAACAAACTTTCTATTAGCAGTCCACTCCCCAAGTTTTTATTTCCTCTGGTGACTTTTCCTTCTCTTACATGCTTGAGTGATTTGTCCAGGCTTTTTTCTCATTCTGGTGTGGTTTTGTCTCTTCTCTACTTCTGCCTTCACTTGCCTGAGTCTGGTCCTCCCTCAGTTAAAACATCCATTTGTCTTCACCTTCCTAGTCTGAGGATCAGCATGGGAGTCCTTTCTGTATACAGGTTTGACTTCCATTGAAGTCCACTATGTTCAATAGAAAGGAGTGTCTCTCAGAGGGCATTTTCTCTGGGATCCTTAGGTGTCTAAGGCAAGTTTTACAGCTACCAGTCATTGTGTCTATATACTGGTTTCTTTCCCTATATTAAAAACTGACAAGCTTTTATTCTGACATTTAACTTGAAATGTATAAAATTTAAGTGAGAGGATTCTCACCATTATTTTCTAGTTTTCACTGCCTCATAGAAGATCTTTGTTTCCTCACAGATTTTCTAAACCCCATTCTTCTATCTCATCTTTTCCCAATATTTTCTCCAATAAAACTGTTACATTTTTATTTTCCTATTCTCCATTTCCCCTTCAAATTTGTGTGTAAGTATTTCATCATCCTTTAAATGTCTTACCATCTCCACGAACATTTTATTTGTTCCTTTTCCTTCTCCCTTGATGTTCCCTTAGCTCTTCTCTACACCAAATTTACTCTTCTAAAAATCGCTTTCTCCCACATGAGTTCTCTACAATCCTCTTCTCTTCATTTTTTTCCTAGCTAATACGTCGAAGAAAATGAGAGGTGATAGGCAGAAATTTCTTGGATAATCTCTTTTCTGCATTTATACCAGCTAAAACACAACCCAGGAGTCCTCAACCTATTTTCACTGCCATGCTTACCTCTTCCCCATTCTGTCTCCCCAGCATCCTACAACAACCGCTGACTTTCTTCCTGCAGAAGGCAGGTGGTCAGATGCCATGGAAGGCAAATACATGGATCTAACCCATGAAGAGCAGATGTGTGCGCTGGCCTGCAGTAATAGCCTAAAACCCCTAGTAATCCTCTCCTTTTACTCAGAAAGAGCTATTTCATACTACTGTCATTAACATTTCCCTCCTGCAGGGGCCTATTATTGTTTAAAGTCTCTGACACATAAAACCAAAGTCTTTATTTGAAAGGGAGTAAGCAGGGGAAAAATATGCATTCCATCCAGCAAATTTGCTCCATTACCATATGTTCTCACTCTGCGGCTTCTTTTCCTGACTTTCAACACTGTTGTAACAGCAGCACCACCACCTGCCTCTCTGAGGCTTCCCGTGAGTACCCTTAATCGGTTTTCTCTCAACCCCTTCTCCATCGGAGCTTGCTGCTGGAGAGGACTGGGGGGGACTGATAGCATTTCTTTCTTGTTTCTCATCTCCCTTACATGCATTTTACTTGTACTAAACTCACGTCATTGGAACAGAGAAGTGAAAAGTCCTCATGAACGGGTCAGATCTTAAACAAGTTTCTTTTTAAAATTCTGCTTACCAGGCCTCATGGTATTTCATGCCGTTTAAGATGAAGGTTGTAGTAATTTAATCGCAACACTCTCCTCTTACCAACTTGGTCAATAACTGAGTAATATGAGGGGTCAAGGTTTACAAACTAGTGAACTCTGTTCTTGGATACTGTTGTTCTCCTACTTGCTTTTCCCATTGAAAAGTAATTGCTTTGAGCACCAGAAATGATTGCAGAAGATTACACCTTTTAAAGCAATCTCAGGATCTCGTTCAGAGGAAGAACACAGGCTGTAAAATGTTGTATGGCTCGCCCAGCAATTACTCACTTTGTTGTAGCTAATTTCAGAAAGCATAAATTGCTTATTATTTCTGAAGAGGGTTTTTTTTGAACAGTAGTACTGAAAATGGATGCTTTTCCCATAGATTTTCATATGGCTTCCACACAGTTGTACAAATGAGAAATAGATTTTTTTTTTTCATTTCTCAAGTTCTTTTTTAGATTTTAATTATTATTTGAAAGTTTAGTGTTTTTGTGGTGGAATTTGTTGATGAGCAAAATTTAATAAAGCACTGAAACTACCTAAAATATACACTTTAATTTTGCCATGTCAAAAATACTTCATTGGGAAGATGTAAGCATGACATATTCGTTCAGGTCAGACAACTCAATCCACAATCAAATATTTTAAGATGTTAAGCAATTTTTTTTTTTTCATGTCAATATCAACATTGTATGTCTTCTGTGGGAACTCATTACTGGACATTCTTTCTCATGAGACAATATAGGCTTACTTCAGGTTGAATTTTTGTGACGTACATCGTAAAATACCTAGTTTCAGTAAGAAGATCCAACCTGTTTTGGAGTATAGCTGCACAGAGCACTTGAACTGCCATCCATGCTTTTTTAGATACGAGGCATCATTGAATCTTTCTGGATGGAGCTTGAGTAGTTGTGATTATATTTATTTTAACTTTGAAAGTGGTCAGTCTGTCTTTCATGGACTATTAAAGGGAAAAGAATCAATCAATTATAAAAGCAGGTATATTTGGACAGTGAAAAGACACAGCACAGTCAGATCCAGAGTACTAGCAGAACAACAAAATTAAATTGCGGCTAACTCTAAGAGACCACTGTGTTAACACTGGAATACAAAGCAATGTCTGAAATGGGTTTAGGAATAGGAAGTTCTAGGATGGATGAATATCTAAACAGTTGAGCAGTCTGAACAAATAACTTGGTGCTCTACACATCACAGCCTGATATTTTAGAATATAGAATGAAACATTTGTCCAAGACTCAACTGTCTTCCTGCATTGCAGAGGGTGTGTTTGTGTGTGTGTGTGCACCTACACTCACACATGTATGGCATTGTGCACTTACTACGTAATTGTTGAGATCATCCCATTTTCTGGATCTATAAACCCACATTCCAACATAATAAAAGTGGAGTCGTAAGGCTTGAGTTTCTAGAGGGAAGAAAAAATATATATCTTAAAAATGAAGTTTATTCCTCTGCTCATGAAAATTAACCTGCTGAAGCCTAATATCTTTTCCATAACAGGCGTTATTAGGAACTGGCTGATCAGCAACATTTCTCACTTATATCTAGCACTGAATTTTCCACAGATACAGCTTTTTGTTGTTGTTGTTAATTATCTTTAAACAAACAAGCAAGCAAGCAAACAAACAAACAAAAAACCCTGTATGTTTATAGGGTAAATCCTACTCCTTTAGTGCCCTGCTCAATATATAATCTTCTTTCTTGGCTCTTTCCACTACAGCATCATATGGCATGGATCTAAAAAGTAAGTGTCCAAACCCAGGATAACAGAGAGCTGAAAGAGATACCTTTAAGTGCAGCCAGTGCCTTATAGAATAATTCAGTTTTCAATTAGTACATAGAAGCAGAAGACAGCTGGACAAAAAATGACTAGAGATAGAATTGTGTGTATTACAATGATCATGAAATCCAGGGGACTGCTGATTGACAGCAGATGGTATCTGATTTATCAAGTAAGGTATATTAAACAGATGCATTCAGAAGTTAGGGGACAATGTTTCCTGATTATGGAAAGAAGCAGAAAAATATGTGCTACTTTTCTCCCGGTTCTCATGTGGAAAAGGGAAGAAGCAAACCGAACCTGTAAAAGCTGACAGCTCATGTGAAGTATAATCCTGCTGGTTTACCACTGACAATAATTTTAATTTCCAACTGCCAATGGCATTTACTATTCTGTATATAAAGTCACCCTTAGTGGGTATTTTTTGACTGCTGATGAGCTTTATTCCGTTACTTGCTGGATACTCCCAGCTCCTATTGACTGCCGGGGGCACTGGGGACACTGCAGCAGTTACAAAGCTCTCCTCCACACATGTAAATTTAGGGGTGTGAGTACTGGTTGCCTTGCACTGCTTGAAGTCAACTTCTAGCTATGTTGGTTACCTGGGAAACAGCTGTCAGCACAGTGGAAAGGAATCTATTTAGTATGGTGGATAGGTGATGGTTTTAAAAAAAAAAAAAAACAACAACCAAGAAAAAACAACGATAAAAAAGCCATTGCTCCATAATTTAGCTTTTTATTTGTGTCATGAAAGAAACATGAGGTAGGGTGTACATTTAAAGAAGTTTCTTAAGAATTAATTAGTAAATTAATGAGTAAATAGTTAGGAAGTGCAGAAATGGTTTCATTTGTGGGAAGGGTCTTTTTATAAGGGATTTAAATGTTAATAGTAGCTCAACATTTGTTTATAACAATAATACTGAATATAACATAATTTTTGCCAGTTATTTTCAGTTTGTATGCTACAAGCATGCTATAACTGAGACTATTTAAGTTGTTGACAGTTTTTTATCTTCAGGATTTTTGCAGAAGCATTAGTCTTTAGAGCACGCCTCTAATGAAGGTAAATATTGTTGGATTTTTCAGATAGCGATTCCTAAAGCTGCCACAGGGAGACGTTAAGAATAGCTTTCCCAGAGTTGTCAGAATTGAAAATTCTTGGCTTCTGCTCTGTGCTCAGATTCACTGACCTGTGTCACATCTCAAAGACAAAAGCAGAAATGACAGTGAAATGAAAAATCTTGTTATCTTGGCATTGAGTTATCATGCATGTGTGATGACCAAATGATAATGGCAACATCAAAGCTCAAGTTGTTACTTATTTTGCTGTGCAGTTTCCTTCTTTTCAGAGGGGGTTTCATGTTGCTATTTTAGCAAAGAAAAATAACTGTATTGCTGTAAATTATGTAAAATACCTGTATAAAGTAGATGTCTGCTTATCTTCCTAGTTCATAAATTTCAGTTTTAATTGTTGTTAATGATTTCAGTCTTAAATGAACTCTGAACACCTTAGCACTGATTGTTGTCCTCATAACATGAAGTGTGCTTCCAGAGTTTTCTCTTTCCTGTAAGTGCAGAGTTACTCTGGTAGGTTCCTCTCCTGCCTTAACTCAAGCTTCCCTAAGGCTGCCAGCGGAGTTTAACATCCCCTTCTGTTGATGTACAGTGGGTGTGGGACACCAAAGGGAGCAGTTCCCATTGAAAAAAAACCAAATCACTGCTTTTTTCTGTGTCCCATGTCACATGGGCCTTCCAGCGCTAGTGCTTACAGTCAGAGGGATCATCAGATCTTTCCGAAAACAAATCCTGTAAAAGAAGAAGAGAAAAGAAAATAAATAATAAATGATATTTTTTCATTCGGCTCCTTGATTTGGATAGCCATGGGATTTCATGAGTGCTTTGTGTCTCAAGGTTGAGATAGGAACATTGAGCTGCAGAAGGCAGAACTTCTCCACAGCAGCCAACACTTAGATCAGTTCCAACCTGGGGTGGAAACACAGTAGTTCTCTGAAACGTTTTTGAGAATCCTAGCCTAAAAAAGTCATGCTGTTATTTTACAACAATAATCTCCCAGTCATTTAGTTTAATCCTCTAACTAAATATTTAAGAAATGACTCTTCCCAGGTGTTACAGATAGTGAAATTCCAGTTAGCTGATGTGTGCATCACGTCAGTCAGCCAATAGGTTTACACATAAAGGCAGACAAACTATGAATGTATTAAAACGAAGGAAGAGTGTAAGGTATTGTATAATGTATATGTGTTTGTTCATGAGTAAATGTGACAAAACTGGGCAAGGAACAGCTTTGAGCTATTAAATAAATAGGAAGTCCCTTAACAGTTTTTGAAGTAAAAGCAAATAGCACATTTGTACCTCCACATATTATGAAATTCTGATTTTTTTTTCAGAATTATCTTTTGGGAAATTCCATTTAGTCTAATAGGTGCTAATTACTGAGCCATCAAGAGGAAAATGATTATCTCAGTTATCCGCATATCCATGTTTCAATATCTAATATATCCCAAGCTTCCAAGATTAGGAAAGTTATCATAAACCATTAGTCTGGAACACCACTGCTCCATAATGCTCAGTTTCCATTTCTAGTCTTCCTGATCAATATTCTCAAAACCACAGTCCTTATCTTAAGGTAAATATAATTATCTTGTAGAGAAGATAGGAAGGCAGGAAAAATATCCTGAAGGCTATTCAAAGGCAACTAACAGTAGCAGAGAGCAGATGATGAGAGGAAATGGTGCTGGATGATTGCAGTTTATTTCATGAGTTCATATGTTATTATTCTAGAAGTAAAGGTGCTTATCCTGAACACTGTATGTATGGTTTTACTTCTGGATTTTTTAAGCAATCTGATGACAACATTATTGTCTCCATTATCCTTTGTGTGAAAAAAAATTAAGCCCACCTAAAGGAACCAGGCCATATCTATTCCTGCAGATGGAGAAGCCAAATATAGCACAGAGGTGTCTATGAGTAAAATGATATGTCGTGAAAAGTTTTCTCCACAGAGGAGGAGAGTTTCACATAACTATAAGCATACATTTATGTTAATTAAGAACACATCTAGGGTTGGAGAGGCTGGAGAAGTGGGTATTACTGTACAGAATAAGTACGATCAATCTTAAATATGTTGTGCCTGTAACTGCATATTACTATATGCTACACACTATACTTAGCAAGTCTGTCTGTCAGAAAGCTCTAATTGCTTTATGTGTGAGAACATTAAGCTGCAATAAATTTATATACACAGCTGTTCCATTACTGCAGAACAAGTTTTATCTCCTAATAAATTGATGTTTCTTTTTAGTGTCAACTCAAACCAAAATTTACACCCAAGAAGGTGAACCTTAACATCACATAATTAGTTCAGTGACACCAGTGGTAATAGAGGGTACACACTGTACATCTCCTCAGCATATTGATGGAGAAAAGTTTTGACTTCTGTTAATTGTTTCTTGAAAGCTTAATTGTGATTAAGAGCAGCTTTAATTAGAAAAGGAAAAGAAATCATGACCTTTAAAACACACACTGCAAATAGCATGTCT
>VXAL01006622.1:125360-179640 GCA_013399475.1 Chauna torquata | reverse complement strand
ACCCCTCGGCGGGGCGGCCCCGGTGGCAGCAGCCGGCGCCCTGCGGGGGCCCTTCCCGGCCCGGAGCTGCGAGGGCACCGCGGAGGCTCCGCTGAATGTCACCGCACCGGAGACCATAACAAAGACGCAGCCGCCGAGATCGTAGAGCCGAGCCAATAAAAAGCAAACTGATATTACAATTTTGATTTCCCTGGAGGGCCGAGGGGGCTTAATGTAAGAATTATTATCCATTGTGAACAGCAGCCGAAAGAAAGCACAGACAGGAAGATTTAAATTTTTTTTAACTTAGCGGTTTTCCTAAGAAACATATATTCATTGAAATTTATGCCAGCGGAGTTTGTTAACCCTCCCCTTTGACATTTCAAGCTTCTCCTGTTGCCAGAGGAGACAAGCCGAGCACAAACCACTAATGCTTGCAATAAAACTAAACGCCCAGGGACGAGCGCGATTTGGTGCAATTCCCCTCCAATCTGGGTAAACGGCAAAACGTGCTCAAGCCCGCGGACCGGGGCGGCTCCGGGCCGGGCCGAGCCCAGCGCCGCCGGGCGTGGCAGGGAAAGCTCGGCGTTTCCAGCACACAGCCGAACGGGCAGATAAGGAGGGCAGGAGCTGGCTGGCTGCGCATATAGATGTGTATATATTTTTTAAAGGTGTGACCAGATATCCTTCGCATCTCTGTAGAACCTGCCTCGGGAGGAGTATGAGAAGCCGTTGATGAAATAGAAAAGAGAAGAGAAAAGAAGAGAGAAGAAAAGAACGAGGTGAAAGCAACACTGAAAACCAGTATTAAAAGCATTTTAATCATTGCCTGGCTCGTGGCTCCTGCAGCTCAGCACCAGCTCCTGTCCTGTAGGTTTCTGCAGGATGTTCATCTGCTTTCTGTTACCAGGCTGATTGCACATGATTCACAGTAATGATTGTAATGGTGGTGATTTTCTCTCTCTTACCTTGCTCAGATAGCAGTGGTTCATGAACTGATACATCTTTCCCTTTTTCAATTCGAAAGAGGACACCTTATTTGAACCACATAAGATATCCTAAATAAAGAAAGCAGGAAACGTTTCTAACTGCTGCCTCTTCTTGCTGGCTGGGGCAGATCACAGGTATGAGGAAAGAAAAAGGGTGTCCAACCAAAAGAGATGAGAGCCAACTGCTGCCTGTTAAAGCCTGAGAGAACAGTTGTTTAATACCACGCATTTGTTTATTTGACTGTCTGTAAAGCAGATATGAAGTGCAGATGAACATTCTGTGGATGTTTTTTCCCTCTGCCACATACCTGTGCAAGAATTCAGATTTCTCTTTATCGGCAGAGCATCATCAACGCGTACACTGTTCCTTCCACAGCTCCTTCTTGCTTCCAACACTGTTCCTTCGAGTGGGAGGACTGCTGTCCCAGGCGGAGGCGGCAGGAGCTGGCAGGCGGCAGACCCGGGCTGGGGGGCTGCAGCCACCTCCTCCTGCACGTGTGTGCAGCGCTCGTTGCTGCAAGGCCCGGGTCCTGGGTGAGGGACTGCCTGGGTGCAGCTGTAAGACAAAACCTCTAACAGCCTGAGACAGATGGGCTTCCTGCAGGTGCTAGGAAGCATACCAAGGCAATTTCCCCTCAAATATTTGCAGGCCATGTTCCCTCCTACTACCCAGAGCTGATGTCTGTCTAGGTTTGTTCTTTTCATCATTATTTATAAGCTTCTTACCCTGGAGACAGAGCCAGCTCTGTGGCAGTGCCTCACTTGGGGCTGAGTTCTGCCTCTCCAAAATACAAGATGCTCCGTTTCCCCTCTCCTCTTAAGCCAGTAGCTCCTGCAGACCTGTTCTATGTTTGCTGTCAAGCAGCACTGATTACACATGCCATCATTTCTGATGTTGCTCATTAGTCTATATCATTATTAGCAATTCAAACCAGCAATTCTTTTTCAGCTGCAATCCTCTAATTCCACCAAGAAGACTCCAAGGCTGCAGTTTGGGCTCTCAGCTTCTCCTCCCATCTGCCCCGGAAGGGCCAGCGGTACCTCCTGCAGCCCAAACTGGCCAGAAGCAATCTGGGCTGAGCACTAAATAATAACAAAGTTAATTCATGAATAGTTATAGCATTTCCTTCAAGGCTGCTCTTATAGGCGGTCAGGCATGGACTTTGCAACTCTCTTGCATAAGGGTGTCCTTGGAGGGAGGGGGAGGGCACTGGCCCCATTCATTCCTACCTGGCCGCCCGCAGCCTTGGCCAGCTGGGCTTGCGGATATGCCCTTCTGCTTTTGTCAGGCCTGGCTTGCATGTGAAGTTGTGGCTGCTCTGAAAACTGGATTATAATATAGCCCTTGCTGAGGTCAACGCCATGCTGGAGAAAGACAAGAAAAGGATGAGTAGGTAGGCTTGGGGAAAAAAAAAACACCCAACCAACAATCAATAGGATGCCATGAGGTAAGATGCACACAATGAAACCCTGTTCCAGGTTGCCAAGGCAAATCTGTCAATAGAGTATTGAACAAGCAAATCTGACTTGCAATTATTGTCTCCTTCTAAATAC
The DNA here is from genome assembly GCA_013399475.1 of Chauna torquata. Classification (NCBI taxonomy): domain Eukaryota; kingdom Metazoa; phylum Chordata; class Aves; order Anseriformes; family Anhimidae; genus Chauna; species Chauna torquata. Next base: position 177,118 of record VXAL01006622.1, on the reverse strand, counting down.
AAGCTGCCCCTTTGCCTCGCAGTTCAAATGCAGTGCTAGTGCTGAGAAGCTCAGCTATTGCTGGCCAGGACCGTTTCAAAATAGTGAGGGAAGAGTCAACTCAGCTGGAACTAGGGCTGGAATTTATTCCAATGTGTGTGCTGAAAACCCCTGGGGCATCCCCACCACCTTCGCTCCTGTAGCTGAAGTGATGCATGCCCTGCTCCCAGTACAGCAGGCTTTCTGAAGCAGCAAAAACCCCTGTACAAGAAACTATTTGCTCTTCAAAGCTTTTAGCAAAATGTACAGGACCGTGGAACACGCGAGAGTATTTTCAGACACTGCTGCAGGAAGAAAATCAACGCACGGAGCACCCAGCATCTGCTGCACTCAGTAGAGCCCCATGAAGAGACACGTCCTTGTTCAGGGTCCCTGCCTGCCCGCCCGGCCCTGCCAGCAGCTGGCTGGCACCCGGCAGTCCCCGCTTGGCTGCCCGGACCCACACTGCTCCCTGCAATACCACAGCATCCCCCTCCCTCCTCTGGCCACACCAAAACCTTTCCTGTGCAAGGCTTGGGCTATCAGTGTGGACCAAGTGTGGTGGCCTTAAAACCAAGTACAGTGGTGGGGTCTGTCGGCGGGAGCTCCCGCCACTCACCCAGAGGCAGCAGCAGTGGAAAAATCCAGGGGCAAAAACTCCATGAAGTGGGGCACCACGTGGAAATTCAAATAGTTTCACAAGCACGACTTCGCAGTTGCCTCTGGTTCACAAGGGGCCGTGTTAGGTGAATTCTTTTTTCTTGTGCTGCTTCCAGAGTGAACCAGGAGAGAGGCTGCAAGACCCCCACAAACGAGACACTTGTCGGAAGCGCACAATGCACTTTCACAGCCGGTTTCACAACGCACAATGGAGCCTGCTTTCATGTGGCTGACAGAGGGGCCGGACGCAGCGTACACGTGGCACCGTTCGCAGGAGCAGTTGTGGTGGGCATGCAGTTGGGGGCACGGCGGGGCCCCCACCTGTCTGCACCCCCACGGTGGGGCAGAGGGAGCGACAGCCCCGCTCTGCAGGGCAGCAGCCAGCACGAGTGGGGAGGGCAGCACCAAGCAGCAGATTCCCGGGAGAATCTGTCCCTCTTGGACTCGGATGGGAATAAGCGCCCTTCCCCAGAGCCTTGCTCTGCTGTGCCTTCACCCCCAGCCTCACGCATGGGTGCTGGCAAGGGAGCCTCTGAGACCACCTGCCCTTAATCTTCTTAGAATCAGGGAAGTCGGGAGAAATGCAGAGGAAAGAGGCGCTGAAGTCCCGCTGTCCCTGGTCATGCCCCTCCTGCCACTGCACAGGGCTCAGCACCGATCTGGCCGAGTGGATCCCACCTGCCCCACATCCCCCAGCCTGGTCTGCAACACCCAGGACGCCGGGCCCGGGGCACGCCAGCAGGCACTGCCGAGCACCGGAGCAGCGCGCCCACCCACGAGGGCATCCCCTTGCCCCGGGGATGCAGAGGAGGAGCTGTGGGCCTGGGGCAGGGAGAGACAGAAATCTGCTGCATGCTGCAGGGAGCCCGGTGCAGCGTGATCAGCTTATCCGGCACCTTCTCTGTGGTTCCTCTCCGCTCCTCAAGCAGCCCTGGAGAGGGCTGAGCTCTCTTCTGCCTCTTATCACTTAAGCTGATGCTGTTCCTTGGCAGCTGAGTATAATTACGAGATTTTCTCCATCAGAAATGTGTCTGCGCATGCCTCTCCCACTGAGGCTGCAAGCTGCTGGTGGCAGCAGCGAGGAGCTGCTCAGCTGCCCAGCAAGTTGTGAAAGGGCTGAGACGTTTTGTGCAAGCTTTTCCAATCATCTCCATCCACTGGAATCACAAAAGCTTCCATCAAAAAATAAACAGTGACAACATGCTGCGAGCCCCAGACAGCTCAACTTTCGAGCCACTCCACAAAACCAAGCAAGAAGCTGCTGGAGTCAGATTTAATTTTGGACAGAAAACCCCAAGAAAAACATACTGAACAAGGATTCCTCTGCACCAAAAGGCACGTGGGGAACACTGGAGTCCCGTGCACAAACCAGGAGCTGCGCTGGCTCCGGCTGGCCCTGGGCCATGCGTGGCAGCCTGGTGGTGGCTCTGGGATTTCCTCCCTCAGCAGCTGCCCTCCCCTCGCCATCGCCCAGGCAGACAGGAGCGCGGGCGCTGCCACTGCCTTTGGCCGCCCTGCAAGCTCACTGGGAGAGCGTGAGAAAGCAGGAGGCTGCAGGACGTCTTGCTGAGGAGAGCAGGTTGGAGTGGGGATTAGGGTGGAGGTTTGGAAACGCTGTTTTGCCATCAGCTGAGGCACTGGGAGTAAACTGTACTTTGTGGCTTCCCAGTGCTTCCAGAGGGCTTTTCTCCCTCCCTGAAGATACACTCAAGGGGAGAACAAGACATTCCCTTTTCCTTAGAAGCCAGGCTGAGAAGCTGCAGCTCATTTCATAGCAAAGGAGCAAGGACAAATACCTCCAGGCAGATACTTCCACCATCACACCAAGGAGAAGCCTGGCCTCCGATCATGCTTCTTAATGAACAAAACCACCAAACGACTCCTAATAGTGAGTCAAAGCACGTAGCTCCAGGGTGCTCGTCCTTTTCTAGGAAGACAGTCTAAGATTTCCATCTAGTACAAACAAAGTCTAGATCTTGCAAAGCCATCACTGGGCACAGGGGTTTGCCCATGTGGTCTGATGGCAGGATAAGGGTGGACGACTCAGCTGCGCTGGTGGACAGTTAACCACAGCTTGCAGGTGAGCGTGTCGGCTGGAGCTTCTCAGATGGCTCCAGCTCTGCATGGGAGCCAGGGAGACAGCTTCCCTGGAAGGATTTTGGTTTTGAAAAACAAAAGCATCGTTTTGACATTTCAGTAATTGAACTCAAAGAGGACTGGACTAGCTCTACCTGGAGTTTCTTTTAAAAGCATCATCTTTCAGAGAGCATTAAACGCAGGGAAAACCAGTCCCAAACCCATCCTTGGGAAATAAACCACCACCTAAACCTCAGCAATAACAGGTGCTGCTGGAATTGCTGTATGCAGCAAAACCTGATTCCTCCACCTCAGGTGGCTGCAAAGCAGGCTCAGTCTGTCCGCGCTGGCAGGATCAGCAGCCCCGGCCCCGCTGGCCCTGCACCGGGCTGCTCTCCGTGCCACTTACCCCGGTGAGCTGGAGCCAGGCTGAGCCCGGGAAGGGGCAGCCCGGCCGCTTTGCTTCCTCCCCAAACTCTCCCAGCTCGCACCCACACAGCAGATCCTCCTGCATGGGGTTAGCCTCCACGAGGCCTCCCGGGCTGCGGAGGAAGCTGAGCTGGTCATTCGGAGCTGTTCCCACACGGAGAAGAATTGATTGATTGATTTGCTGAGCTCACAGCTGAGCAGCGTGTGCCTGCAGCCCGGTGCTGCCATCAGCCGCCGCCTGGCAGCGGGCCGGGCCGGGCGGCAGGGGAGCGTGGTGTGGAGGTGAGCGAGGTGATTGCCCACAGACAGGAGCGGTAATTGCTGGTTTGGGCTGGGACGCCTTCGGGAGCTGCAGGTGCAGGCCAGGGCCCCGTCAGTAGCATCCCCTCTCGTGGTGCGGGGCTTGCACACGGCGGGGGCTGCTGGGTACTGGCTGGGGTGCGGGCGAAGCCCTGGGGGTCACAGCAGCGTCCCCAGCCCTTGGCCAGTGCTGCAGAGCCGAGCCCTGCCCGAGCCCTGCCCCGCTCCCTCCCTCCCATCCCATCCCAGTGCGATGGCAGCTGCGTGGCCAGCAGGGTGCTGTGGCGCTGGGGACCCTGCAGCTCTGGGCGCTGCGAGACCCCTTCAGTGCCCCCGAGGCTGGGGGTCCGCAGCAGTGGCACCGCGCAGCAGCCAGCACGCGGCTACGCGGCCGTGCAGCACTGGGGTTTGGGGCTGTGCTCTGGCTGCTGCTCGGGTCGGTCCTTAGCCAACAGCTACAGCATCCCTGCTCCTGGATGCAGCAGCCACAGCACGGATGGGGCGCAGGAGGCTGTGCAGCCACAGCATGACCGAATATGGGGCTACAGCCCCTGGGCTTCTCCCCTCTGGCAAATCCGTCACTGGGCTCCGGCAGCTGCAAAATGCAGCCTTTGACAGAGACGTCTCGGTTTCAGAACAGCACTGCTGGTTTGCGCCATGTGGCTGTGGCCGGGCACGAGCGGGCCCAGCCGCACGCCCGAGCAGCGCAGCCGGGCCATGCACGGTGCTGCTCCGTGCAGGCAGAGGGAGGAAGCGAGCGCGCAGCTCTGTGGTCAGGCAGTTTCCATCCTCCCTGCACCTGAGCCGAGGCAGCAGCACAGCTCCCCAGCAGCCTTCCCTCCGGCCGGCTTCCTTCCGCCCGCCTGCTCCACTCCGCGGAGCATTGCCTCTGCAAGTTCAGCCGGAGCCTGCTCGCGGCTGATTGCAACGCGATTTCACCAGCCCAGCAACTGCCCTGACACTTTATCCCTTCAGCGGATTACACCAAGTATTTATGTTTTCAAAGGTTTTGGAAAGATTTACTGGGCATGCTGTCCGCCCTCCGTGCATTACACTGTCACTAGAGAGCTCTCTTCTATAAAGCTGCTTAGTCCAGCCCGAGTCGAGCTACATTAAACCCTTTGGAAAGTACACAGGTTTGCGTGGGGGTGGGAGACTGCTTGTACTTTCAGGGCAGAACGGAGGGGTTGGTGGCCTCCGCACCCTCCCAAGCCCGCAGCCGGCCGTGCTTCGTGCCGCGGGGAGTACACATCGCTCGCCTGCTCCTTCCGATGTGCAGGGCTTGCGCCGTGCTTCAGAGCTCACACCCAAGCAGGGCACCACCACCACAGGAAGCTCAGCCCTGGGCCTGGATGGGATTTTCACAGCGTAAAAATTCCTTAAATGAAAACGTTAATAATCTCTGAGTCCACTGCGTGTGCATTAAACAGGGCAAGCCGCCCTTGCGTGGCTCCCGCCCTGCTGCGGCAGCAGTGCCCCGTGCACGCCAGGCTCCGGCAGAGGCTGGGTGAGCAGCACCAGAAGCACACTGGTCTCCAACTGGTTTGACTGGCTCCTCCAGCCTCTGCCCCTCCTGGCAATGCCTGTGTTTAGTTGTGTAAAGCCAAGTGTTTGCTGAGGGACTCAAATTGGACTGCTGGGGAACCTGCACTACACCCACCTGGCAGAACAGTCCTGTCCCCACACCTGGGGAGACGTTGTCCTGGGCTCTGGGAGATGCCTCTGCCTGATCCTCCGATGCGTCTTTGTGCTGAGTGGTCAGGTGAAGGTGTTGCAGGAGAGAAAGACTTTGCAATTCACACACAAGAGTGGCAAAGCAGCACGGTGAGAACTGGGTGCTGCCTTCCAGAGAAGCCTGAGAAACTCCCACATCAGGGACCTTGCTAGGCAGGGAAACCTCACCACTGAGTCCTCCCTTTTTGCTTATTCATTGGGATATTTTAATAGGAACAATGTCTCCTGACCAGAGGGATGGCAGCTCCACGGGATGGTTGGGCCCCTCTGTGCATGGTGTCACCGCACGGGATGCCAGGATGGCACAGGCGGTCTCGCAGACTGGATGTGCTGCCTTCGCCTAAGCACGAGCAGCCCTGGGATGGAGGAGAGGAGCCCAGCACAGCCAGCAGGAGCCACTGGGAGTGTCTGGGCAGCAGCAGCACCGGTGCTGAGAAGTGCCCAACCCCAGCCACCCTGCGCTGCTGAGGGTCAGCCCTTGGAAAAAGGGCAGCAAGAGATTTGGCTCCAGCAAAGGGAGACCTCAGCATGGCCCGAGGGAGCAGCGAGTGTGGGAAGGGACAGAGCTGCTTTTCCTCAAAAGGATGGACAGGTCCTTGCACCTGGCCGCGCTGGGGGCTGCTCCATGGAAAGCTGCAGACCTGCTCCCTTCTCACTTCCCCTTCTCTTGGGTGAGTGTGTATGCCCTGGGCAGCTATTTTTAGGCTGCTTCTTGCTGTCTGGTTTCCCCTGGGGATGCTGAGCAGGTTCTGGGAACTCCAGCTGTCTCTTGGGCAGCGTGAGAGATGCTTTGCTTCCTGGGCTCTGCCCACTGCTCGCCAACACGTGCAGCAAGCTCTGCCTGAGCTCCTGCAGCTGCCCTGGCATCGGACGGCCCCTCTCTGGTGCTCCCAGGATGTGCAGCACTGCTGAACTTCACTCCAAAGGCATTTCCCACCAGGGCTGGGGGAATCGGGGACGGGGACGGGGACAGGGATGCTGCTGGCGACAGCTCTCAGTGCTGTGTGTGCACACTGGCTCCCACGGAGCAGCACCAGAACGCCCCTGCAGCGTCTGGGGAGTCCTGAGGACCCAAAGGGGACATCGCACTCACTTGTGTGTCACTTGTGACCCAACGGCTCCAGCAGCGGCCCCAAGCCCCCGCTGAGCAGCGCCTAGGTTAGCAATGGGTCTTCACACAGGAACTTCATGCAGTGGGGAGCTCCACCCAGGCCAGTGAAAAAGGTCTAGAGTCGATGTTGAAAACATGCTTTGATTGTGGTCACAGCTGGGACAATTTCCACTTCCAGCTGTTGGGTCTGGTTGGGCTTCCGTGTTGGATTAAGGAGCGCTCCCTGCACGGAGCAGCTCCCCCCAGGTCGGCGTGCAGGCCGCGCTCGGGGCTGCCGGCCTCTCCTGCTTGCTCGCTGGCTGGGATAAGGCCCTGACGCAGGATGCTCTGGGGGCTGCAGGAGCCTCCCCAAGCTCCCGGTCTGTAGTGCTGCTCTGAGCCTAGAGCAGGAGGGCTTTGTAGACGTTTGTCCAAAGTTTTGCTGCTCCTGCTGAGCTTTCCAGACTTTGGAAGCCTCATTCCAAAATGTAACCTGGAATCAGGGTGCGAGGAAGCCTGGGACCATTTCAGGTCAGCAGGCATCTGACAAACCCTACACCAGCTCGGTCGCTGCTGCAGCCATCCCACAGGGCTGGGCTGACCTGGCTGCAGAACGAGAAGGATGGGAAAACTCATCACACCCCTCTGCCAAGGTGACGCATCCCTGAACTGCAGCTGTGCTCACGTGCCCTTCCCACACACCCTGTTTCCACCCGTGCTGTGCTTCTTTTTGCATCTGATCTTGTCCCGGCCCCAGAGCCAGACGGGCACCGGCCGCTGTCCTGGCACGGCCGCTCTGTTCAGGCAAATGCTTCTGGCAGCTGGGGAGGCTCGGGAAAATCTGCGGAAGGAGCCAAACCAAAGCAGCTCTGCCACTTCGGCCAGAAAAGAGCAGCAGGGCCACATGCATGAGCCCAGAGGACACACGGAAGCGCCAGCCCTAGGAAGGTCTGCTGCTGCCCTGCGGTCTGGGGCTTTAGGAAAGGCTGCTGACATGCAGGATCTGCCAGGCAGCAGGGGACTGCAGGGCGTGTGGACAACTGTAACACTGATTCATGGAGGTCTGTCGTTAAAAACCCAGCCCCTGTCCTAGTCCCCGAGGATTTACTGCCCTCAGCCAGGAAATACAGCCTCCTCGCCTTGCTCACACTTGAGATCCCACACGCAGACCTAGCCCCAGAGCTCAGTGCCAGATTTGCCCCTCGCAGCAGCCAGCCCGCAGCCCTGCCCAGCCGCCCCGCTCCTGCTCCCCTTTCTGCCCCCATGTCCCCGCTGAGCCCGGCTTGTCCCCGTGGAGGGCTGCCTGCACCCACAGGGCACAGGGCACCCGGCCATGGTGGCCGGGACACGGGGAAGCCCCAAGGCGAGGTGGGGACACACAGCCTGGATGTCCACGCCCATGGCACCTCGCGGCTGCCCAGAGTGCAGGACGCTGGGGACACCCAGCCGAGGTCCTGTGAGCCCCCGGCACGGCCGGCACTGACCGCTGCAGTGATGCCATCCCCAGCCTGTGATGACCCATGGTGGAGCCCGGGCTGGGCTCACACCCGGCCGGGTCCCAAAAGGAGGTGAGGAGCTGCTGGAGCCCCTGTGGTGACAGGCAGCAGCCCTGCTCTCGGGGGTGACACTTTGGGGACGGTGGAGGCCGTTTCATTTCTGACACACGCCCCTTGTGCTTGCCGGGGCACACCCTTTCCTCCGGACGGGGCGTCCCCCTCGCCTGGCCGCAGGTCCCCCGAGCCCTGCCTGGGTGCCAGGCGGGCGCAGGGTCCCCGGGGCAGGTGGAGGTCCCCTCCCCTCTCTGCCTCCCCAGGGTGAAGTGGGGAGCTGGGCTGTGGTTACCCAGCACCCCGGCCCGACCACATCCACAGCTCGTTCACGTGCGACGCTGCGAGCAGCACCGCGGCCGTGCCTCTGCCCTGGCACAGTGCAAGCTGCGCCGTGACACTGCAAGGCTGCCAGCGTGCCAGGGCCCTGCGGCTTGGGGGGAACAGGGGTGTGCAAAACGACACTGTACACCGGGAGGCAGGCACAGGGCGGAGGACAAGGCAGGGATGCAGAGCTGTATGGGGCAGGGATGGAGGCTGCGTGGGGTAGGGATGCAGAATTGCGTGGGGCAGAGGGGCAGAGCTGCAGGGTGTTCGCAGGGCCCCCAGGTGCGGGACCCTCGGCTGCTCAGCCCCGGCCCCTGGGCTGGGCGGGGGGGCCACCCGGGGCGGCTCCCGGCTCCGCCGTTCCCGCAGCCCATGTTTGGGCCGCGGCTGCAGCAGGGCCATAAAAGGCGGCGCGGGGAGGGTGCTGGCGGCGTGCCCGCGGGTGCGCGGGGCGTCGGGCCGGGGGCCGGACTCGGGGCGCTCCCCTCGGGGCTGGGGCCCCCCGGCAGGGGGATGTTGCAGGCCCCGGCCGGCCGCAGCCCCGCAGAGCAGCCCATGCCCTGCTGCCCTGGGGCCAGGAAGCGCTGGTCCCTGCACCCACGGGTGCTGGCAGCATGGTCCTGCGTGGGCAAGGCTGGAGCCACCGCTGTGCCCCGGCTGCTGCGTGGCCCCGGGCAGGGGCTCACTGGCACGGTCTCAAGTGCGCTCTGCGGGGCTGGGAAGCCAGGCCTGCGGTCGTGCAGCATCATCCTTACTGGCAGGGGGGTGAGCTGCATGGCACACGGGGGTGTCCGCAGCTGAGAGCAACCCAGGAGGTGTTGCAGAGGTTGAGACAGGGGAATCGGAGAGACTGGCATGGGCTGAATACACGGAATGAATGCTCAGCTGAAGCCACGCTGCGAATCCATCCCAGGGGACGCTTGGGTTCCGAGGGTCTCAAGATGGAGATGCTGGGGCAGGAGCTGAGGTGGGGGAAGGAGCGGCCGGCTCGGGAGCTCGCTGCACACGGGGGTGGCAGCTACAGCAGTGGTGAACTTGGAGCAAGTGTTTTGGTGGAACCGAGCTGATGCAGGACCTCCTGTAGCACAAGCTGAAGACCAGAGCTGGGAGGTGTTAGTGAGCTGAGCTCCAGCAGACGTGGGGTAAATGTGGCCCAACCTGCCAACTCCAGAAGGCAAAATGGAGAAAAAAGTGGAGTCAATGACATTATGGGGTGATGCAAAGATCCCTTTGGGGTCTTGCTCTAACTGACCCCAAGGATTTCCTTACTGACAGGGATTGAAGTGCTGACCAAAACCCAGAGAGAACAAGAGATAAGCAGATAACAGACTGATCACAGCAGAGTGACTAATTTATGAGGAAAGCCTGAACGCGCTGCATACCTGCCGGCTGGCCAGGGTGGGGTGTGAGCCAGCCCAGAGGAATGCGAAGAAGATAAACAGTGAGCAGGAAGGGTGATTCCCCAGGTATCGGGGTGGGCACTGCGAGCAGCAGGGCAGAACATGGAAGCTGGAAAGATGCAGGCCATGTGTGGGAAGTGCTTGCAGCTGGCGAGCTGGACGGGTGCTGGGACTCCCCCCAGATGCCATTACGGGACCTTTTGAGTTGGGTTGGGCAAAGGCTGGAAAGCCATCCTGAGACGGTGCTCTGCTCGTGGCCGTGGCCAGGCAGGGCCATGGCAGCAGGGCTGTCCCTCCAGCACCTTCCCTGCTCCTGGGTCAGCCTGCAAGGGGGTTTTGGCAATGCAGGCATTTAACACTAAGCATAGCTGCAGCCATCTTAGACCTGGCATTGCACGAAGCAAAGTAAATCCCCGTTCCTGCACTGCTGGCACCCCACGTGCCGTGGCCGCGGGGGCTCTGGGGCTGCAGGTGAGACTGTCTGCCTGCCCTCGCTCAGCCCCTGCACCACAGAGGACTCAGGGCTGATTCATCTCTTACCTTGGCTTCTGCTTACACACCTTCACATTGTTCATTCCCCGCCTGAATGGCTAAATTAAGCCCAGCAACAATGGGCCATCGATTATCCTGTTATACTTCCATTGGGCCTGACTTCATAGCTGGCTCTGGGGGGCAGCAAGGTGGCCATGGAAGTGGCTCGGTGCAAGCAGCCCCTTGCTCATGCCTGCTCTCTGGAGCCTCAGAGCGTGATGCACCGGGTGAACGCTGAGTTCCAGCTGCTTCCCCGTCCTCCGACAGCAATTGCTTGGCAGAGCCCATGCACAAGTGGCTGATACATCTGCAAGGGAAAGGGTGCCCATTTCAGGGTCCCCTCAATCCCGGGGGGGCTCATTGGGACTGTCCCAGCTCCAGCAAGCTCCAGGCTTGCTCCAGCCATTTGCATGGGCCTGGGGGCTGTGTTGTCGCTCTATCCTCCTCCAGGTGCTCTGTGGCCTGCAGCAGGTCCACTTCTCCCCTTGTTGCTTCTCCCTGGTCAGCTGTGGCAGCAGCACCGCCTGCCTCTTCCTCCCAGGCGTGCTGCCTGTGAAGCTCAGGAGAAGCCAAGTGATGAGGTCCCATGAGCAAGCTGCCACCCCATGCCATCCCACGTCATGCCATCCCCTGCCATCCCCTCCAATGCCATCCCACCCTGTGCAGGAGAACAGCTCTGGGAGCACCACATCTTGGCTGGCCATTTCTTCCCATGTCCCCAGTTCCAGCCTTGCTCATTCTGAGTCTTTTTATTGCCTGAGCTGCTGACGAGCAATTTTTCAAGAACAGAAAGGTCAGCACGTGCGGGCCCTCGCTGACCACCCCACGGCACCCACCCTCCCGGGTGCGGCAGCCATGGCTCTGCCCAGGGCACTTCCACACCCCCATGGTGCCCATGTGCGTGGCGGTGCCCGGCGCATCCTCACCGCAGGAGAAGGGCTGCACCAGGCAGGGTCTGGCAGCAAGGAGAGGGGTGGGAGTGCTCTGGGCACCCTGGTGTGTTCCTGCCCCCATGGGTCCCTGGGCAGCACCCAGAGTTCAGGGCCTGTGGTGCAGAGGAACTGCCAAGGAGGGGCCCCCGGTCTGCTGCACCGCGGAGCTGTTGGTCGCCCGCTGCCCCGTGCGCTGCGTGTGCTGCGCGGGGGGAGCTCGCAGCGAGGTGGTGACGCTGCTGTGTCTGTACCAGGGATGCTTCGCCTGCAGATCTCCTACCTGCGTCAGCAGCTGAATTCCCTCGCCTCATCCCCGGTCTGGCAGCTTCTTAACCCTTTCCTCCCGCCGCTGTGCTGGGAGCCGGCAAGGCTGAGCGTGCAGGCTTCTTGGAGACGGCGCGCTGCTGACAGCTTGCGTCACTGTGTCTGTGACCTCCCGGTGCAGGCGGCTGTGGCAGCTGGGCCTGACCTCCTTCCCACATGCCTGCAGGAAGGGATGAAGCGATTTTCCAGCTTGGAGAGGCTGCTCCTCACCCTGCTCGGTGCACCCAGCTCGCCTGCACGAAGCGCAGCGCCGTGGCTGCACGTGGCTCTGCCGCCAAGGGCTGCTGGCGCGACGTTCCCAGCAGCAGGGCTCGGCCACTGCTTGGCTCCTCTCTCCAGCTGAGCCCCAGCTGTGCCACATCCCCGTGCACCCCGTGGGGCTGTGCCGGGGCCACCGAGGCCGGGACTCGCGCTCCCCACTGGCCCCCAGCCCCCTGGAGCTGTCGGCACGGCTGCTCAGCCAGCACCCGCCCAGCACCGACTGCAGCCGTGAAGCCTCTGGGGCAGATTTATTACTCTTGGCAGAAGGCCTAAAGGCCAGCTGGTATTTGGGCTGTTTCCAAGGTTTCCAGTCACCGCTGGAAGTTCTTCATCACCCGCCCACCCCCATGTGATATGTGGGAATTGGGTTCCTGGGATGGGACCCGGCTGCCGAAGCCACCCAGGGGCTGCCCAGCCCTGCCACCCACTGCTGTGCTCTTGCTCCACACCGCGGGCGATGCCCAAGGGCTCTGCCTTCACCCACAGCACGGGCTCTGCTTGGGGCCGCGCTGGGGGCTGGGACCACGCAGGAGGGTTTGCAGTTACCCCACAAAGCCAGGTGCTGCCTGAGCAGGACGCTGCATGCCCAGGACTCCAGCAGGGCCCCTCTCCCACTGTGCCCCGGGGCTGCAGGCAGCCGGAGGGAAGGGCGGCTTCGCGCTCCGGAGGCTTTGGAGGTGGCTTCGGCCCCTGCGGAGCACCTTGGGGCGCAGAAGGAGGAAGCGCGGCTGAACGGCAGGCAGCTCCGACTCGCGAGGGCTGGCTGGGATGGGTTGGAGGGCTGTGCCGCGGCCGGTCGCGGTCCCTGCCCAAAGCAGAGCTGGTGGGGTCCAACTGTGCCTCGGGGAGGGGCACGAGCAGGCTGGGAATCAGCCGTGGGTACAGCCCTGGCACCATGTCCTGCAAGGAGCCATCAGCCAGACCCCTGAGCGCTTTGACAAAGCGGCTCTGCCTGCCTCCAGGAGCCGGGAGGAGCCGGGTGGTGTTGCAGCAGCAAAGCCAGGGGAGGCATGGTTGTGTGCGAGCACACAGAGTGGACACCCTGCAGAACCAGAGCTCCCAGCGCGTCCGTCTCCAAACTCCATCCTTACCACTGCTGGCAAACAGGAACAAGCACCGTTTTCTTGTTGTTTCCTCTCATAGGACTTGGGCTGGGGAGTTTGTGGGTGAGCCAGCGATGGCTGGAGTGTGGGGCTGTCACCCCGCGCAGGGATGGGGACAGGCACAGCCTGGCTTTGCCATAGTTTGGGTGAGCGCAGCGCGTCCCCCTGCTCACCCTGGGACCTGCGCTCAGCCGGCCGCTGGAGCCAGGTTTGCGGCAAGGTCCCAGTGAGAGCCAACAAACCCTGCACAGGCTTCACTTGTAGCATCCAGGATTTAATTCAGATTCTCAGACCAGCTGTCTGTTTTGTACAAGCCCATGAAAGGTAGGATGCAACTTGGGCTCGGCTCAGGCAGGACACAGCACAACTGCTGCTCTAACAGGGTCAAGGCAGAGGTCCTCAGCCCTGCAGGCCTGCAGGATGCTGAGCTCTGCAACGTGACGGCACCTGAGAAACCTCTGGAGAGCAGAGGGCTTCGGAGGATGCCGGCAGTCTGGCCACGCTGCAGCTGAGCCACCGCCCCGGGCACCGGTGCCACGGCCGAGGTTGGGCAAGCAGCAGGCACAGGCAGAAGCGGCTGAACTTGTTTGTGGTTCCTGAAAGACAAACCCAAACCAAACAAAAACAGAAATCCTAGGAACAGATTTAGGCTGCTCCTCTGGATCCTGCTGCTGCTTGGCCACACAAAGCAGGAGCTTCTGCAGGGACTGAATTTGCAGCCGGCGGAATCCATGGGACCTGGCCCTGGTGGAGGGCTGGGGGTGCTTGGTGAACTTCTGCCATTCAGGAAAAAATGCCAGTCAATCAAAATCACCAAAAATGCTCATTCACACCAGGTTCTTTGCATTGGGTTACCTGAGCTGGCTTTGTCCCTGTGCTCACTGATGTGTTTTTGGGGTACCCCTGATGTGGCTGGATTAGTCACAGGCCCCAGGAATGGGGACAGCTCAGCGCATCCAGCCTGGCTGCAGAGACTCCGGCTTCCTTAAAGGCAATTTTCCTGTGTCCAGAAGACCTCACACAAGGACAGCAACTTGGTTAATTCTGCTTAAAAAGCACCTTTATTAGAGTTGTCGTTATATTGTTGGGGTGCAACTCCAGCCCTCTAAATCAGTCAAACATAGGCGGGCATTTGGCAGCGTGCAGCTGGAGCAGCAGCAGGGTGGAGCAGGTTCCCACTTGAAAACAGATCCTGACCCTGGGTGTTCACTGCTGGCACACCACGGCCCCCGGGACGGCCCTGGGGAGTTTAACAGGAGGAGGCATTTTGCTTTGCTTTGTTTTGTTTTCCTGCTTTTTGTACCACTGCACCATGGTGTGTCTCTGTTTATTTATTTATTTGCAGGGATGCAAGCTTGCGAACAAAACAGCACCAGGCTTGCAAGGGGAAACAGAGGAAAAAAAATGTTTTTGATATTCCCTTCCCATGGGACTGACTGGGGCTTTGTTTTAAAGGTGAGCTGCCAAACAGTTGAAGTGAGAACAGCTTGCAGACAATGACAGGTTTGAAAACAGAACACCAGAGCCACCGGGGTGGGCAGGGATGCCCTGGTCTGGGGGAGCGGAGCCCGGAGGAGCCGCGCATGGCCACGCTGCTTGCTGCATCGCTCCATCCCTCCAGTGCCCCATCGCTCCGTCGCTCCGTCCCTGCGCCAGGCTGCACCAGGGGCTTCCCAGGAGCCACCCAGGACAGAGGGACGTCACATTGGTTCTGGTCCACAGACGCTGCCCCCAGCCCAGAAACCCAGCCCCAGAAAGAAAAGCCCGATGATAGCCTTCGGCAATTAACCCAGGTGAGAGCTCAGAGCATTCAGGCATCTCTCCCCAAAACCAAACCAGCCTGTTGGGCTCATTAGTGAGACTTGCTTCATGACAACATGATCCAAATATTTTCTTATTAAAACTAGCAGGCATCCAAACAAACACTGCTCTCCACCTTGCAGGTGAATGTGCTCTTACAGAACCAGGCTGGACAAACCTCTCAGAACCACAGGATTCTGCAGATGGTTCTTAAAATAGAAAACCCCGTCTTAGGGCACGTGCTCCTGGCTTCCACCCACCTGTATGACAACGAGCGGGACACATGAGTTTCATTTTCCTTGTAGATCTCGTGCACGCTCAGGGTGCGTGCCCGTGCCCTGCCCGCCGCCAGCCCCCACCTGCTCCACTCAGAGCGATGAGCCCTGACTGCTCTGCACCCCGTGAGCCCTGGATTCGCTGGGACCCTAGATTTTAACAGTTAAGGTACCATCCACACCACTGACCAGCGCAATTTCCAGACCACAGCACCAAAATTACCTAAAATCATTTTTTGAAGGCATAAACCCCTGAAATAGTGCGGAAGAGCCTGATTTCTTGTCTGAAACAGGCACGCCGCAGCGGATCATCCTTGCTCAGCACACTCCTGCCTCTGGTTTAGAGCTGCTGGGGGGAGCCCAGGGCAGGGGGCAGCAGGGCCACCATGGGGACAGTGGCCAGGTGCAGGGGTGACGGCCGTCGGCTGCTTCAGGAGACGCGAGGGCTGCCAGGATGCTGAAACACGGAGTGACGCATGGGCAGAGGACAAGTTCTGAAAAGAGACTGCTGTTTTTCTTAGAAAACTTAAATCTACAGAGGAAGGTGAAACGCGACCTCCAGCACCCACCAGGAGGAATCTGGTGCACTGCAGAAAGCCACGCTCGGCAGCGGGCACAGCCTGAGGCAGGCCAGAGGCCAGGTCTCAGCTCCGTGAGCTGGAGGTTTTGAGGCAGCGGAGCCTGGACCTTAGCAGCAGAACTATTTTTCAAAGCCCTGTATAAGCTTGACCTAAGAGAGAGTTGCCTTTCATAGCTAGAAGAAGAAATGAACTACATTCAAAGAGCGGTGACTTTTGGACACTTGGATTTTGTTGAAGCTCTTGGCTGAAATGCAGACTGCAATAAAATTGGCAGCAAAAATATCTAAGGACCTTCCTCTAGATTTCCAGCCTCACAATTAGAGCAACCTGGTTTGGGAGCAGTCTGCGGGGAGAGGGGGGGACCCGGCAGCATTTGGGAAAGGGTGGCTCTGCGACTGCCACGCGTGGGGCTGCGCCGCACCGGTCCCCCCCGGTCCTCCCCGAGGGGCTCTGCACCGGTGCTTGGGTGGCCGTGGAAGGGCAGCAGCAGCACCGGCTCCTCTGGCAGAGCCGGCTGCAGTGGGGTGGCATGGCCAGGGGCCAGGGGCTGGTGGCCCTGCCCTGGGGTAGGCTGGCCCTCAGCCGTTGCTGGACCTTTCAGTGGGAAGAGGCAATCCGCTGGCAAAGTAAAACAAGGAAAATGCCATTGCACCTCATCAGGTGTAGCGGCTGCTGGCCCACGGTTTATTATGGATGTGCTTCCTTGCAATAAAACAAGGTACAGAAAGTAGGCAGAAAGCGGCTGGCAGTGACGAACAGGACATCACGGGCAGCCCAGCTCCTGAGCGCCTGCCCAGCCGCAGGAACGGCCTCGCTGCTGTCCCCGAGCCCGACCGCATCCCAGACTTCTCCCGGCCGTGGCCTCTCTCCTGCGGGCGGCTCCGGCAGCCTCGGCGCGCAGCCCTCGGGCCCCGACGCCTCCCAAAGCTCCGCTCTTCTGAGGCGGCTGAAACCTCTTCACGCGTTGTGTTTCTAAACGCGAGAAACAAGCAGTGCGTGGACCTTCCCCCGAAGTGCTGAGCACAAACAGGACAGGGCTGGGCCAGCGCCCCGAGCAGGATGTGACCATGAACGGAAGCCAGCCGGGCTGGTCTATTTTTATGACCCAAGCGGAGAGACACGAAGATTAATCAGCCAGCCCATGTGGGAAAGCTAAGTTGGGTTTTAAATTCTTTGGTGCTTGTAATAACTCAGGTGAGTCTCTTTGTTCTTCTGAACTGCAATTTTTCATTTGACAGACAGCGTCCCTTGAACAAAGCAGCCGTGCCCGAACACACTGCTTACCCCACAGCCAGGACCAAGCTCACCCCACCGCCTTTTTGCTGCAGTTCCAAATGGAAATTTTCCTCCAGTGCAGGACACTCCAGTAGCAGTTTGCTGAACATCACTGCCCCAGCGCCAGCCCAGGGCCTCGGCCCGCGGCCTGGTTAACGCTCAGCGCCGCAGACAAGCGAAGCCGCCCCACCGACCCCTGCCGCGCGCTGCCCTCGCCCCGCGCCCGGCAGCAGCGCGGGCACGGCACAGGCTGCACGGCACCGTCCCCGCGGCGTTGCTGCCGCCAGGAGCCAGGGCTCCGTTTTCCTTTTTCCCGCTCCTGTGCTCCCCTGCCCTCCAGCACCAGGAGGCAGAGGGATGTATCAGCTCAAGGCTGAGTCTAAAGCGGCTTATGCTGACTATTTACCTTTGCAAGGGTCTATTTTTGGCTGCTTGCTGCAGCTAATTCAATGAACAGGGCAGCGATTCAGGAGAGAAGCCACATGAGGGTCATTGTTTCTAAGATTCACTTCACTACTGTGCAAGGGCAAGAATTGTCTGTCCTTTCTTTTTCTTTTTCTTTCTTTCTTTTCTTTCTTTTTCTTCTTTCTTTCTCTTTCTTTCCTTTTTCTTTTTCTTCTTCTTTCTTTCCTTTCCTTTTTCTCTTTTCAGTCTTTCTTTTTTCTCTCTCTTCTCTCTTTCAGATGGCATATTAGCCACAAAGGAAAAAGGGATCATGGACACAGGTGAGGAGGACCTCAGGAACCCAATGCCCTGCCCAGCACTTCACTTGCTGCCTTTCTTTCACTACGGAGTAATCCCGAGGTTCCTCCTGACCGTACCCCGGTGCTGCTGCCCGGCTCCAGGCACCGTCCTGTCCCCGTGCCCACCCGAAGCCCGGGCCTTTCTGCGTAGCTCAGCTGCCGGTTCTTCCTGGTGCGCAGCCCTGCGGAGGGGACGCTTCCAGCGGGCAGAGCTGGCTCTGAGGCCTGTTGATGCTGGAGGAGTTCCTCCCAGCGACCCAGGAGCGGGCTGCGGCCACTTCTGTAGCCCGCACAATCTCTAGCGCATCGCCTGCGCACAGCGCGACCGCGGCACAGCTCGGGCAGCCCTGGGGACAGCAGCTCTGCCAGCTTCCAGATCTGCTCTCCTACCCCCAACACAACTGTTAGCAGGAGGAAGAGGAATACTAACTGCTGCTCCAAACAGGTGTGTGACCATATTATCTCCCCAAACAGGTTACCTCCTTCCACACCCAGCTAAAACCGGAGCATTCCCCTGACACCAGCACAATCCTCAGCGCGAGGCTGCTCCCCACGGCGCGGCACCGCGGCCACGCGCGGCACGGGCGGGTGCTGCAGCCCCAGCTGCCGCGTCAGCGGGAGCGCAGGCACACAACCACCCGGGCTGGGACAGGGCACCCGAGCTGCCCAAACAGCTCCCTGTTGCCCTTTGACATAGGATTTAAGCAAGCTCAGAAGTCTGCCGATGCCGAGCGTGAATTTAATAACGGCACCACGAGTTAGTGACCAGGCTGAGCCCGGAACCAGGTTACCCGGGACAGGACCGGTCCCGGTGAATGGGGAGCAGCCGGGCTATCCGCTCTGGCTGTTTCGCTGACTACTGGGAAGGGGAGCGCGGGGCACTGCAGGAGCTCGGGAGGCCCTCACAGTGAGCACAAGGGCCACTGCAGCACAAAGGCACCTGGAATCTCCCGCTGGCAGTGGGACCGGCGGGTGGCACCAGGCGCAGGAAAGCCGGCCGGAGGGGTGGCACGCCGATCCCGTCGGTGTGCTCCCACGCAGCTCCCACTGCTTCAAACAGAAAAAGCCAGCTTTTCCACGTGTGGGAGAACTGCAGCGCAGAGGCTTTGACTAAACAAATCCTGAGTGATTTCCACATTGCTGAATGACATTTTAATAGTGGAAAAATAATGCTAGAAATTATCTACTTCATCTCTTCCCATTGTCTTCTACTGGCCAGGCACGACTGCTGCAGCAAAACCAGCTCCGGATCTTCTGGTCGGTGTTTGCTGGTGCCTCCCAGCCGGCTGCAGCAGTGAGCACCCACACGGCTCCTGGCCAGGCACTGGGGCTGCTCCAGCACCGACGGGTGCCCCCTGGGTGCTGCGAAGGCCTCGTGCTCATCCCTGTCCCGCACGAGGCTGCAGGTGACAGCAAGCAGTGCCTGGCTCCTCCTGTCCCCACGGGGAGCTGGCTGCCTGTGTGGCCTCCATGCTGGGCTGCGGGAAGGGGCTTCTGCCATTTTCTAACAAGCGGGTATTCAGAAAGTAATTTGGCTGCCACTGCTTACAGCCTGCATCTACATAAATACACCGCGTGCTCCAGGCATCCCCATGCTGAAGAGCGGAGCCAGTGGGAGTAGCCCAGGCCCGGCACCCAGCGAGCCTCCCGCACGCCTGCGGAAGGACCGGCTCAGGCTGCGGGACGGCACCCAGCCAAGCCCTGTACCCGACTACAAGGTACAGCACCCAGCCTGCACGGCAACGTGCACACAAATGTCTCACATAGACTTTTATTATTCACTAAAATGTCATAAATCTCAAAGAACTCCCTGCTTCACAGCTGCTCTTTGGCGTGGTGCCTGCTTAGGGTCAAGTCTTCTTCCCCTTAAGAAAGCAGCACGCACTCGTGTGTCTTGGTTTCACATAAAGTGTCCCAATTGCCAGCCTCACCTGCCCGCAGGTGCACAGCACATGTACTCCAGAACAGGCTGCGGGTAAGGCCTTGCAGCAAGATTTTCAGAGAAATCTGCTTGTCAGATGCAGGTGCCCGCTGCAGCACTGAGCACAAGGACTTGGGGTGCGCAGAACAAACATGCCCAACAGGCAAAGCTGAAAAGTGAGCACGGACTGCCCACCCTGGCAGAGCAAGACAGTGTTGTGTGAGAGCAGCAGCGTGGTTGAAGTGAGAGGGAGCAAGACAGCACAGAAAAGACTGCAAGACTTCATACGCTGCGCAGAAGGAAGCAGCAAAGACAGCACAGCCCACTGCCACCTCGTCACTGTTTTCATTCTTAAAGGAAGCTACTCTCCAGGCTCTGTTTGGCACAAACTTTGGCTCAGGACACACCTTTGGATGCCACTGAATTTGGTAAGGATGTTCCATATTTGGCAACACAGCTGCACTCAAGGCCCCAGCTCCACTTCTAGTTGGCAAATTTTATAGAAGACAGCAGTGGAAACATGCCATCCTTTCAAAAATACTTCACGGGAAATGTTTATCAAAGAGCTCAGCAAAAATGACTACAACAAACCAAGTTTCATTTTCACTTCAGGATGGGGAAGTGTATGTGCCACTGGCACCAGCTGAGGAGCCGAGTCCAGCTGGAGCGCATGTGCTACAGCCTATGGCAAAGACAAATAAGGACAGAAAATATTCAGTAATTGAGAAGAGCCAAAGGGAACACATTGGGAAATACACTGGAAAGAAGAGAATTCCATAAACAAGTGTCTAAAGTCTGTGGCTGTCAGCATAAAGCAGCAGCTTTGCTGTAATGTCATGAAGAAGTAAACTTTGAAAGGTGTCTACGAAATACCCTGACTACAGAAAAACAGTGCTTTAAGTGTACAGCTGTGGCTGTATACTTTCTGTACAACTGGAAAAAAAAACATGCCAGCAGGCATACCATATAAAAAAAGAAAGAACAAGAGACAAGTCCTTTAGGTGACCAGTTCTTTCTCGTCAACAAAACAGATACCTTCCCTGTAATCCCAACAGTTTGCAGGTTTATTTTTGGCAGATTATAATTAAAATGATCATCATGGCTTTAGAGAGAAGCCACTAAGCTGCATTGTTTTGGTTGAAGCAAGAGCGCATGTGTGCTCTGGATGAAGGGACATCACAGAGAGAGGTTTTGCCACAGCTCTGCTTCTTCCACCTGACCCACAAATGCTGCTGGTTGTACTTGGCTCTCTTTAGTGTTCTCATTTCTCATCAGCAAGTAACAATTTCTGGTTGCTAACCAGTCAAATCCCAGAGGCAGAATAAAAAAGTCTTTGTTAAGATCTAGAAACACTTCATGTTTCTAAGAAAATCAAATCCAAACACGTGCAAACACTGTTCCTGGTCTGGTGCATTTCGCTCGGGATCCACCACTTGTGCACTGACATTTGCTTGTCCTGTAGCCTGATTCCATTCCTCGTCCATTCTTTACCTTTCAGTCCTCTCAGGAGTCTTGACAAGCTATCCCTCCGTTTTTGTCTTCAAAATTTTTTCCTATGCACATCCTTCCTGCCCTTCCCTCTTCCGCTGTCACGCCCTGTTCCTCTCCAGTTATTTTCGGAAAGCGAAGACGTCCCGTGTTTTCAAGCCTCTCTTGCCTTCGCTTCCTGGTTTAGGAGAAGACTCTTCTGCCAGCCCCCCGTACGGGCAGCTCTCGGACTCCGGGTGATGGCCAGAGCACTCCACAGCGGGGATGAAGCCACTGTCCCACATTCCTGTCCCGCACAGCTTGCACAGGTCGTGCAGGCTGCAGGGGATGCGGGGTAACAGGTGGAACTGATAAAGCAGGCTCCTTGCCTAGAGGGGAGAGAGACAAAGTCATTCCCTTGTCGCCAGAGGGCGAATAAAAGCACAGGGGTCGCCAGTGTGCTCCTGTCCAGCTACGCTAGAGGAGTCAAAACTTCCGCACAGGAGCATCACTCCTGAACACAAAACTGGAGGTTAAACAAGGCACTGGAGACACTGCCAGAAGGTGAATTTAGAAACAGCTGCTCTTAGCACTGGATTCCTGCCTCTCAACATCACCATACTTAATTTGCCATACGGCTGCAGCAGTCCAGGCTCACTGCCGCTGCTTGCCAGCACATCTCAGTGCATGGCAGGCTGCTCTGCTGCCCAGCCCCGCTGCCCGCTCAGCCCTTGACCTCTCTGCACAAGCTGCTGCTGAGAGCAGAGGGTGGGAGGCAGCACTGTGCCTGCTGCAGCACATTACACGTCCTGCAGTCACCCCCAGCCCCAGATGGACTGGGGACCATGGCACAACGATGAACAGCTCTGTCTGCTGATTCCCTGAGTATGTGCAAGGGTTACCCCAACCATGCTGTTACCTCCTAGGCATTCTACAACTACCTCTTTTTTTCTGCAAAACTGTTTCCAGGCAAACAGCAGCATCCTGTTCTTCCAGGCTCCAGACAAGCAGGGGGATATAGGAGATGCAAAAGATTAAGCATTGATCCCTGATTTTCTCGATGCTCTGACTCATCTCGTGTACCTGAGGCTCAGCCTACATCAGCACGCAGGCATTTACCTTCCTGAGTACAAGTTCTCCATTCATGTGCATAGCCAGGTTGCCAAAATGCAGCAGCATCTGGTCAGTGGCCAGCTGTTGTTCAATGACATCATCCCCATAAATCACCACAATGGCCACACAGATGAAGAGGTGGAAGTAGTCTGTCTGCAATGAGAAAACAGGGGCTGGATTACAGCAGGTGGAGGCAGAGCTCTGGCTCAACCTCCCCACCCTCCACAAGCACGTCCTTAGCAGGGATTTTTTGCTCCTTCCAGTTCTGCCTAGTGGTACTCAGAAAGTGAGTTATTGGTGAATTCTGAATCACAGCTGAGTCAAAGTCTCTTGCCTTTAAAGTGTGGGAGCATGGTTTGGACCACAGCTTTTAAAGCAGACTAGTGATTCTGGGAAGACGTTGTCCAGTTGTTCAAGAGAAGTCTGAGCCTCAGAAGCGGATAGTCAGCACTTTCTGAAAAGCCTCCTTTTGAAGCCCAGACATCCCCAAGGAGGAGAAGCAGGCATCCACCCTCCTGCTCCACAGATAAACCTCTTTGATAGTTACAGACCCTCTGTTACATTTACAAACATGAACGTATCTACTCTAAATCTCCCCAAGACATCTCGCAGGCTGCTGGAAAATGGCCACAAGGAATGAAATCTGCTGAAAAAGACTTTTCAGGTGCCAGTGCTGAGAATGTTCAGAATACTTAGGGAATTTGGTACTTTGGCAAACAAATTGTATTTTAAATGAAGTAGGGACCGTCTGAGCTGATCGGTCTGTGAGCAGTAAAAGTAGCTCCCTAATTCTGTAACGAGGCAGCTCCATGTGCAGTTTGTATCATTTTTAGTTTCTTTCAAGGTAAGCCACAGCAAATCAAACTAGAACACGGCTAAGACTACAACATGCTGTCACAGTCTCAGGTAAGAAAGTATTGTGGAAGAGGGAATGCCTGCAACCAAACTTATTTTGGGTACTTTGCTACTAAGAGCCTTTAAGGATATCCTGCAACGCTTGCTGAGACGGAGAGGATTCAGCAAAGGGCACACTGCTGCCCAGTGTGAGCTCTATCCATCTCCCACTGTCTAACCTGGTAGTGAGCCCAGCATGCTTCCCACATGCGCAAAGCCTCAGCATCAGGAAATTCCCGTTTAAAACAGAGGAGGATCCAGCGGTGACAGAAAAGCATCTGCAGGCCATCCTCTCCCAAGGAAGAAAGGTGCTGGTAGAAGCGTGGGTGCATGAGCCGCAGCAGCTCTCGCAGGTACATCTGGAAAAGATGCTCTCAGCTGAGCCGCTGCCTTGCGCACAAGGACTCGCGCCGCCCTCGCCTGCCGCCCACGCCACCCTGGGAGCCCCCCACCGCATGCCAAACCTGGGCTCCAGCAGTGCTGGCCCCACTTCTCTCCTCTCACAAAAAGCTCAAGCTTACACACAGGCCTGTTCACAGCCGGCTTATTACAGCCCAGCCAGGAGCACACTTGGGTCTGTCATTAATGGCTGGAGCTCACAGGCCACTGCAGCTATTTCATAAGGAAGTATGGAGGGTGAAAAGAAAATCCCGTGACAGCTACATTGTGATAAGAAAGAAGGGGAGAGAGTCAGGCTGAGGAAAGCAGCATGCAGCTAGAGACTTAAAAACTAGAGAAAAGAAAGGACATAGCTATCTACAACATTTCATTTCAACAGAGGCTGAGCAATGTGGAAGGGATTTTAGAAAGCCTGACTATTACAAGCACATTACAGAGCATAAATCTGAACGTTAACTAACTGCACCTCACCAGCAGCATCCCATGAGGTTTCCACCACAAGTTTACCACTTTAAATTGGTGCCATCATGACCTGGACAGGATCGTTCAGGTTTAAAATGCGTTTTCCAAGATTTTAACTAGTAAACAACTGATGTTAACGTTAAAACCTAAAAAGTTCCCATTTTCAAGCAAGGTCACCTTATTTTAAGTAACTCTGTCAGATACGTAAGTCTTTCCATTTGGATATCATTAAAAAAAATCTATAAAAAATGTTAAAACCTTCAAAAAAGCCCATAAAGAGGGCTGTAGCTCAACTACTCTGCCTCATTCACACCAAATGCCCCCAAATCAGGACAGAAATGAACGAGTGAGTCTTCCGTCTGCCTGAGAGAATTGCAGAGAAAAAGGAAGCATCATCCTAAATACATTTGCTCATAAAAGATGCCTTGAATAAGCATCCTTCAGCATAGCTAAGGCAACTTTACTCTAACAATGTATTGACTATAATTGCCTTTGGAGTGTCTCAGTCACCTGGGATTAATTTTATCCATCAGGTATTCTGTGGCTTTGGAGCATGATTCTGCATGCTGGAACCCAACAGCCCAGCTAACTGCTTTATGGCATTCTTCTAATTCGATTGGGAAAAAGAGAAGTTGAAGACAGGACTAAATTGAGCTCAGCACTCAGCCTCACCAGCTGTTTCTCCATATCCTCATCCCGGGGTGAGCTGATGAAGATCGTGTTCTGCATCAATCCCACAAAGCACCAGAAAGTATCCGACTCATCTAGGACCTCTGCCAGGATTGGGGCAACCAGGTCAGACATCCCTTGGGAATATCCAATTGTTGGGTTAAATACTGCATAGTTCAGCAAGATCCTCCTGGAGAAGACATTCAAGCAGAGAGGTGAGATGTGGAGAGGGCTCATCACAGCTGAGTGCATGCCCTTCCCTTCTACCCCAACTCCCATCATACAGGCTGAGTCAGGCCAAGTGCAAAAGAACAACAGATCACTCCTGCCATCTAAAAGATTATCTTGCAATTACACCTGGAGGCTTGTGAACTTCGAGCACCTGTACAGCATCTCGCATCCCGCAGAACTGCTTTCCCTAAAAGAAGTATATCTACAAGCATAACAAAGATACATAAACATTAGGATTACAACATTTTGCATTAATCCAGAGAGGTTCCTTGCTGGATGACGACTCTGAATAGCCTACAGCAGTCTGAAACAGTGGATTTGTACAGAACTCTTTAGGCTCCTGTTTTCCAGCTGCAGGCAAGCCCACTGGGAGTAGTGCAGTAAGAACAAGCAACACAGTTTATCTCAGCTACAAAGGCACACAACACTATGGTAAGGTGCTCTAACACATACAGATAACCCCCTGCTGCAAACATCAGTGCAGTGAAATAAACTCCAGGAGAAGGCTTTGTGCACACAGACACCAAAATATAAAAAGAAAATGAGAATTTAAAAAGACTAAGATGACGAAAGTGAAGGGCCCATGGAGAAGGAGAGATGATGCCTACACTTCAAATCATGAAGATCTGAGCCACACTGTTAGATAAAGTCCAGCTGTTTCGTAAGCACACATTTACAAGTCACACACCCATGAAGCAGACTCTGGTGTGCTGGTCCTCCACCCCATCAGGAGAACCACAGACCTAAGCAACTGCCCACGAGCCTGCTACAGCACTCATTACGCCCCATAGCCACAGAAAGCTCACACCTCTTATATGCCTACGTATGCAGGGAAGCTAGGTGATGGGAGCAGGGTTATCGTATCAACAAGTAAATGGCTAAGGAAGCAGTGAAAGCACTGGGGAAGAAGTGTTTGTTTTTGCATTGTTTGGTACCAACCACCATACGTATAATGCTCTTCAGCATTCCCAAGGCAGCAACCAGGCAGCCTGGGCCAGAGGGGATTACTGAGTTTTCTACGCATTCAGTAGGGCACACTATTGGGACACTAGGATCAGACACCTTACCGCATCGTTTCCACATTTGGGTTGTCCTCCCCTCGAAAGAACTGGTTGCTGCGGTCAGTCCTCACAACGTCTTTATCTACCGTGAACTGTACTTTACGCCAGAAATCCTTCTGCTCATCTGGAGTCATTGAAAGCCTGAAAATTGAACAGCAACAGGAGTATGTTGACACAACAGGAAAATGATTGCCACGAGGAACAAACAGACTTATTTCAGCTTCAATTTTGAGAGAAAAACTATTCCTGTATAAAGTTTTTGCATCAGCTGAAAAACAGATGAGAGGTCTGTCTAGAATAGCATATTTTCTGTCTGAAGGGATTGCTAGAAGGAGCTTCTTGGGTTATGAATGGGATGACATGATGTGTTTTCTGTGATACACTCCACTTCAGGAGCAGCTAAAAATGCTCTCCACTGCTCCTTGTGGGTGGCACACCAGAACTCACCGCTCTGTTTTGACCAACTCCTAATTAATACTACTACTGTCTCTCTCCAGCTTAAATTTACCCACAACTAGTTTACAACGTACAGTTCTTACAGAAATTACTTCCTTGAATTCGATATACCTTCTTCTTCCCTATTTTTATATCCAGATATATTTATAAAGAAATATAAGATTCCATTTTCACCTTCTGTGTGCTAAACCAAGCACGTCAAGCTTGTAGTCTTGCCTGTGAGATAAGCTTCCCTACATGGTACTGGTGAGCCTGTTCCAAGAACCCAGGTAAGATAATATTTGATCTATATGGTACTAGCTCCAGATCTTCACAAGGTCAGCTGTGCATGACACCTCCTGTACCCATTTCTGTCCTCCCATCAGCTTCTCCTGAAGTGAAGTGGGCAGAGACTCTGTAAGTTACTCGTGGCGTCATTCAACTTCAGGCCTAAGGAGAGATGAGCAGCAGAGGCTGAAGCTGGTTTGTTACCTTTTCTCCTGGATCTCAAAGTATTCTTTCCTCTTCTGTACTCTCAGTGCCTCCCTCTCTTCAGAGGTGGACTCATAGCTGTAGTAGTGCAGCAAGAAGGGCCACACCTCCCCACGGATGGAAATATCAATCCCACCAAAGAAAATGGCCTGGAAGAAGGAGCAAAAGTTATGACTGGCTCAGTTTTAACATTCCCAAAAACAGCAACAAGAAACTGCCTGCTACTATGCTTTGGTGGCTTTGCAGCTCTTTCCTGACAAGTGACGCCTTGATTCAAGCTCCTGCAATTTGCACATGTTTAGAGGGAAAGTGCTGGCCTTCTATTCCCAGACGAGACACAAATCGGGCTCATTTCAATGTCAATAACCCCCCCTGGAGAGGCTCTATGATTAACGTGTCGTTCTCATGTCACGGCTTAATCCCCAATCTTGGAGACACTGCATTTCACTGCAAACTCCTCTCTCAGGACCTGGACCCAGTGCTCCCCTGCAAGCCCTGCATTATTTCATACAGTAATCTCACTTTTTCTTTCTTTGATTTGTTCACACCACTTTTGCAGACACGCCTACTGCCCGACACTTTGGTTTACGCACTCCAACCGGCTGCAGAAGCCGATAGCCCACCCTCGTCCGTCAGAGAGAAGCTCCACTGTCCCGCCTGCAGCGGGCCCATCTGCAGTCCCTGCAGGACCTCCAGCCAAGCGCCCTAAGCAAGTCTTTATGCTCTCAAACGCCCTGTACTTGCCCCCAGCGTGAAAGCAAACCGACTGCAGCTTCCACCTGGGGACTTGCACTCCATGGCAGGAGAGAGCAGATACAAAACAGCAGCAGCCACCCCTCTCACCTTCTGCAGCTTGTACTCCTCTTCCACCTGTCCAGATTCGTTCAGGTGATTGAGCCAGGCAGACACATCAAGACGCTTGTACGTGTTCTCCTCTGGATGGGTCTCTGAGGAGGGCAGCTTGGGACGACGGATGGAGAATTGCATACATGTTTTCTCATCAGTAACCTGCTGAATGGGGGAAAACAAAACAAAAAAGTGGAGGCAGGAGCCAGACATAGCAGTAGAGTATGAAAACCAGCCATTTTCAGAGCAGGAAAACCTTTTTGCATGGTTCTTGTAGGATTAAGCTCGCAGGCGCAGCACTTGGAGAGTTTTTTTTTTAAAATTCCAACCATTACAATAGCAAGAGTGATTAGAATAATTAAAAATCTGAGTACGACAAAACAGCTTCATCTTTTAAAAAAAAACAGTTTCCATTCCTCCCCCAGTCTTATCCCTGACCTGAAACTGAATTAATGCTGCTTACAGCAAAACTTCACCCTGCCAGGAATGCCTGCAATAAATTACATATGATTGGCCATATACAAAGGGATTGCTGTTAGGCAAGCAGGGAACTGCACTGCCAGGCTCTCTAAGGGCACTCATGATCCCAGTGCAAGACTGCATCTGACATTTAATTTAAAAATCAAAGGTTGTTCAATGTAAAAAGTGAGCCCATGCGACCATAATAAGAAAAGCAGCAGGGGTCTCTGTGGGAAGGATGGAAATTTAAAAATCACTGTTTCTAATAAGCACATACAGTATCTTAAACAGATAATTAAAGAGCTCTTATCACATTTGTATGTAGATTGAACAAAATATGGCAAGATGCCTTGTCAAAACATTTTCAAATGCAGTGTGCTATGCTTCACAAAATGGATGAAAGACTCTGACAGAATTTCAGACCTACCACCGCAGATTTCCCAGCCACCTTACATGCCTAAAGCACAATGCTGACCTGTCTGGTTACCATATCTAGCAAAATAACTACCTAAGCGAGTTTTCTGGCTTATCTTCCCCCATATTCCACAGGCAGAACAGGAATGGATGAGAATAAGCAAGCACAACAGAGATCTCACATCTGACTTGCAGCTGCGTCCTAAACAACAGCCAACACGTTGTAGCTTTCTGCCTGACTTGGTGGCATGAACTCACAGCTGCATTTCTCCAACACATTCTGCTGGCTGAAAACCTAAGTGTGAAACATGTACTGTAAACAACCTCTTTGGCTCATGAACCTTGCCCGGGTACCTGGTCCTTGAGATGGGTCTCTGTGCAGTACTTCCATTGCTGGAACACCTCAGACAGTTTATCCAGGCCACCGTGGTGAAAATGGAAGATCTTGTACTGACTCTCCCGACTTGCAACAACCAATTGTCCACAGGTGCAGGCCTCATCACTGTGGGACAAAACAAGCAGGGAAAACAACCCGCGTTTATTTCCCAGGATAAGGAGAGGCCAGCAGGAAGGGGTGACATCAAATGACAGAGAGAGGAGAGCAAATTACAAAGAAGTTGTCCCTTCAGATGGGGCAGAAGTAATTTTACAGCTCTGGATATTGCCATAGTGACCAGAGGACAGCTGCGAGTTCATTTCAGGAGCTTCGCTCGTGCCTGGTAAGGGCACTCTTCTACCCTTCTACCACATCAACAAATTACATTTTGTCTTCCCCGAGAACAAAAAGACAAGAAGTCTGCCCCAGTAACATTAAGTCAGTACACAAAGTCAGCTCCTAGGGATGTGTGGACTTGGTCGTACACAGCACTCTGTAAAGAAGGGGAGAGTGAGAGCAACAAAAGAGAGCAAAAATGGTTTTAATAACCGTTGTAATAATTTGGAAGTTCACTGAAGAGACTAAGAGCTGTAAGACCCCAGAGGAGCCCCACTGAGGGGCAGGCAAGGAAGAGAGAAGGTACCACAGGTAAAGAGATGTTTTCCACGCCTCCAGGTTATTTTGAACGTGCTTTGGTGCGACAGTTCAGAGAATTATCAGCACCTTTACCTTGTTTGGGAAAAAAATCCTTTAGGCCCCATTACTGTAGCTCAGAGGCTCTCCTGGGGGAGGCTGACACTTGCTTTCCTGGAGACGACCATTAGGGAAAGACTTCCAGGGAGCACTGCAGAAGCCATCTGCCTCCACAGAGCCCGCTGTGCACTGGTTCAGAGCACGCACAAATATCACGGTGAAAAAAAACGTTACCTAAAGAAAAGGCGCAGGGATCTCATCTGTCCCAGGTCCACTCTGAAGACACCACAGATCTGCTCGAGGGCAAAGACTTTCTGCTGTTCATCCCACCTGGTGCTCTGCGTCTGCCCGTTATTCTCCTGGGACTGGGCACTGGTGTCGAGGCTCGAAGCAGAGCTCGTGGAGCAGGTCATGCGATGGTCACACGTGTCCCTGCAGACAAGAGCGCGGAGGAGAAAAGCACAGCAAGGCGTTAGGCAAAGACTGCAGTTACAGGCAGTAACCACAGGTGCTACGAGCTACAAAGCTTGTGACAGAGCTCTGAAATTGGAATTCAGTGCAGGTCTAAGGAATCAATAACAGACAGCCTACAAAAGAGATTAAATTATCTTTATTTAAATCAACTCCCCACTGTCCCAACAAACGATCCTATTTTTGGTCTGTTGCATGCAAAACTGGGGAGAGCGAAAACCATCCCTCAAAACACTTCTGAGAAGGCAAACTGTAGGCAGCCCAGACTGGGAGCAGCCCAGGCTCCTCGGAGGAGCCGCCCTGCTCCGTCCGCGCAGCCCTGCGTCGGGTCGGGGCAGCCCGCACGCAGGCACGTGTCTGCGCTCCCAGCCCACGCCACAGAGCCCTGACTGTGGGACCCTGCAAACCATTACGCCTTCGAGATTGGTGACCCCCTCGGATGGAAAGCCCTGGGCCATTCAAAAAACATGACTGCAGAAGCACAGATGCTCGACAAGCTGCTTCAGCAGCTCCAGTGGCGCTCGGTGAATAAGCTCCAAAGGAAAGGAGTTCTCGCCCCACAGCTCGAGCGAGCCCCTCGGCACGCAGCTCAGCCGCTCGGGGCTGGGCAGGGGGCAGCGGATGCGTTCACGTGGCAGCATTGACCGGGGATCTCATTTGGCAAACTCTCTCTGAAACCAGTGAGATCCAAACATGTTTCCCCTGAACTTCCCCTTCACGAGTAGGCCTGACAAGCCTGGATTCATGTGTATAAACTTCAGATAAATGGTTTCCATTCGAAGACTTGGAATGTCGGAGAGTTAAGGAGTGGGAAATCACACACGAGCTCTTTAACCCACCACAAAGTAGGGAAAGTGAATCCAACCGTGCTCCAGTAAGCCAGGAACCCACTGCACCCGATACCTATCTTTAAGACTAAACTGAGTTTAGAGTAAAAAAAAAAAAACAACACATGCCCACCACCAGCCCTGATCCCAAAAGAAAAATATAACTGCTTTGAGAATTAAGTGAATCTGAAACTGTGACCCCTTGATTCTTAAAAAGGCCAATACATGTGAACAATCTCAGCACAAGCTCTGAATGGGTTCCGCTGTGAAATCAGGGTTTGCAAAACAAGGCAAGTAGCAGGTATAAAGACAGCCCCCTGCAATGGCACTTTATGCAATGTTTTCTAATCCGCTTATCTAACAATGTAGGCACTGAACGCTGAAAATCACACACTCAGCATGCATCTGCAGCACACCACATCAGTATGCTTTCCAAGCCTGGCTGCAGTGCCTCTTCCACAGGGACGAGCCCCATTTGCAGCATCTACCCGTGGTTCAGGTCATTGCATTCCAATGGCCAGGCCTCCGGACATCCCGGTTAGTTGCGGGTTAAATTTTTAACCGAGCCCCTGCGAGCAGCCTGGTTCAAATGTATGACCCAAAACCCTAGCGCCCACACGCATGGGAAATAAATCCCCAAGGCCCCTTCTCTAGGTCTGCAGCATTATGTAGATGAGACGAAGTCTGTCTCAGCTAAAAGAGCGGCTTCGCTGCCCTGTTCATGAGGTTCTGCTGCTCCATTCTTCTGAAAGAAAGCCTCAAAAGCAAAAATGACATTCAAGCCACGCTGAGGTTGAGGTCTAAGAAGTGACATGGCAGCATCGCCATGTGAGCAGGGTCCACAGGACATACACAAACTCACTCAAAGAAGAATGACAGCAGTTTTTGTAGGTTAGACACTGGGATACGTCCGGTCTCACGAGTGCAGCTGTTCGTGTGACATCAACTACAACCTGTGAATTTTTCCATGAAAACTGTACCGGCCTTTATGAAAAATCAAGTGTTATTTCCAGATAAAGCTGCAAAATCTGCACTTTCCTAAAACACTCTGTATCTCACGTTTATGCAAAAGTAATAGGAGTCCTGGTACCAGACACCCATGCTGGACTGCTTGCTGCAAGCAGCTGGTATTTATGAAGCAACGCTCAGTAACAGCCACAGCTGGTTACACAGGATTTTCCTGGAACAGATGACTGGAACGAACTAAAAGACTAAGTAGAGGCAACTGATTTTCTAAAACTCTTGCAAAGATGAACTGGACAGTATGACAAAAAGCTGGAAGACTGGTTCGCTGGGGGGATCGCTGTCACGCGGTTCCCTCGTCACAGAGGCCAACGTGCCCATTGCTTGAGAGCATCACCTCCAGCCACCAGAGGGGAGAGAGAGTGGCCAAGAAATGGTATTTACTGGTAGCGCCGGGCGGGCCTGCCTGGGTCCTGGGGAATCGTGCATCTCCTAAAGACTGGACGGTATTGCCAGCTGTGGCTACATACGCTGCATAACCAAAATCTGCTTCACACACACAATTAGCTACTCATAAACTCAGAGGCTGGAGAACCCAGGCACAAAGGTGCTGGCAATGTTTTACTTTCTGGAAATGTTTCTTCCAGACAAATGTTTACCGTTCGCATTTAATCACCAGTTACAAGCTTGTACAGGCATTAACAGACATAGAAGCGATCTCAAGCAACATGTGTGAGTGGATTTACCCCTTCTGGACAGCGAAAAGCCAGCGAGCATGAGCACAGTGTCTCCGAGTGTGTAGTTCAGGGAAACTCCAGTGTTTTCACTGATGTAGAATACGAAATCGGAAGGAGACACCTGTGCACACCGTGCCCTTTGGAGAGGTCTACAAACACGTCCGTCTGTACATAGTGTAGATGCAGAGAGTAACACCTCGTGCATTGTGCATATTCAGTCGCTGCCGGAATTAAGGAAAAAACTCACTGTGTTTAGAATCACTTTTTCCTGTAGATATTGATTGAAAAAAAAGAATGAAAATATTCAAACTGTTGGCTTACTTCTTAGAACAATTTTAATATTGAGATCATTTAGTACCTAAATAGTGACAAGTAGTACGACCAATGCTAATTTTGTGACTTTTGGGGAGTCCTCTACCCAGGCACACAAGATACGCAGACGCAAGGGAGGAATTTTCTGATTTATTATTTATGAAAGCCAGACTATTATATCTGTTAGATGAGGGATTTACACCAGTGCCCTGCAAAAGAAGGGAGCTGAAGCACGGCAAGGCAAATAGCTGGAGGAACATTTCAGAGAGACTTTGGGTTGTGGCATCCAGGAAAACCAGACCACCAGCTAGCATACAGCACTGCTCAGCACCACAAGAGAACAACTGCAATGCCCCATGGGAATAGAAGGGACAGAGAAAAGAATTATAGGGAGGATGAGCAAAACCTGAGGCAGGAAACCCACGGACACAGTCATGATTCCAGTTACACCCTTTCTCCTTGCTTAAGTCCCATTACTCTCTTGTCACAAAATACATCTCATTCTTGCTGGTGAGCAAGATCCGGTGGTGATGTATTTTCTCCTTTCAACAGCCAGCTACAGCAATCAACCGCATCTACATTCCACGAGCTTCTGCAGCCCCTAAGAAAGAAAAGGCCTGTGTGCGGCAGGCACCGTCCTCCTGCCGCAGCAGGGTCGGCCGCTCCGCCAGGGAGGCTGTCGGCGAGCAGCGAGGGGGCTGACTTACCGCTCGGTCAAAGCATTTGTGCACACCCACGGCATACGGAGATACAAACCCAATTACTATTTCTGTTATAGAACAAGGGCAGAGACCTGCACCAATTACATGGGAAGGCTATTTCAGCAACAAAGATCTAATAACTCATTTTATGACAAGATGTGACAAATGTAATTATAAGAGGGAAAGGGGCTGAAGATCACAGCAGTGATGTGGCAGTTATCTAAGCTGCCGGTGTCTACCAGGTGGCTCCCAGAGTCTCTTGCAGGAGCCAAGCCCTCACCAGTTGGCTCTCCATCACCACTGTACTAAAGCACACCTTCAGTAGTAACAGCGTTCCTTACAGCCCCTTCTATTCCTGCATGCTGGCATGCTGGCTTGTGAAGCGTCGTTTACAGACATTAAGTATCATCATAATGTATGAGCGCCCATGTAATGGGAATTACATGCCCCTTTTCCTCCCCAGGGGTTAGCATTTCTCTGTTTCTCCACTATTCCGCACAGGCACTGACCTTCCAGGTTCCTCTTCTTTCCAGCGAGGTGAAACAGCTCACGGCAGCATCAGCTGCCTAAAACGCCAATGACAGATAGCTTCAAATAAATAATCCATCAATAAAAGTTCAAAGCTATCCTGAAATGCCTAAAAATTTAGTGTAGTAACTGTACAAAGTGAGATCATGTTGGGTAGCTGGAACCTGAATCTATTGTTCTGGTAAATAAAAGAGTGTCCTTGACAATATACATGTATAATGAATTGCGAAACATGCTGATTTCAGCAATATATGAAAGAGGTGCAAAAGAAAAAAGATTGGTAATTTGGAATGAAACATTTTGTCAAAATATTTCTGCTCATGGTGCTGCAGAGAAGGGATGGAAGGACACGTGCAGGACAGCGCGAGCTTCCAGGGCAGCACGGCCACGCAAAGCCTGAAGTCAAGAGCGAAACCCTGCAGTCACACCAGCCACTCGCATCTGATCAGTGCGAAGGAGTAACCAGGTTAAGAATTGCGTTAAATTTACCCTTTGGCTGAAAATATTTGGAATTTGAAGTTCCTCTGCCTCAGAGACCCCAAGCAGAATCAATTTACGCTGACCTCGGTGAACATGGAAAAAGGTATTAAGACACCGAGACCGGATGAAAGCCTACCCAGAATTCCCAAAATTAAATGTCAAAACAATCTCACGTGGAAGCATATCTATACATCTGCAAACACATGGAAACAAATCCAGCAACTCTCCCTATTTGTTAGGGAAACCTGTGAAAAACTGTACAGGACGGTACAGTACAAAGTACATGAATGTCAACATGGACTTTCCAAAAGCTTGTTCCACAGGCTTTCCATTGATCTGTTTGCTTTCAAAACAAAATTTTCCCCACGCTGAACTGCACTAAATGCTATTTAGTAGCTAATTAACTTTCTGTGCTGAAAACCTCCTGTAATTGCACTTCTTTCACCTTTTTTAGCCCGTGTCCTCAAGGGAACTGCAGCTGTCCTATGGCATTTGTTCTGCTCATTTCTATCTCAAGGCACAAGTTCCTTCCTGACAGCGGACTGCCAATCACCACGGCAGAGGTCACTGGAGACCAAATTAGGAGCACTCTGCCTCTGACAAACTTGCTTTGCTTAGCTTGCCGTAAAGGGAAAATAAAAGGTTATGAAAAATAATTGTATCCTTTCATGCTCAGCACCAGCAAGCAGATTCAACAGTACTTCTAAAAGTCCGTGTATTACTGTTAGTTACTCGTCATTAATATTATTAGTGATATTCAAAGAACAAGCTGTTTTCATCTTAAAAGCGCTGGAATCCATCCCTTCCCCGGTACAGGAAAACAGCTCAAAGAAGGTCCGTGGTTGCCAGCTGTAGACATGCCGGCCACCTAATCGGCGCACACCGCTGCGGAGCAGCAACTTTTGCATCCATCCTCTGACCTTGGACTGTAACAGCAAGTTCAGGATCACGGACAGGGCTCTGAATTAACATCAACTCTGCGAACACCAGCCTGACAAATAAAACATTTTAACAAAATGAAACGAGGGACTCAAGGAAACCCGATTACGCAGCTTTGCCTTCTCATAGGCGTAATTGGTTTGTCCTTGAGAAATAAAGATCAAAGCCATTTGTTACGTCTTACGGGGCTCCCGCAACCCGTGTTTACCATACCCTGCCTTCCCGTGGCGCACCGCAGCGCCGGGTGCACGGCGCCCGCTGCCGCCCGGGTTGATGCCCCCAGCCCTACCTGTGCCCTTCCTCGCGGGCAGGACCGCGCCGCACCAGGAGCCTCGCTACACTGCGGGCTTTGTTGCCTCCCAGCGCGTTCCTCGAAGTCCTTGTGGCCTGAAGGGAAGCCGAGCGATTTTAGGCAGCAACAGGGAGCATTATAAAAGCAGCCCGGCTCACCTCCAAAGGGTTGCCCCGAACTGCTGTAAATTAAACCAAAAGGAAAACAAATAAACTGAGAATTCTCGAGTTAATTATTTTGAATGTAAATGGGAAGGAAAGAAAATCAGAAGTTTGTAGTGAATTAATGTGTGCTTTAATCTCTTTTATCCAGCCAAAGTCTGGAATGCGACATATGCATTCATTCAGCTAAAAGACAAGTAATCTTTTTTTCACAGATCAGACTTCCAGACAGGTGTAGGCTGCTTAGGTAAAACCCAAGCAAGGTTTTTCTCTGTGACTTTTTGTTGCAGCTAGGTAGCAGGGGCAGAATTAGCAGTTCGATGCTTATGAATAAAATACACACAGCTCCCAAGAAGCCAAACACAACAAATCATTTAGAGCCGAGCATACGCTGTTCAATGATGCAAATGTTACCTTCGTTTTAAGGAAGGAAAATATTCCAAAAGCTGAATGGCAGATTTTTACAATCCATACAGAGAAGGGGCACCTCATGCCTAGGCTTTAGCTCATTAATAAATCAATCAAAATGCAACACTTAAAAAAATTCCTTAGATGGAAAAAGTGATTTCTCAGCAAAGCCCCCAAAAGAATGTTTGCTTTTCAGCCTATTCCAGACTAGAAAAGGGGACCTTTCTTACCAGTGTTTATTTTATATTTAAAATCAATGGATTATTTTGCTTTTCTCTTTCAGTTCTATCCATGCAAAAATAAAATTCTACACTAATTATGCTAATTACAATCAAGCCTTCAAAACCCTGGTCCCTTGAAAGCCCTGAAGATTACCTTTGTTCTTATATACTTGGCTCTAAGCAATGAACTGGGAATTTCAGGGGGAACTTTCTACCGACAGACAAAGTTAACCAACTCCCCGGACCCTGCACTGCCGCTGACCCAGTATTAGCACAGCCAACACCACCCAGAGAGAATTTCACTGTTTCCACAATACAATGAGGATTTCCCAAGGGGAGAGCTTTCTTCAAGTAGCAGAAAAGGGAGAGGAAAAAGGAGAGCTGACTAAAAGCATGTTTCAGAGTTATTGTAAATGCTTAATGCTGTTATAATTGCAAGGACTGAGCCAAGAAGACAGAGACTATGCAGATTTATTTGCATATACTGTTGTTGTACTTTTAGAGGGGACATGCTCTTTATTTTGATCCAGTTAAAGCAATTCTTCCCTCACAAAGCTATGGAGACCTGCCAGCACAATTTATCTCTGCTCTCAGTTAGGATTTCTGGGTGTTACGATAATATAAATAAGTAACAGAAGAAACGCAAGAATATCCTGGGAAAAGGCATTTAGTTGCAATGTCTCCCAGAGAAAACAGCCACTGTTGTATTTTGCTTTGCTCCTGCCTCCCAGATTTCACAGCCCTCGCCTTCCATCTCAGAGCCACGGGCACCACCGCCCACCGGGGGCGAGGAGCCCCACGCTCCCCGATTCTTTATTTCTCTGGGACAAGCCCGCTCCGTGAAGTCGTTTTCTATACGCTTCTGTCTCACTGTCAGCCCACGGCGCAAGAGCGGCTGCCGGCCGCCCTCCGCGTGAGGCCTTCGGAGCCCTCCCTGGACCCGCTGTGCCGCCCTACGGCGGGGCAGGAGCCGTGGGGAGACGGGCTCTCGGGGGGCCCGCTACCAACCACGCCGCTGATGCGCTTAACGTGGAGGGGTTACTGGAACAGACTGGCGTGGACACCGAGCGGAACCACCCCTCACCTGCACTCCTCGGCTCCCCCAGGAGCGCGGCCGCTGAGCCGGGGAGGGCCCACGCGCGTGGGCGCAGCGCCTGTCACAGGCGGCCGCGGGAAGGCTGCTCGGGGGGAGAACCGCGCGCGGNGGAGCCGGCCCGCCCGCAGCCGCCGCCGCCGCCCCGCTCCCCGCAGGTTCAGTGTTCCCCTGCCTTGTAAACAAAGCCAAGCGACGCCTGGCTCCCGGAAACCCCCGGGGACAAGTCCAGGCAGAGCAGCGCCTGTCCCCTGCCCCTTCTGCTCCTCCGCGCCTCGCTAGCCAGGCCGTTGGCGCGTTGGGGGACCTCTTTCTTAAAAATCATCTGCTCTCCCTGCATATTTCTCAATTAAAATCCCAAATAAATCCCTCTAGCTGTAATTCTAGATCTCCGGTTAGCTGTCACTATTTTCTTCCACAGAAATCTGGCAGCAAACCAACGGAGGAAAAAAAACCAAACCTGCCATAATTAATGTTCTTGCTGTTCAAATATTTATATAAAGCAAGATAGAGCCGTATGCCTCCGCAATCTCTTGGATCTGTCCAACCTTCTCAGCTTTGCAGCCGGGAACAACTTGAACGGATTACACAGCACGCTGACAGCAAGCAGCCAAGCAGGCTCCTCTTCCCGCAGCCTGGCTCAGCGCGGACCACCTGAAAGGACTCCCTTGCACCAAGTTTTCGCCTGCCCCCGCAGATAAAGGGAAGAAGTACTATCCTTCCAACAGAAGAAGGATTTGGGGATATTCTTAGAGGGCATTGGTTTGGGTACAAATGGAATTAGGTGCTTCAGTGTTTTGCCCCACAAATCACGCTAATCCAAGGCATGAACCAGATGCAGCGCGGCACTCCATGCGCTCATCCCTGAGGCTGAAATCATTAAAAGTAAGTTAGCATGACACAAGATGCTGCAAGAAGTTACAGGAGGTTTTGAATCCAGTGACCAATTCCCCTGGTCCTAAGAACATAATCACCTCTGTTCCAACAGTGATGAATTCCCAACCTCTTGATGACTCCAGAGCTCCTGCCAGTTCACACTAATTTCAGCTCATTTCCCCTATAATGCTGCCTCCTGTTTATTCTGCAGAGGTCTGAGCAGCACAAAGGTGAGCTGCCAAAACAACATGATGCAACACCGCACGCTCTGTCACCACCCGCTCCTGCAGCTGCTGCCACCCTCCGCAGCTCTGCGCCTCCGCTCCCTCGTGAGAAGGTAATTTATTGATTAGCTCCCCGGGAAGAGGCTGAACAGGATGTGCAACACATCTGCAAAAATTGCATCAAGTGCGCCAAAGGAGTTTCTTCTTGTGTCGTGTGCTTTGCCTAGACTGTAAGAGTTGTTCACGTGAATTCGTGTCTGCTTAGGAACACGAGAACTGTACCATGGCTTCGCTCCATTATGAAAAGGTTTCATTATTTTCATTACTGGCCGCTAAAATGATCCCCTTCTTATGAAAGACATTTGCTCCTTGAATCAGGGACAGGCCTCGTGATACCCATGACCATGCTGCTCACATCGCTATTTACTTCTGCTTGCCCCCTGCAGCGAGCGCCGCGGGCTGGCGGCCCCTCTATCACCGCGGGTCCGCTGGTGCAGCTCCGGCCGCAGGCTCGTACAGCTCCACCACCAAGGCTCCTCAGTCCAAACTCTGACCACAGGTTGACGTCCCAGCCTCAGGTCAGCGAAGTAAACCGATGCCAGTGTTTGTCCTCTTCAGCATTTTTGTATGGTGCTAGTCGGGTAACAGCGAGTGCAGCTTACTGCTGCAGTGAAAAGCCTTTAGCAGCTCTACCACCCACTGCCAGGGAAAGCTCCTGTTAATCAGGGATCACTCTGGCAGGGCACAAAAAATTAAAACCACCACTTACAGAACACTAAGTGCTTCAGCAACCGATTGGTATAGATCTGATGTCATGGTCAGTTATTTTAACTTCAGAAGTATTGGTTGAAAGACATTATACAGGTGTCAGATGCTATTTGGTCACCAGGATGTAAGAAAAGGCTTTTAGTTTCTCTTTACTGATGGGGAAATGGAAGCCAAGCAATTTAGCAGGGTGGCAACAAACCAAAGCTGGGCATAGACTCCTGTTGTCCTCAATTAGTGCCCTTCAAAACAAGGCAAACGTTTCCTGACAGGCAGCACAGCAACAAATAATAGTGATAAGGCAGAAAAGGAACAGAAAGAAAATTTTATTTCCAGTATCCCTCCTTTCCTACAAAAATGCATCCAGTGACAAAGCCACCACTGATAAAGCTATTTCCCACGTTAGCTACCGGCCCACAGGAACCACGGGGCTACGAGCAGCAAGGGTCCCCCAGAGCTGACAAGGACACAAAACCCGAGAGAGCAAAGCCACACGAGAATGTACTGTCCAAAAGTGCTGGTCTCATCTATAAGGAGAAGCAAGAATGTGCACGCTGGTGATGTGACACTCCCCTAGCTCTTAGCCTTAGGAATTGTGTAAATGGAAGCAAAGCATCGATCGCTGCATGGGAGCCCTGGCAGCCTTTCAAACTGGGGAGAAAAGAGGAAAAAAAAAATTTACAATGGATGTGTTTTTATTTCCTTATGTTCTAAAAGGCAAGCTGTTGACTTGAAATGACTGACTCATTGGGCAGCTCGAACGCTTCCAAGCCTATACCCCCTTCCTCCTCCCTGTCCCCAGCCTGCACACACCGGCAGCTCCCTCCTACTGCCAGGCCGCCTCCCAGAGGGTGCTCCACGAGGCAGGTTCAAGAGGACGGACTTGTGACTCCTGGTCACACGGATATTTTGGCATGCAGCTGAGCCATGCAAACTGCGCATCTTGATCTCATCTGATCCAAGCCTAAAGGTACACCCTACTTCTTCCACAGCGTCACATTTTTCCATTTCTGACGGTATCTAACTGCACGGAAAGGACAGAACTGAAACACCCCTGAGATGTATCGCCTCGGCTTTTGAAACAATCACAGAGAAAAGCAGAGTTCTCTTTATAACAACTCCCCAAAGCTGAGGGAAATAACCAGAAACATTCGTTCCTCTTCGGAGGGAGGGGGCAGTGACCGGGGGGTAGGGAGGGAGAGGAGCTGAAATGAGCTGCCAGCAGCACAAACTTTGTTCGCACTCCAATTCTGCCTCAGATGGGAAGCTGCCAGCAGAAAAAAAAAAAACAAACACCCTTAAGAAACAAGGAAGCTGTTTTCAAGCTGGTAGTGACTTCTGAAACGGCGTCCCCTGCCCCCTAGAAAGCTGGGGTGAATGCAGGAAATCAGAGAACACTTTTTGACAAGATTTTTGCAGAGCATTCTATGCAAAATCTCTGACTCAAATAGTTTGTACGCTGCATACAGATCTGCAGATATGCATGGGGCTCTATGGGGAAGAACAAATTGGCACGAGAACGGACAGACTGGACAAAAGCCTTTCAAGTCTGAAGTCCCAAACAATGAAAGGTCTGTTTTATTAATCTGCTGCAAATTACGAGTGCCACATCCACTGTAACAGGCTTCCAGACTGGTGCCAGAGGAGTTGAAAAAAAGAAAAAAAAGAAAA
Source organism: Chauna torquata (assembly GCA_013399475.1). Classification (NCBI taxonomy): domain Eukaryota; kingdom Metazoa; phylum Chordata; class Aves; order Anseriformes; family Anhimidae; genus Chauna; species Chauna torquata. The sequence continues at coordinate 136,111 of VXAL01006622.1, read as the reverse complement.
AAAAGGAGAAGGAGAAGAGAAATCTCCCACGACCATCAGCGGTGCATGCTAACAGCAGCCTCTGCAGCGCTGGGGCCGCCAGCGCTGCCGGCAGCAGCTGGGCAGAGCCGGCAGAGGGCTCGCCCGAGCCAGGCTGGGAAGGCAGCAAGGAAGGGCTGTGGCTCGCACAGGCAAGGCACAGAAGATGCAGTAAGCTGTATTTCCTTCCTTCCCTGGCACTACTAGCAGCTTGGAGCATCAGTGTTGCAAAACAGTGAAACCACAACGCTCCCTGCCCACTTGCCGTGCCCCCGAACGCTCCGCGGCGCTGCTCCGCGCCAGCTCCTCTGCTCGCCACGCGCCGTCAGGTTCAAAGCCCGGGTGCTGCTGCGCACCTCGGCCAACGCGTGCACGTGGCCTTGCGGCTGGGGCCAGGGATGGGATTTCCCGAGATGAGTTCAATCTCCTGGTCTTCAGCAGTCAGGGAATTATGCTGAGCATGCCCCTCACTACCCCTCCTCCTCACCACTACAGGGGGATAATGATCCCTTGTCCAGGGTGTGGGATGAATCCGACCACAGAGGAGGCCACAGCTTCCCTCCCACACCCAGTGCATGGGAGGAATAGTCTTCCTTTAAGAAACATTGCTGGAACCCAAGATGCTTCTGTGAACGCTTCTAATTGTATTTTATTCATAAAAAGTCAACTAGCCTTTATACTGCCAGGTGGTCACGATGCTGACCTATGGTATACTTCTTTGCAACAGCTATATGACTAAGAACACAGGTATTAATCACCAAGAAGAGTGAAATAAATAGAAGTTTCCCACTGTTACTTCAAGACATTATCCTGATTCATGATCACTTATGAAAACTCAGATTGCAATACTTAAAAAGAGTTCACTTTTTTCAGAGTGGCAGAGACATGTCAAACATGCTCAGAGTGCCATTGCTGAGTCAAGGGAAAAAAAAATTCTGTATCTCAAACAAACTAAGGTGTTAGAGGCAGTGGATTTTTTTTTTTTTTTTTTTTAAATCAAAGCCAACACGATGTTCTCTGAAAGCATGTGCAAGTAAAGGTTCAACCCCTAAACACCTAAGCAGTAGCCCAGAGCGCTAGAATAAAATTTGAATTGGAAAACACACCTAGGAACCCACAGAAGTGAAACTGCAAAATCTATTTCATTGAGTCAATCAATACACAAAGAATGGAAGAACAAAAAGTTATCAGAAGTTATATTTCATCATTCAAAGGCCTCTCTCAAATTTTTCACGGTATGTTGCATAACATTTATCTAGTTCCCAAAGTCCTCTAACAATCCTATCCATAGTTGTCAAAAAAAAAAAAAGTCTGGCACCATACCTAGAGAGCTAAAAGTGATGCTTTCAAACTGATGATGCTCAACACAATTTGGAGACCAAAGGCCCACCCTGAGCATGCCGCAGCTGCTTGCGATGCCATTCTGCAGCCAGAGGAGAGAGCTGCGGCGGGACAGGACCAGACAGTGCTGCTCAAACTGCTGCCCACCCAGCCGCTGCAGAGCCCCAGCCCAGAAAACCCTGCAGGCTTGCAGTTAATTCTAAGCATGCTGCTAGGACACATATCAAACTCAAAGCCGATACAGACTTCTGAGATCACTGCACTTAAATACTTAAAAATATCCAGAACGAGTTAAATCAGTTAGAATACTTCCCTGATAAACCTTGTTCTTACTGGCACTGTCCGGGTTCGAGATTAGCCCATAAAACAAAGAGGCAAAATCTCTTCAAGTGTCAAGTCTTAATGTAGACTACGCTGCTGAAACACACAAAGGAGAACTTGTTTCTCCTAATTTCAGGTGTAGTTTCAAAGTTCAGCTACATCCTTATAAGCAGCCCTGCAGTGCTTCATGAACACACACCCGTCCTCTCTAAGATGGAAACGAGTGATACACTGCAGAGACCACAGATCAGGAAGCCAGAAACACTGCGGATCAACACAGTCAGTGATGGAGGCGTATTACGATAAACCATTGCTCTGCCAAGGTGCCCTCTTTCCCCTACGCGGAGCTTACTGCAGACGCCATTGAGAAGCATTGATATTTGGATACACCTGCGTTGACTACAGTATCCAGGTTGAACACGTCAGAATTAGTATTTCTGCCTTAAGCGGGGCTTCGTTCTAAGCACCAGCACAACAAGCTAACGCATGCAGACTCCATGTGACCACAGAGCCTTACAGAGACACCCAAGGCTCGCAGGAAGTCAGGTGCTTTGATGTGGCTCTCCACAAGAAGCAACGAGTACACCTCCTCAGCAGAGCCAATTAGACCAACAAAGGACCTTTCTAATTTAGTAACACTGCTTCCAGGGCTCAAGACAGTTCATCAGAAAGACCCACACACATGCAGCCCTGTACGATGGACAAGGCCAGGGTTCTCCAAGAAGAGGCAGGACTGGCCAATAAGCAATTTCCTGTAAATTACACAGGTGTCATAGTAGAGGAGGAAGTAAAGCAAGTCTGAAGCCAGACAGGGTATTCAGCTCAATGCCACTGTCAAGCTTCTCAATTTCCTTCAGCATCCCCAAGCTCAGCAACCAGCACCCCAGCTATTCACCTAGAAATGGGAGAAAAGGGTGAACTCACCTGCTTTCATTATCCAGAAATACAGAACTACTGCTTTTCCCAAGGGCTTCACTAATGGGAGAGAGGCAGAAGGGGGAAGAGAAGGCATCAGAATCTGAGTCAAAAGTACTGTCCCTGCTCACATCATCAGCAGACAGCTCCAAGGAGCCCTCATCCTCCCCCTGCTCCGGCCTGCAGTCCAGACCTTCCTCCGTCCCCTCCACCGACAGCTCCGACCTGTTCTGCTCATCCTGAGAACTGATTGTCGATAGGATTCCTGAGTCACTGTGGGCAGGCTGCGGGGAACGGCAGGCGCCGTCAGCTGCCGGGCAGCACTGGGACAGCTTTTCCCCTTCCGAAGAAGGGGAACTGATGTAAGCCCCATCTTTCACAAGCTGCCTCGCAGTCAAGATGTCTTCTCCTTTCAGGATCACTGCCCCTTTCTGCTCGGTGGGAGAAGCCTGCTGGACAATGCCGAAACCCTGAGTGTGGCGGCCACGTTTGCGGGGAGCTTTACGGACAGGGGAGCTCTCAGGAGTGATGTAGCGCAGGGCTTCTTCATCCTGCCTCTGAATGCGAGAGTTTGGGACCCAGGCAAGGATAAGCGTGGTGCCGAGTAGCTCATCCTTCTCCATGTACAAGCACAAATAGCCTTAAAGAGAGCAAAGGAGCAATCGGTTACAACACAGTTTTATTTTTAGGAAACTTCATAAGCCAGAAATTTGCCCTTCCCCACCTCTCCCCCACTTCACCACCGTTACATATCGGCAAAACAACTCCTTTTCTTTACCAGGAGAGAATTTGCCAAACAAATTATGGAGTTCTCAACATCATTCAGTATTTACAAATAATTTCAAGTCTGCATATGGCTTCTGAATAGTCTAAATTCCCTCTGGCCTAAGCGAACATAGAAATTACATACAATTCTTTCAACTTCCTGGATGGATTACTAATAAAGAGTCAATTCTGAAATATGTTGCTACATGAAAAGCTTTTACTGTTTGTTAGTTAAACAATGTCAAGTGTCAGCTAAACATTTCTTTTTCAAGAATATTTACCTTAGTATAGCCAAAGGGCTACAATTCTCATGGCAAGCCAATAGAAAAGAGTCACACGCATGAAAGGGGAAGCGTGGGTCAATGTTCACAGAATAGTTAGTTTTGTGAAGTTAAGCCAGTAGCCACGGCTCTCTTTGATGAGAACATGAAACAGCACAGTAACAGATGAGAAGACAGGGACAGGGGCAGGGGCAGTATTTGTCTTCATTTACTCCAGTGCATGCAGCCACTATCAGGTTTTATTTTCCCTTTACCAGTGGTAGTTGAGAACACTCTAGCAATGACAGTTAAAAGATGATACTTGGCTTCCCTGTACCATACACATATTTGAAAGAGCAACAGAAGTTACTGCCCTCAGATGACATCTGTTCATCTTCTGGCAATACAAAACGATGTACTGAAACAGGTAAATCCACGCTAGCCCAGAAGAGAAAGGAGAAATATCAACCATTTTCCAATTAAAAGAAGAGCTAACAGATCAGCCTGTGGAAGGCTTTCCTCAGTCCCCCATAAGACTGCCTTGCCCCATAACCCACTGGCACCTCTTCATTCTTTAGAGCCCAAGATGTAGTATTCGATAAAAACAAACTCCCCAGGAGAGAGGAAAAGGGTGAGCGGGCAGTGTCTGCAACTCCCTATCACCTGGGTGGTGCTCCCCGACGCCTTGTAGCAGCTCAGGTGGATGGACGCAGACATTGTTCTTGGAGTAGATAATCTCCCCATCAAGTACAGAAGATGAACTGCTGCTGCCACCAGGATTCAGGGTCAGGAGGTCAGAAGCTTTAGAAGAGGCACGTCGGAGGAGTCGCCCCAGAGACATCGCCAAGGAAATGTTTCCATTATCTGTCAGCTTTAATCAGGAGCCAAATCCAGAAGATCTGTCAAGAAGGAGGAAAGAATCGTGTTAGAACAAATACAAGGACAGCACAGCACATGCCTACCGCTGTCTGAGAAGGAAGAAGTCTCCCATCAACTGCTGCATCAATTCTACATTCAAGTAAGAGACTCCAAATACTCTGGATCTCTAACATCACCTCTATATTTTAAAGATGCTGAAGTACAGAATCCTGGGATGTTTTTCCTCTGCAATGAAGAAATACGGAGGCAGTAGAAAAAACAAAAACACATTTTAATAGTTACTGTGCGGAAGAAACAGAAGAATAATATTGTCACTAAAAATTGCCCATTAAGTGAATAGCTCCAGGATGCAGAGCTGCCCAATGAATCACTGTCCTGGGGATGTCAAAGAGAATCTGAGTAGACCCTGGAGGATTCCTTCAGCACAGAACTACTGCAAGGCCACATCGAACCCAGGGCTGCTGCTTCATCCACAGTACGTTAATCAAAACATGTTCATCTAGTGCTTACCAATTTTTAGCATAATCCTGTTGTGGGTTTGGGGGGAATTTTTTTTTTGGAGCACTGGTGGTTAAAAAGAGCTTTTTCAGTGATAAGTGGCAAGAGAGCTATGTTCAACAGAGCGGGCAGACTCCAATAACTGAGTACGGCATGCCAACTCAAGGCAAGTATTTCATCTGTCAATAGGTGACTTTAGCTAACTGTAGAATACGATCCCCAGCTAACCACCAAGTAAGCTTTGTACACAAGTGAGAGGAGCTCTTCAACAGGGTCACTGATGAGGAGCTCTACAGTGCATCCAGAGGGCTCGCTCAAGCTATAAACGAATTAGCAGACAGATCAGGAAGACGACATGACCTGCAGAAACGGCAGGTGGGTCTTGCACAGAGTGCCACGGATAGCCCAACACAAGCCAACGCAGGGCAGGCTCCACTGCCAGGGAACACAGAATCAGCAGCACTGCAGTTTCTGTTCTGCCAAAAGTACAGAAGCAGAAGAAACATCTACTTTTGTTCCTTTATATTTACACCGCCTTACTTGCTAGCAAACAGGCCAGTCTGACCTAGCAGGTGCTGCACATTGCCGGGTGCAGGCACAGTGCTTGCGGAGACCAGTGCTGCACATTCCTCATCACAGGTCTCACACCACGGTCCACAGAGCACACAACAGGGGCAGCCAGAAGTGAAAAGAAAAGCAGACAGCCTCAGACTTGTACTGTCGGGGCACAGTGTGCAGGAAATATTTAGGGGTGTAAAGCAAGCACGGTTTAACACTGAATAGCTTTGATTTCTTTAAACACAGTTTTAACGGTATCTCCAGATAAATGAGGAAGCAGGGAGGGCAAAGAGAAACCAGCACTTCCCAAAGAGCTGAGTGAAAGCTGCAGGGAGGAAAATAGCTGTCCCAATTCTGATTGATTTTTATATGCAGAAGACAGCAAATGAGACTGCTGAGTAGCTGACAGAGCCTTCATTAAAGGACAAGCTATTAGTTTAATTGGCAATTGCTAGATTTGTCAGGTTGAATCACAGCATAAGCAGTTTTCGCAGTTCAGTATTCACTGGAACTTGATGGAGAAGCCTCAACCCCGCTATGCACTGCGCCCAACACGTGTTTAGGAGAAGACATTTACTTTGCAAGTGCTTCACACCAATGTCTCCTTCTAGCACCAAATGCAACACGTATCTTTGTGTCTCAGCCCTGAAAAACAAACGCTGATAGGACCATATGCTCGTTCTTGTCCAGATCATCAAAAAATACACTACTATTTCAGGCTCTAGGTTATATCTTGGAGAAAATAATTTGCCTCGAATATATTTACAGAGTAAGTCACCTTTCCCCTTACTGCACCCTGCAAGAATACAACCAGTAAACTCTGCTGCAATTTCTCCTTCCTACCACATTACAACACACCATTGCAACAGCATTGAGGGAGTGTGAAGCAGTGATGTGGAGCAACCTGTACGGCATCAGACACCCCGAGCTCCGTGCGCATCTGAGGAGGCTCATCTGTTATCACATTTTGTAGGCAGCGCAGTCTGCCCAGCTACGCCCTGCTGCTACCAAGGCTGAAACCAGCCCAAATATCCAGACCTTTAGCTACAACAGCAATTTCATCAGAACTCTGAAAAGGCAAAACCTGCATAAGCAAAGAAGGAAGGTGGTAGCAAGGTGGTTGCAGCTGTTGACCAGGGAATGCTTCCTCGGAAAACACAAGTGAGCTTTTCCTGCTAAGGACAGCAGATGGAGATGCATGTAAGAAACAAGAGCTTGTGTGATGTCCTACTGCAGCTCCCTAGGGGCTCTCAGGAATGCAGGAAGAAGTATAGGACTTCTCCTGGCAGAGAAGCAACATTTAATTAGCTTTTACCTAGCACAGAAAGAACAAAGCAACAGGTAAAGATCAAAAGCCGCTCCCTGGAAAGCAGCAGGAATTTAAAGGGAAATATCACTTTGATCCTGCAGAACACCTGCTGCTTCAGCACTGCCTTGATGCGCAGGTGGAAGGCGCTGCAGGTACACGCATGCATAAGCAGGTTGGGAAGAAGAAATAAAAAAAGCCAGGCGGTCCAGAATATGACGTCCTGCCAGTATGGACATGTAATTTGTTGCATTTGTCTTGCATGCAGAAGACCTGTGCATCAGAGATCAAACAGAAGTCCACTGTGGTGCTGTAAAGAAAGAGCCAAACATACTGGGATATTTAAATTTCATCAGCATGACTCAAATTAATCCTTTAACCATTACCACAGGCTAGGGAATTCTGTTTAGCTTTGGTCACAGCATTAAAAAAATAACAGACAGTTTCAGGGAGAGTGACAGGAGTGATCTGGGGCATGGAAAGAGATTGCCAAGGAAAGATTAAAGGGAAACGCGTTGAAAGTCTTCTCGTCTCTTTGTGCAACCCCACAAACCTCTGTAACACAGCTTGCGAATCCACCTCTCCTTCCCAAAAGAAGGGAGTTCATGCAACACAAACCAGCAAGTAGCAAAACTACCAAATCTGCAGGGTCTGCTCTATTCCGAGCCCTCTCCCACGTGGGACAATGTCTGCATGCAGAGCCCGTGGGGCCTGGGTTGTGAGACGCACGGACTGCCGCTGCCTCTTGTACGGGCTTGGGAAGGCAGGCAGGACCCTGCCCGACAGCTAAGTCAGCATTAAATTCGCACCATCAAAAACGTGCTTTTCACATTAATTTTCTATTTATCCCCTGATCGGAAGGGATTCTTTTCAATGTGGCAGAGCCGACCCAGCTCTCCAGAAGCTGAAGCACTGAATTAGCTGATAAGCTCTTGCTGAGCGCCAATATTTAAGCGCATATACATCTTCTTCTCCCACACATCAACTGTCATCGTAGAAATCTTTGCTGCAGCTAGTGAGCCTGATCTCGCAGCCCCTGGCTGCTCTCCCAGTCAATGCCAGCACTCCTCATCTACACGAGATCTCAGAAAGGCACTGGGCAGCCAACTCCCGAAATTACCCCCGTGCCCTCTTCGCAAGAGCCTGACCAGTTCCAGCCAGCAGCATCTCAAATAACACTGGCTGCTCGCCTCACTTGGAAATGCCCTTCCCCTTCTCACAAACAACAAAATCCTGTTTGGCTTGGCAGATTGCACCCTCCCTCACCTTGGCAGACACTGCCGGACCAAATGTTGCTGCCTCCGGTTGCACAAGATTCCTGTCTTCTGGAAAAGGAGGGCAACGCAGGGCTCCTGCACTGGCCAACAGGCTCCAGCACATTACTCACGGACACCGGAGCGCTCTGCTGGCACACGAGCCACAGGCTTCTCTCACAAACAAGCTTCGCCTACGGGGGGATGCGACAGGCTGTGCTTTGGGGAGGGCTGCAGCCTGCAAGTCACGCTGCCAGGCTCTTTGGCTCCAAGGGCAAATTTTCTGTGCAAGAGTTTAATAACTTTACAAGCAAAATAAGCCAAACTACAGGGCTTTTGAAGTGAAACATGAGACCCACAGCACGTCTGGGCACAAAGAAGAAACGAGAGCTGTCAAAATCAGCACCAAATTTGAGCTTGAAATACCATAAAAAAGAAAACTGCAACAGGATTTTTTTTTTTTGGCCTTAACAACTTGAATTTAATTTTGCACATTAAAGGAATACAGAGTCACTGCAGAGTGGAGGTCTTAAACCCTCCTGAAGTTGCTGCTTCCTCTTCCCCTTGGGAAGAACAAATGCTAAGTATGCACTTCTGGCAACCCAGGCACACGTTGCAGCGCGCTGGAGGGCAGCACGACCAGAGACTGAGTAGAGGAGCCGGCAGTCCGGGCTCTCAGCTGCTTGCCCGCCCTCTGACGGGGTTTTCTGAGCAACCCTCAGCTGGGCGCTCACTTGATCTACACTTCTCTATGTATACGTGAGAGCAGTTGCAACAACCTTCCCTTTGTATTGGAATACCTCACATTAGGAAAAAAAAATGCTTTCAAAACTACTAGCTATTAGCTGGAGCTATTTAAGATGACCTAGCCAAATCAAGGAAAAAAGTTTACCATAGGGAGCCATTCTGAAGTCATCCCATTTCGTGGGGAGAAGTATGTAGGTCACCAAAAAGTCTTTCATTTCCGACCTGCAGGTGCAGCAGTGGCACGCAGAGTACAGAGTAAAGGAAAAGTAACAGCAGTCACCAGCAAAGGCTGAAATCCTGACACTCACCCTACTCAAATTCCAGTCTCTTCAGTGGAACAGATTTCGCTCAGATGCATCTCAGCTGAGAAGGTTAAAAAAAAAAGGGACAGCAGACTAAATACTGCAACTTTGTGACTCAGAGATAAAAAAGGAAATGAAATAGGATCATCAGAGCCTGCTGGCTGCTCCCAGCCACACCTGCTTAGGCATAAAAAAAAGCAAACAAAAAGCTTACCACGCCTCCAGCGCTAAAAGTCAAACTGCAACATACGCTTTAGTGCTACGAAATAATTTGTGCCATATGTCCCTCTGTCCCAAGATTAACCATCATTTCATATTACTGAAGTGTTTGTGCAGTAGCTAACATTTTAATGTCTTTTTATTTACAATGTCCCGTAGCCATGGCCCGATAGCTCTCACAGTACTAGATGCCCAAATAGCAGCTAAGGAATCCCAGGAGCCCAGTTTGACAGATGGACTGATGAACTAATTGTGAAGTTTCTTCTTAATACCGCAAACAGCAGACCACTTGGTTCTTCCGCACCCCAAGAACTGGAAATAGTCTCATTTCCATTTCCCGTGCCATAGGCGGGACCATGCCCTCCCTTCCTGCCCGCTGGACAGAAGAAGCAACCCTCTTCCCTCAGCTGGCTCTCCAGCTTTACGCCAACCACACAGAGGGACATTCAGCATAAAACCAGACACTCAGCAAATCTAGCAAAGGGTCAGAAAAGCAGCTTTCACAAACTCCTCCAATTTTAGCCAAGTTATCACCAGGATGAGAATCAGCTAGTCTACTAACTTAAAGCAGGCTCCTATGAAAGCATCAGCAAGCCTGAGATCTTTACTCTGAGCTGTCTGGGCAACAGCTGCTCTTAACATTTCTACTGCTTTCTCTTAAAAGATCTTTCCTTTTTATTACTTCCTATTCATCGTAGCAACTAAGAACATAATACCTTTGCAAGACAAGCTACCACTCCTGGAACAGAAAAGAGAGGCAGACCTCAGAGAGGAAGGAGAGTTATTTTACAGAGTGTCAGCAACACAGCACACAATGTATCAACACATAATCCCTGCCCCGGAGTGCCTGAAGTCAAATAAACTGTCAAGGATCCCGACCATCCACCTTCACATCTCAGCTGGTAACAGAATTCAGCAAAGGAGGATTTGGGAGAAGACTACCTCTCCAAAAATCAATGAAATCAGAGAAACACTCCCGCTGTTCGTGGCCACCCCAGGACACCAGAAGCTGAACTTTGAGAACCGTTTCGCCTTTCTGCCGGCCCTGAGCCGGCGGCACGGGCACGGCTCCCGAGGGCCGCGGCGCCAGCCGGCAGCGTCCCGCCCGGTTCTCCGCGATGCTCCAAGCCGAGCGCGGATCTCGCAGGGACTCCATCCGGCAGCCGGTGGAAGGCAGCGTAGGAAGTGGAGCGAGCGGAGCAGGAAGGAAGGGAAGACAAAGAGCGGGATTAAAAAATGGATGCGTGACCAGAGCGTGGGGCAGGGCAGCAGCGCGCTTCCCGGCCTTTCCGCGAGGCGCCGGCCCGCGGCAGGGCTGCGGGCGGACCCAGCAGCGCCGAGCAGCAGCCGGGCGGCTCAGGGCCACGCG